>OVBL01001005.1:0-600000 GCA_900406555.1 Pseudoturritis turrita | reverse complement strand
CTCTTGCGACCAAAAGAGTGGAATTGATCCTCGCATCTGCACCACTGAGCTCATTTTTCCCTTGCATGATCCAGCTTCTTCATCAAGAATAAGTTGTTCTGTTTCAACATCATTTGCAACCCTTCCACGGTCATTCACTCCCCTTTTCAAGTACCTGCGATGAAATTTTACAGAATGAAAACCGGCTATATATTTTACAGAAAACAATAAATACAAGCATCCAAACTAGTCTAGAAGAGTTCACGCCACTAAATAATATATTCACCCTACAAAAACTTCCCAAGATACAAGGTATAACTAAGAAAGGAAATTATTATATCAAAACTGTCACTATGACTTCGTCATCCATGAGAGGCCTGATTAGAATGAGGTCTTACCGTGTGCCTGCAAAATGTCGAGAACGTCTGGAGACTAGAGTAACACTGAAGTCTCTTCCATATATTGACAGCCTTATCTGAATGATGGGGAAAACCATTAAACTAGTTATAACCATTTTAACTCTCCTGGTGCCAAACCCAGGAGCAAATAGGTGAAGCCACAAGAGCATACAAAATACCTGCTTAAAATGCCCATGAACTAATGCCAGTGTCCATATAGTGTTGTTGCACCTTGATCGAATAGGCTGCGTCAGATACGCATTCCATACAAATATGTTATCATAGGGCACTCCTTCCTCACCAGATGATAAAACATTCTTTTGCAAACTCTGCATTATAGGATAAGTGTAACTGTAGAAGAAATCTTTTGTCAAATCTACACTTGACAGAAGCTTCTTGTACCTGCAAATAGGATAAAGAAAATACAAAGAACTCAACTCAACACACAAGGAACCGAGTTTAGCCTAAAGAGACATTAACGAAGAGAAGAACTACCAAGGGGGATAAAAATTCCCGGAAACTGACCTTAGTTCAGTTTTCGAATTCGCAACATCAGATTGGATAGTTGCATGTGGAACACTGATCATTTGACTCTCATCAATAGCATATATCGCATGCCCACATATGCATCCAATCTGTCGCCGTTTTGTCACCAACACTAAATAGTATGACTCCATAAACTTAGCGCAACCTACGAGGAAAAAAAGTTTACCCAACTTAGCCCGGTAGACAAACTCTAAAAGATGCAATGAGACAAACATATTTATTTTCCCACTACTAACCAGCAATCCCATAGACTTTGGCCACAAAAGCCAGCCCGCCGGTAGCACGATTGCCTTCAGCAATACGCTGAAGCAGACTCTTGATTTCCTGAGGGGAATATACTACCGGATCTTCACTTATGTTAAGCTCAGATGGCTCTGAACGATCAATCTTTAGCACTCTGAAGAATCTTTTATTCCTATCACTCCCAACTAGATAAAACCTCTGCTCAACATAGAACACACAAGAATAAGAAACAGCCAAGAGATTCAACCTTCCCTGCAATTTCAATCTAGGGTTTTCTTATCACATATCAATTCAGAGATCTCAATTTGCTAAATGGCTAAATGGCTAAAACCGAAATTCCCGAAGCTAGTCTCGAGATCTCAATTTTGCTAGATGGCTAAAGCTTACCGCTCTGGTTTCGTAGAGCTTGAATTTCTCGAGGGCGTACGAATCGGGATCGGCCTCCGCATCGTTGGACGGTTGAATCTTCGCGAAAGAGGAGAAACCAGAAGTCGTTGAGTTTTCCGATTTCGCCATTGTCGGATTTCTCTGAAGCCGGCGATGTTTTCAGGCGATCATTTGCGATCGGGGAACGATAACTTGCACAGACAAGGGGCGTTTCCGTACTTTTCTAGTTTTAGATTTGTTTATCCTTGGTCATTTTCTTTATTTTTAAAAATAATAACTTACCGCTAATTAAAATCAATGCTAAAATATTCGTTATGCGCTAATAAACAATTCGAATTATTTTTTTTATCATCTGAAAATTTGAATTAAACATTGAGATTACAAAGTCCGTGGATCTACTTAATCCTCGGATACCAAAAACCGAAATAACACAAGTGTTTTTCGTAAACTAAATCCTACACGAGGAAACGTTCAAGACTACGAAAGAAAAAAACTTAATACCGCAAATGATCAAAACAAGTACACAAAACAGAGCAAAAACAACTTAAACCCGATAATAATCGAACAACCCTAAACCTACAGGCAATGAAACCAAATGGACACCCTTGGGCACATACAAACCAAGATAGCCAACACAAGCAACCATACGGTAAAATCTATCCTCCTATAATGATGCAAGTCTACATCTCTAACACTAAGAACCTAGGCTTCATAATCCGACAAGAAGGCAGAAACAAACTAAACCACTAACAATCTTCCGGTGATGTCCGGAAATAATTTTTCTACGCCTCAATAGAAACCAAAGAGAATAAACAGATCTCGAACTGATTCGATCCGTAGATACAAAGAACGATCCAATCTACCCTGATTAAAGCCGAGAACAACAAGCCAAAAACGACAACAGGACGACGCCAGAGAAAAGCCAAGAATAAATCACCGAAAATGAAACATAACCTGCAAAAAAAGGATGATCAAACCATAACCGTGAACAAGGCAACCACTGTTTAGTGAAAAAGCGAACCCGACCGAGGGAGACTTGAGCCAGTAAAGAGAATCAGAACACGGGAGTGGCTGGAAAAAGCCAAAACAGAGTTGCCAACTGGGATCAGCTGAACGATTCCTAAAACCAGTAGTTGATATCTCCTTCGCTTTCAAGCGTCTAAAGGCACTTCTATTTATGTGTACACTCCATGAAGAAATGGCCTTTGTTAAAGAATCGTTTCATACATTGGAGGTACGTTTGCTGATCTTTAACAAAAAACTCGGTTCTGAAAAACAGATAAAAGTATTTTTAGTCTTTCTCAAGAATCTTTCTCTCTTTTCCACTTCTTGTTGATATTAAGCTTCCATTAATTTACTTTTTCTATGATCTAAATGCATCTCCTTTGGTGTATATGGAAGGTTGCTTGTAAAGAACTTAGGGGAAGTCGGCTGTTCCCGAAGCTCCTAGAAGCGGTTCTTAAGACCGGAAACCGAATGAATGATGGTACATTTAGGGGTGGTGCTCAAGCTTTTAAGTTGGACACTCTTTTGAAATTAGCGGACGTGAAGAGAATTGATGGAAAAATAACGCTCCTAAATTTTGTTGTTCAAGAAATAATTAGGACTGAGGATATGAGAGCTGCACGTATTATCATAGAGAGCCAAAGCTTTTCTAGCGTCAAAACAGAGGATCTAATGGCAGGGGAAAGCTCTGAAGAGATGGAAGAGAATTACCGCAATCTTGGACTTCAAAAAATTTCAGGCTTGAGCAATCAGCTTGAAATTGTGAATAAATCTGCTAACATCGATGATGATAGTTTAACAGGCACTGTTCTTAAAATGGGCCATGCTTTGTTGAAAGCTCGAGACTTTGTCAACTCAAAGATGAAGAGTTCAGGGGAGGAAAGTGGGTTTCGTGAAGCCCTTGAGGATTTAATTCAAAATGTTGAAGGAAGCATCATGTCGATTCTCGGTGAAGAGAAGAGAATAATGGCTCTGGTGAAAAGTACATGGGACTATTTTCATGGGAAAGCGGGAAAAGATGAAGGGTTGCGTTTGTTTGTGATCGCGCACGATTTCTTGATAATCTTAGATAAGTCAATAATATTTCACCACAAATCAAAGTACCATTGGGTAACAAAAAATAAATTAATTAATTTTGCTAATTAATAAAACTTTTGACTCAATCAATATGCATATCATATCAGATGGTGTGCAGTAGCTGAATTACCAATGCAAAAGGACAAATTTCAAAGCTTCGCTTGGAATGAACGGATCCAATGTTTCATTGTAATTAAAACATTGGGAACCTAATTCTAAAACCACTGCCAAATTATATCTCCGGAATATTCTTTACATTTCAGTCCATTAATACACGTAAATTGTTATTCCAACAATTGCCTTCATTAATTCGTTTACATGTTAAACTAATTACAAATATTATAGTAAAAACAAAAAAAAACATTCTAAACAACAATGTAACGAACTAAAACTTTCTATACATAATCAAATTAAACAACAAAATCATAACTAAAAATATAGTTAGAAACCCGACTCCGCGTGTATAGAGCGCGGACTCTCACCTAGTTATATTTAAAATTTATTAAATCTGGTGGTTCATAAATTTCTAGTATGATCGTAGTTCAGTTGATTAATCCCTTGGTTTTACGCGAGGAAGTGATGGGTTCGACACCCTTGAACCTGTTTTTAGTCTTTTTCCTCATTTATTTTAATGAGGGGTAAAATTATAATTTTTTATTGTCTTTTTCCTACGAAATCTGGTCTTCCAAAACCCTACCATGGCCGCCGTTTCTCTTTTAACTTGATTTTCACTGTTTTCTAGCTCGTTTTTAGTTGGATTTACCCATAAAATGTTAGATCTAACATCAAATATCCTTTTTCGAGCAAAAAATCAAGAAATTTCGAAGTTTTTTTAATTTTTCCATTTTTTAGTCTGATTAAGGTTTAATCCCCGCGGATCTCTGCCGCCGAGCGTATAATTGGCACCTCGGCAGCCACCGCAGTCGCGTTTTGAACAGGGATTAAAATTGGTTGAATTTATTGTAATGAAAATTATATGTAATAGTTTGATAAATTATAAATTTTTGGTTTTGATAGTAAACAAAGAAAAGATTTTATCATGTATACATAAACTAATATTCATTTGTAGATTTTTGAATACAATTTATACTGTTTAGATATTTTATTTTATTTTTAGATATTTGATTATTAAACGTTTAATTTTTAAAATATAATTTATTTTTTTTCTCCTTCAAATATAACACATGAAAAATATAATTGATATTGTTTTATTAGTTGCATAAAAATATAATTTTGTTTATTTCAATTCATATTGATCAGTTATGCTATTTGGACAATTAAATTTGGCAAAATAGTGTTTCAAAGAAAAATCATTCATGATAATCTTTCAGAATTTTTTTTAAAAATAATATAGTGTTGGGGTGAATTTTTTGCATACCAACTTGGCAGCGACACGTGGACAAGAATCGTCGAAATTGTTCTATAAACAAGATGACAAAATTTTCGGCCTCCAAAAAGACTAATACGCAGTCAATTTCCGTGGTTGGACCCGCTGAATTACATCTCTGGAAGATGAGTCTCATAATCACTTTACATATTTATTGACGACCGGACCATAGTCCAACCACTAGAAATTGACAAAGTATTCAATGCATTCACACAAAAGTATATCTATATGAAAAACATGCAGAGTACGCTCTTTCGACCAAAATGTCATCAAATCAAAAGTCAAGCAAACTGTTTGAGGCATTTTGATTACTTCATCACCTTCGAGAGCATACAACCATCGATCTTCTAGACCACATGATTAGGTCAACAATATTCGGTCTTCGAATCCAGATTAGACAACACTTCTATAAATGATCTTCCCTCACCATTTCAGAGAAAGAAGTCGATCTTGAGAGACTGGTGGATCCAAAGAAAAATTTATCATGGCCGCCCATAAACATCACTCACATTTACTCATAATCATGTTCGGGAGAAATAATGTGATCCTCTGATCATTTGATTGATATATCCTCATCCCTTGTATAATTCTTTATACCAGGCCAATACTCGCGCATACACGCGGGGTTATTTATAAAAATTTAGAGTTGAGCAAAAAATTTGTCTTGTCTTGTTTCTTCGCATTTCATCTTATTCTTGTTTCAGATTTTCATTCCATATATAAATGCATTCCAAAATTTTTGATTCTCGTTTGGGAACGAAACGGGAAATAAAATTCCCATAATCTCATCAGAGACAAATTTTATAAGTAATATTATATAAATAACTGAACATATATCGCATTTTGTTTTCGTCAAGTCATTACATTATGCAATTTGGAAAATTACAAAGTCACAAATACCAATTAGCCAATGCGGATGAGAAATACAATTCAAGTAGAAAGAAACATTCAAAACGCTGTTTTGTAAGTGTATATCCAACGACATTTTAACACTTCTTTACATGATAAAATTAACAAGCTCTGATTTTTTTCTGACCAAAAACCAATATCTTGACATATGCTTTCCATGCTTATATCCCGAAAAGAGTCATGCATAATATTTAACAGTACTTGCCCATCTTCTTCAAAAATCACTGATGGAAAACCATGAAATATACACTTTGTATAGCCATCAATATAGCATTCCCTTCTACCTCTAAAGGCAATTGTAGAGCCCAAATTCGTTGATCCCATATATTTTGAGATCCCGTCATAATTCTGGACAATCCATCCAGCAACGACTTGCTGTGTTGCGAAATTAAAGATGTGTAGTAATTTTATTTTACACATTTAAGAGGTGGCCGAAAAAATTGAATATGTATCTCATAATAATAGAAAAGACAAAAATATTACACACAAACTTTATCTTTATTTGCTATTTTCATTAAATGTAACAAAGTTATTAATTTTTATATTTTATATTATGTAAAATAATAATTAATTTATATGAATTTTATGATTATCACATTTGTTTAGAAAATATATATGTAGAAAAATATGACCTATTGGAATATAAATTTCACAAAAAATGAATATGAATAGATAAACTAAATTCAAATTTTTTATCATTTAGTTGTATTAAATTTATGTTTTTAATATTATTTATGTTTTTATAACACCATATTATTTATTATTATGTGTTTATAAATTTTAATTTAAATTTAAATTTATTTAATTTTATACTTATAATTAATGTAAAGACACATGTCAATCATTTATGCGATGATGAGAAAGCTCACCTTCTTTGGTATATATGATTTTGATGTATACTTGGATTAGTATTTTCAATACATGGTTCAGAAAAAAATTTCCTTTCCATCCGCATATTTTTGATAATATATATATTTAATACAACTACGCCATTTCAAATCTGTAGATCACAATTATGTGTTTAAAAATTAAGAACTTAACAAGTAAAAAGTATAATATTGCTGTAAAGATTGTATCATTTTAACGGTTGTATTATAAATCACAGAAACAATAAGAATTAAGAATACGAGGATACCAAAGATTGTTTTAATACAGCTTAGCACCCGTCTCTCAGAAATAATTTTAATATTTTTATACGCTATCATAAAAGTGAGTAGAAAAACTTCGGCACCACGAAACGAAGTCGTTTGAAATTTACTATTTCAAGCCTATCCTCGTCAACAACATATTCCCCACATGATCCGTTTCCATATCCACAAACCACAACCAAGCAAATTATTTTGTTTTCTCCCACCGTCCATATTCACTAATCACATGTATGCATATATATAGAGATATACATCGTATGTTACTTCTTGGTTCTTACAGTTTGAGTTACAAAATGTTGAAATTCCCACTTTGCTGCAGTGAGTTATCTTTCGATCCCAAGATTCTAGTTTTTGCTGCTCCGCCGATTTCTATCTCGCATACCAAAAGACAGATTGTTCCAGGACGAGGCGATTCCATCAAAGTTTCTGCAGCAAAAATCGGAAATTTCTCTCTTGGTTCGGTAGGATTTCACAGCTCGATAATATGCAATAGCATCTATTTACAAATATGATGTTTATCATCATCGTCAATGAAGAGTTTTTTTTGGTTAATTCTTGAATGGTTTATATATGTGATGAAATAAACAGATATTCAAAAGTTGCGAGACTTGTGGAGCCAAAGGAGCAATTGAGTGCCCCGGTTGCAAGGTGTACTAATTTAATCTTATTATCAAATACTTATTTTTTTTCTGAATATATTATTTTTCATTTGTAATATATTCACAAATTAAATAAAAGTAGAAAACGATATTTTATTATCGAAACTCGATCTCGGCTCGTAATTTCGGTCGATGTCCAATAGGTTTCAACTGAGTATTTCTTTTAGTTCGATCTGACTTTGTTTTTCCAAACCATACCTATTTATTTTACTCTTTCTTTATATATATATATGTCTATATTTTTCTTGCATTTGGCATATGTATAAAGAAATTTTTTTATGATGTCTCCAGGGAACAGGTAAAAATAAGAAGAATGGAAATATTTTTGAGAGGTGGAAGTAAGTAAAAGCTAAATCAAAGTTAAAAAATGAATCATAATTTTCCAGTTTAATGAGTTAACTTGGGAAACTGAAATTGTGCAGATGTTTTGATTGTCAAGGATTCGGTTTAAAGAGCTGTCCTAAATGTGGCAAAGGAGGCTTGACGCCTGAACAGAGAGGTGAAAGATAGAATTATGCTATTTTTTTTCTCTTACACAAGTTAAATTTTTGTGATAAACATGTATCTATCTCTATATAACCTTTTTAGTTGTAAAACTTGCTAGTATGATAAAAGTTATCGATAATCTACCTTTTGGATAGAATGTAAATTGCATTAAGGCTTTTAACTTTAATAGACTTGCCAAAACGAAAGTTAAAAGTGTGTTGTATGAAATCATAATCATATATATTCGGAAACGAAGCGTTTGAAAGCGCAAAAACATTTTAACTTTTTTCTTTTATAAAGAAACGTTATACGTAGTAGATGTTAGATTAGGTTTAATCCAATCGATGGATGGTGAATATTATTGCCAAAGATTATATACATAGCAATGGGCAATATGACTCTTGGAGGCTAATTATATAGTTGCCTAAATTATACGAAAGGAATCTATGGTTTCCTAATCTAATAGTAGAAATGTTAAGTATATAAGAAGCATAATTATCAAAGTCATCTAAAACAACTCCACATATTCTATTTTAATTACGTTACCGCAGTCGATACGTCAATGACTTGTGACGTGAAGGCTGGACTTAAATTCATTGAATAAAGAGGCGGGAAGACCTTTGATGAAGATATATGCGTATTGGTGTGAGGACGGCACATGGAGAACACGAACTTGGCCGAGAACAATCCGTTCCCGAACGAAGTGAATGTCTATCTCAACATGTTTAGTTCGTTGATGTTGGATGGGGTTTCTTGAGAGGTAGACGTCATCTTACATTGTCGCAATACACAATGGTGGCTGTTTTGATGGGACATTGAAGCTCGTGGAGAAGGTTATAGATCCATGTAGTCTCGGCTATGGCATTTGCGACTCCACGGTATTCAGTTTCGGCACTCGATCTTGAGACGGTTGGTTGCCTTTTTGATGACCATGAAATTAAGTTATCTCCTAAGAAGACACAATATCCGGAAGTTGAACGACATGTGTTGGGACAACCGACCCAATCTGCATCGGTGTACGCTGTGAGTGTCGTGGACTTGGATGGATAGAGGTGGAGACCGTGAGTGATTGTTCCTTTTATATAACATATGATGCGTTTCATTGCGTTGAAATGTGGCTTGCGAGGGTCATGCATGTATAAGCATATTTGTTGAACAACATATGCGATGTCGGGACGAGAGATAGTGAGATATTGAAGAGCGCCAGCTAGGCTTCGGTATAACGTTGTATCTTCGACTGGTGGACCAGCCTCTACGTGAATTTTGGTTGAGGTGTCAACAGGAGTGGCACACGGATTGCAGTTAGACATGTTGGCGCGGTGAAGGATGTCCGCTGCGTAATTTTGTACTTTTGTTGACTCAATGTCATGTTGTTATTGTCCCTAGTCACATAAATTCCAAGAAAATAGTGAAGTAATCCCAAATCAGTCATAGAAAATTTAGATTTGAGAGAGGATATAATTGACCTGAGAAGTGTTTGCAATGAGGCAGTGAGTAAGATGTCGTCAACGTATAGAAGAAGATAGGCTATGTCAGAGCCATGACAGAGGACAAATAGCGATGTATCACTCTTGCTGTGGAGGAATCCAATTTTTGTAGCATAATGAGCGAAGCGTTGGAACCAGGCAGGTGGCGCTTGTATAAGGCCATAAATGGACTTCTTGAGAAGACAAACATGGTTTGGTTTCGTCAGATCAATGAAGCCCGGTGGCTGGTGCATATAGACAGCTTCTTTGAGGTCACCATGGAGGAATGCATTTTTAACGTCTAGTTGGTGAATCGGCCAATCTCGTTCTAGAGCTCGGTGAAGTACCGTGCAAATTGTTGTTGGTTTGATGACAGGGCTGAAAATTTCATCGCAGCCTAGACCCACTTCTTGAGATTTTCCATTTGCGACTAGACGAGTTTTGTAGCATGAAAGAGTTTCATCTGCATTAAATTTATGTCTAAAAAGCCACATTGAACGAATGATGTTAGCATTAGGAGGCCGTGGAACAAGAGTCCACGTGTTAGCTGTTTGGAGAGCTCCATGTTCATCATTCATAGCGTAATTCCATTTAGGATCACGAGCAGCATGAACATGAGAAAGAGGAAGAGGTGAAACAAGATCAATGTGGAGAGAGAATATTTGTTTTGGTTTGTTGATGCCACTTTTACTGCGTATTTGCATCTGATGAGGCGCAAGAGAAGCAGGTGGTCTGGGAGCATTAGAATCAGATGCACGTGAAGAAGAAGGTGCAGAGAATGGAGCTGTTGGGGCTAATAAAACAGGGTAAGAAGATGTTGGTATGGAAAGTGTTGCGGCTGGTGAAACAGAAGAAGAAGATGCACGTATTGGAGCTGATGGTGCTGTTAAAACAGAGGAAGAAGTTGCTGGAATTGGAGTTGATGATGCTGTTACAACAGAAGAAGAAGGTGGAGGGTACGGAGCTGCCGGTGAGTTTAAAACATAGGAAGAAGTTGCAGAAATTGGAGCTGATGGTGCTGTTACAACAGAAGAATAAGGTAGAGGGTACGGAGCTGCCGGTGAGTTTAAAATAGAGGAAGAAGTTGCATGATGGAAGAATTGATAAGATGAGGTAGTAGTGGATGCGAGATGGGGGAAGATATTTGATCAGGAAGCGAAGAGTATGGTGCCGCAGTGAGAAAAGGAAAAGTCTTTTCATCAAAAACTACATGACGAGATAGAATGATTCGACGAGAGGACAAATCGAGACATTGGTAGCCGCGATGATTGCTAGGATAACCAAGAAAAATGCATTTAGTGGAACGCGGTGAGAGTTTGTTGGCGGAAGTTGGTAAGAGATTTGGATAGCAAAGACAACCAAAAACACGAAGATTATCATAAAAACGGGTTTGTTGAAAAGGCGAGTGAAAGGAATTTTGTTGTTCATGGCCCTTGAGGGGAGAATGTTTAAAAGATGAGCAGCCATGTTTAAAGCTTCAACCCAATAAGTGGTGGGTAAGTTAGCTTGGAAAATAAGAGCATCGACAAGGTTGTTTATAGTGCGTAAAGTGCGTTATGACCTTCCGTTTTACTGAGACATATAAGGACACGAAAAACGTGGTTGAATACCATTAGTGGAGAAAAAATCAAGTATTTGACGATTGTTAAATTCACTTCCATTGTCACTTTGAAAAGCCTTTATTGGTGTTTGAAAGTGGGTTTTGATAAAGTTAAAAAAATGTAAAAACTTTTCGAAAACTTCACTTTTCCGACGGAGAGGATAAATCCATACGAAATGTGAAAATTGATCAAGGAAAATAACGTAAAACTTAATGCCACTCACACTTGAGACATGAGAGGTCCAAATGTCTGAATGTATTATTTCAAAAGGAGAAGAGACAATAGAATTAAAAGTGTAAAATGGTTACCGAATATGTTTCCCGTTTTGACACGCATGACATAAGGAGGACACATAATTTTTAGAGTAATTTAAAAAACCATAAGAGGCTAAATAACGAAGAACAGAGTTGTTGGGATGTCCCAAGCGTTAATGCTAAATCGAGGCATGGGTAGAGGTAATGAAAGCGTGATGAGAGGCTAATGGTGATGAAGGAGTGATGGCATAAAAAGGACCAGTGCTATCACATCGGATAAGAGGAGCTTGAGTGTGAAGATCATTTATAAGAAAACCAAAGGGATCAAATTCAACAGAGCAAGAATTGTCAACTGTAAATTGACGAACAGAGATGAGATTTTTTAAAATTTTAGGACATAAAAGAACATTGTTGAGATAAAGAGTTCGAGAGGCTGTAGAAATAGAGCTTTGACCAGAAACAGTTGCATGTAACAAAGAACTATTTTCGACAGTGATAAGAGGAAGAGATGAATTAGAAAAGAAAGACGAGAGAGTACATGGTTGGGCTGTAAGATGAGCGATTGCTCCGGTATCCATGTACCAACCAGAGTCAGACGCATCAGAGTGTGTCATGGTGTTAAATGCTTTGGCGAGGGCAGTTGGTATGAGTTCATAATTCTGGGTCAGTGAAGTTATTGGGACTGGTGGATTGTGAGTGGAGATGTAAGCGGAACCGGCTTGCGGTGGCGCGTGACCGAGAATTCCCGATGAAGAGTTTGTTGGAGATGCAGGAGGTTGAGTTTCAAGGTTGTATCGCGTCTGATTTGGAGAGTTAGGGCATAGAGAATCGGACCAGTAAGGATTATTGGGCCATAAAGGATAACTGGGTCAGTGATGAGGAAATGGCCACTGAGATGAATTAGGTAAGGGCCACGATGAGGAAGATCCATAATTGAAGTGGCCTCCTTGCCAATTATGGTTGCCCCATCCTCTGTTTGGTTTACCACCACGATTGCCACGATTGCTCTGATTGCCACGGTTCTGATGGTACTGAATCGGAGATAGAGTGGGGGCGTGGACCGTATTGTTGTGGAGATGAGGCAAGAAGGATCTGAGAAGATGAAGCATGGTCGGTGTGAGATGTTTCTATGAGCCGCTTTGTCTTCAATCTGTCTTCTTCATTTTTGAGCATGGATCTGGCGTCAGCAATGGAGCACAGTGGTGTTATGTGTTTGATAACATCATAACATTGATAATGTTATCAAATTTTGAACTCAATACATTTAGGAGATGCATAACCAGAGCTCTTTCGGAGATTGGAAAATTGACGTTGGCGAGAAGATCGGAGAGTGTTTTTAGTTTCTGACAATAGTCGTTGACATAGAGATCTCTAATTTGGAGCGTTCAAATTTTATTTTCGAGTTGAATGGTTTGCGCCTCCTTGTTATCACGGAAGAGGTTTTCGATGGTGGTCCATAGCTCTCGCGATGTACACTTAGTTTTCAAGACCGTTTTGAATAGAGATTCATATATGGTTCTGTAAATCCACATCTTGATTGTGCCATCGGTTTAATTCCAAAGTGTGTCATCCAGACTAGTAGGCAGAGAGGAGCCGTCGAGATGGCTAAGGAAGGTGAAACTGAGACAGTGTGTCACAAAGAGTTCACGCCAAATGTCGTAATTCATTTGGTTCATATCAAGAGTGATTGGAATATGAGCCTTGATTTGGGTGAGACTCAATGATCGATCAGTGACAGGAGCTGTATTTGCAGCCATTGTGACATAGAGAGAATAAGGAGAAATAGGGGAGAAAAGAAAAGAAAAAACGAGATTAGAGAAAGCAAGTGAGAAAACGTGAAAAAAGATTGAAGAAACAGAGAGAAAGAGAGACGAGCAAAAGTGAGAAAAAAAAATGGAGGCTGCGATTTCAGAGGTAAAGCTTTGATACCATGTTAGATTAGGTTTAATCCAATCAATGGATTGGTGAATATTATTGCCAACGATTATATACAGAGCAATGGGCAATATGATCGTTGGAGGCTAAATACATAGTTGCCTAAATTACAAGAAAAGAATATATGGTTTGCTAATCTAATAGTAGAAACGTTAACGTATATAAGAAGCATAATTATCAAAGTTATATAAAACAATTCCACATATTCTCTATATTTTAATTACGTTACCGCATTAAAAAAAAATGCAAGGTCCTGTCACGTTTCCAATATGAATTTTTAGAATTATGTTTCCGTTGTACTTGTTAGCGCTTTTGAAAACTTTTAATACTGATTCCGAAATGAAAAACTGATTTTTAACGAAGCTTTAATATTTTACATGTGAGAGGAGACATTCAATTCATGTTAGACATTTTACAACGTTTGGTGTTTTGCGTTTGGCATTTGACGTAGCGTGAGGAAATTAGAAGCTTGTTTGCGATTAGCCAGGTTGGGCCTGGCAAGCGACGGCCTAATGGTACGGATTAGGAAGGAAATAAATTAAAAAGGCCCATAACTCTTACGCTCATTCTTAATTATGCATACCTTATGACTCCATAAAACATTGATGAACAGTGCTATATCGTAGAGAATGGAACAAAAAAAAATGAACAAGTAAATAGTTCGACTGAATTATTAGGAAAAAAAATATATATGCATCTCCAAAATTTAAAATAGCAGATTTAGTATTTTATATTTGTTGGAATGATAGATTGGTCGAAAAACAAATAGTAATTCTACAAAATTGTGTATGCATGGTTGAAAAAGAAAACGATGAAATTTATAAATTAATTTTTGACTTTTTGCCTTTCTGTGATTTCGATACCAGTCAAGATCTTTATCAATTTCTTGATTCTCACCACATTTTCGAATTTTATGAGTTATTGAAAAATATCTATATTTTTAATTAATCTTTTGTTCTCTAAAAAAAGAACCAAAAGAAATGAACAAAAAAGTAGGATTGTTAGTAGACTTTTGAAAGTTTATGTTTGTGTGTGTGTGTGTTACATCACGTTGTATAATTCAACTCTCTTTTATACTGAACAATTTTGATAACTTATGTCATTGATTATAACCGTGTAGGTAATAATATTAACATTTATATGATTAATGATTCTATGCGTTTAGTTATCTAATCGGCTTTAATACCAATATTATTTCAATTTAAAGCTTGTTACACTATATTTTTACCACTTTACTGATTAGTTACACAAAAAATAGTACACGTTGTAACGCAACGGTACGACGTTACCATTCAGAACCTTAAATGTGGCATCCACCATTTTACAAATGAATTTTCAGTTTTTTCTTTTAAAATACATATAAAGAAACACAACAAAACCATTTCTTTGTTGGTGTTTAATTCGAATTTCCGCAATTTTGATTTTTTTTTATTTAATTTTTCATTTATGAATAATAGTATTAAAAATCAAACATAATCTTAAATATATGGTTTTGTACAATTTTAATTTTGATTCGAATTCGAGTTTTAACTAAATACATATTTAGTTTTTAAAAAATTCTCGGTTTTATATTGTTTTATTTTAAAATGGGTTTTCGAATAAAAAAAAGTAAATCCATTCAAATAAATTTAAAATCATATAATTAAAATTTTAGATTGACTATTTACTTTATCCGGATTGAACATTCCTGATTGTAGGGTCTCTTACAAGAAACCCAGATGAAAATGAAGTAAACAATTGTTGCTTAATACTTTTTAAAAATTGGACCGTCATTATAAGAACTACGTAATGGAAATTCCAAAATGGCTTAACGGACACAACACACAACAGTAGAGGACCAAGTAAACATGCCCAACCCAATAATTTAGTTATCCAACTAGTCTCAGTATTTTAATCATATTTCTATAAGGAGACAAAGGAGAGAGAAAGTGTGATATAAGAGAGGACACGTGGAGATATGTAAGAGAAGTAGCGTGTGGAGAGAGTGATTGGAGGAAGAGAGAGAAAGAGAGTTTGAGTATTGAGATAAAAAAAGACAGCTACCTACTCATCTTCCCAATCTATCTACCTACTTTCTTCCAGATCTACTACTCTCTTTTGTGCTTTTTTTATAAAAACTTTACGCGGAAACAAAAACATTGCTCTTATTTTCTTGTAGCTATAAGGTTTCAGATCGAGACCGGTTAATTTTTTCGAGGTAAATATAACCGTCGAATAATCTATTTATCAAGTTTTTAATCAGTATAAAACGTGTCATTATTTTGATTGGTCAAATGAAAGTGAAAATATTTCTAATAAAAATTGAATTATAAAAAAATTATTCTTGTCCTAAAATTTTTTACTACTAAATCACCACCGTTTGATTTTTTCTCATATTTTTATCCCAAGTTTAGGTTATATACATATTTTTAATGATGCACTAAGATTTGTTTAAACAGTTAAACGGTTAGAAATGGCAGATTCTACTCTTTTTGTCACACAAAAAGAAATCCTTGTTATAATACCTGCGCTAGCTTACGTGAGAATATATTTGATGAACTGGCCTAACCCTAAACACTCTAAGATCCTTTTTCAAACCTGCTTCCATTTCGAGTCAAAAGATAGATAAATAGACATGATTATGATTCTATTTTTTTATTCTTAATACAATTTGATTCTTATGCAAATAGATGCAATAAGAATGGTTATAAGCAGTGATGTTGTAATGAATTGGTGATTTTCATTATCCCTTTATTTTTTCTTGTGAAATGATAATGAATGGTAAAAAAACATGTGGAATTGTAAAATTATTATGATATTTTATCAGATTATCTTAAACAGCCGGAAAAGTCAATAACTAAACCGTACGATCTACATCTGAATAGACAAACACACACAAAAAAAAGAGAGAAAAAGTTAGGAAACCCCCACGTTCCTCCTGTGAGTGTACAATCAATCAAATTTTATTTTTCTGGTTGCACAATATTCTTAATTTAATTTGTAGATCAACTTTTTTTTTATTTTTTTTTGGTTTAAAATCTTGGTATTAAAATATTGTAAGTTAGTTATATATTATAAATAACATTCAAAACGAAAACATGCCACAGGAAACTCTCCTTTCCTTGAAAAAAAAAAAAAAAAAAAAACATCTCAATTTTGAAGAAAAGAAGCCATCAGAGAGAGAGAGAGAGAGAGATGGGAAGATCACCATGTTGCGAGAAAGCTCACATGAATAAAGGAGCTTGGACTAAAGAAGAAGATCAGCTTCTCGTTGATTACATCCGTAAACATGGCGAAGGTTGCTGGCGATCTCTCCCTCGAGCCGCCGGTACATATACATATACATGTGTGTATATATATAGAGAGAGAGAGAGAAAAAGAGAGAGAGTTTGATTTTCTTGATTTTAATAAAGTTACGAAATTGTGCAGGATTGCAGAGATGTGGTAAGAGTTGTAGGTTGAGATGGATGAATTATCTGAGACCAGATCTCAAGAGAGGTAATTTCACAGAGGAAGAAGACGAACTTATCATCAAACTCCATAGCTTGCTCGGTAACAAGTTAGTCTCTTCTCCTCTCTCTCTCTCTCTCTCTCTTTATCTCTTTCTCTATCATCTATCCGAAGAATATAACAGAGGATCTTGGAAATTGGGGAATATTGCAGATGGTCGTTGATTGCTGGGAGATTACCAGGAAGAACAGACAACGAGATTAAAAACTATTGGAACACTCACATAAAAAGGAAGCTCCTCAGCCGTGGGATCGATCCCAACACCCACCGTCCGATCACCGAACCATCAGTGCCTCCTCCCTTGTCGTCGTCGTCTCTTCAAAACGATGTCGCCGAGCCTTTACAATTCGATTTCGCCGGACCGGATCAACAGATGACGGTTAAACCGGAACCGATACTACTGGACCGGGAAGAGGGTCATAATCATAATAATCATAACAACTGCACGAGTAGCGGAATGACGTCGGAGAAGGATATTCAGACGGACGACGATTGGGTACTCAACTTGGAACTCTCTGTTGGACCAGCCACGAGTTACCAGAAGGCGAATCTTGACTCGGCTGAGTCGACTCGACGGTGGGGCTCCGAGTTGCTCGAGGCTCAGGCCGCCGTGTGTTTATGTTGTCGGATAGGGTTTCGTAATGAGTCTTGTCGGAATTGTCGGATTTCCGATGTTAGAACCATTTGGGAGTCGAAAATTCTTTAGGAATCTTAAGGCTTTTCGCCCCCGGGGGGTTTTTAGAAGGATTTTAAAATTGGGGCATCTGTATATAATTTTAACGATAATTATTATCTATTTTAATGAAAATAAAAAAATGATAGATAAAGTTTAGATTGTTAACAAAAATAAAAAAAATTTTGATGTAAGAATCGGTTTTAATTTCAAGTGGAATTCTAATAAAAATATTTTCTAATTACTATAGTAAAACTATTTTTATTTTATTCAGAGTTTTTCAAAATTAATATAAAATCGAGATGCTGAAACAAATACATTTTCTGTAATATTGTAGGCACGGCTTTGATCTTATATATATTATTAGTTAATTATATAGATTTTTTTTTTCATTTGTTCTTGTAACGCATCAAATAACAAAGTTGGATAATTATCTGATGTCAAAGAGATTAACTATAATATAGCATTATCTGTTATTTGATTAAATCCATAGATATATTTCCATGTCAATTCCATGACAAAGGAGAAACGATCCTTGATTGTTAAGCAAGTGAAAAACGCAAATTTTGGAGTTGTGTATTTGAACCAAACTTTTGAAGTTCAAATCACTAGTGGCCCCGGTATACAAACTTGATTTCATGTTCTGCTAGTACAGAAAGATGTACTATATTTGTTTGACTATTTTAGAAAGGAGATTTGTGATATCTATTACTCCTTCCGTTTACGAAAAATGTCATTTGCCATATTTCACAAAAATGTCGTTTTACAAATGAATTTTCATTTTTTTTTTCAAATGCATATAAGTGAACACAACAAGACCATTTCTTTGTTGGTATTTAATTCAGATTTCCGCAGTTTAGATTTTTTTAGTTTTTGATTTATGAATAACATACGAAAATGTCCATATTTAATACACTATTAACTAAATAAAAATGGTTTAAATTTAATATATTTTATTTTTAATGGAAAAAAAAATTACATTTGAAAAGTCACATTGGAAACGTAGAATGACATTTTTTATGAAAAAAGAAATAACTCTAAAATAATATTTTTTATGAAACGAAAAAAATATTATTTATGAAACGAAAAAAATATTATTTTTCGTTGCATCCAATAATCTTTACCAAAAGGAAGTGTTGCGCTCGTTTGTAATCTCCACTCGAGTAAACTTATTAATAGCTTTATCCCCAAGTTCAATAATTTATTTAAATTGTTATCTAACATTAATTAGATTTATCTTAAACGTGACCGAGTCATTAAAGCAGATGATATGCATAACAATTACGCAGACGCAAAACCATACCTAAATGTTTGGTTTGGTGTCATAGCTTTTTGTATATTTTTTTTTCCAACTATCGTCCTAACTTTTTGCTATTCGCATTTCTTTCTCTCAATCTTATGATTTTAACAAACTACCCCCACTTTTTGGTGTGTTAAAGGTTGATTGCATTTAACTACACCCACTAACTTCCCGTATTTCAAATAAACCTATAAAAGCGACTTCGTCTCTCCTTAAATTTTTTTTTGGTTATTTTTTTGCATCCTTTGTAATATTTTCAAAAGCTCGATCGTGTCTCATAATGAGTTTCGTTTTGAGTTTCTCTCCTAGAGAGCTACTTTTAATTTTTGTAATTATTGAACATTAAAACCAAAAAAAAAGTTTAAAGTCAACGTGGCTTTCACTTTGTCTCCGGTTTTGTTTATTTTTATTTTTATCGAGGAATGCCGAGTGTAGTTTATAACGTAATGACATATTTGCAATTGATAGCTAGAGATTGACATTAAATACTTTTGAGGGTCTTTCTTTAAAAACTAACTAAGATCTTCGTTTTTTTTTTGTCAACACTAAGATCTTCGTTTACGTAACGGATATCAACACATTACGGGATCTTAGTCAGCGATAAAATATCGAATTTTACACATTAAGCTTTAAGAAGAAGCACGTCATCATTTTTTATTTTATTTTAAATTCGAGTAATTGTATAGTTGTTGTTATGATTAGAACTAATTTTAACAAATAATTATCACCATTATCATAAGCTTTTAGAGTGGACTGTGAACATCAGGTAACGTGCCAGCTCCAATCTGGTCCCAGCATGTGGTTTCCTTAAATCTTTTTTATTATTATTAAAAAGAAATGATATATAATGAAATCGAAGTTTAGGCTTCTTTTAGGTAGAATCTCACCTAAAAGCTGGTTTAATAACAATATGTACGTATGTGCGGTTTCGTTTTACAGATATAAAACACCAAATTATCATGTGAATTTAGAGACAAAATCTTATTTCATTTGAGCCGTTTAACTTTTAATCCTTCTTTTTATTACATGTAAAGCATTTGTGACCTTAAGGTCCTTAACCTTTCTTAATTATATGAAATTTAAGAATAAAAATAGCATTTTTAGAAAGAAAAAATCACAAAAACAAATAATTAAACTATATATATATATATGCATTTTACGACTAAAATATATATGTTTTTACGTATACGAACTGTAGATCTAAAATAAAAATATAAATAAATGTTTAAACTATGTGTGACATGCATATGTAATAATTTTGATATAATCGTGTACAAATATCTTTTTAAATAGTAAATCTCATTTTTCTCTAAAGAAACACACATATTTTAATTATTTTAACAATTTGTACAAAAAAATTTTAAGTCCTCGTTAAAATATAATTATTTTCGGATTCACGGTTCAATAATTTATAATAATACTAAATATTACTAACTCAACTGAAAAAGCATCAAAAGACGAAACTTAGAAGTGAAAAAATCGAATGATACTTGGAAGAAGACCATATTACATATTTTTGTCCCCAATTTGAAGAGATGTATGGAATTCGGTCTAGAACTTCTTAGCAAAAAAAACTTATGTCAAGCGTATTATTTATATTTTATTAGCGTTTAAAAAAAAATATTTCAAGCGATGCCAAATTCTAGAATATAAGCAGGTGGAGATGGGGTAGAAGATAGATAAAAACAACATGTGATATGTTGGGTGGTAGGTAACCGAATCTATGATCAATGAATAATGGAAAAAGTGATTACAACGATAAAATATTTTACTATATAACAAGAAGTATAATAAAAAAGATGGAATATTAATGATAGTACGAGTTAAGAGGAGAAAGTGATGATGTTGCACATGCAGTTAGCTAGATTGAATCGGATGATCTTTGGCCAGCCATGCACTTGGGTATTTTATATGTATTCTATCAATTTATACGTAAACCTCTTACATTTACTTATACGTATATATAGTGTAAAAATGTGATCCTTCTTTATCGAATATTTTGAAGGTTCCGGTTAATATATATATGTACGCTGAAAATCAAATATATAAAGAAAACTCTTGAAATATTGATAAAAATAATTGAAAAAGTTTTTTTTTAGACCCACTTATCAAGAACAAATTTTAAAGAACTGGAAAATTAGATTTAATAACGCAAAAAAACTATAATTAAAAATCTAACCATTTAACCTAAATCTAATGAACATGTTTATGCCACATAAATTAATTTTGATTAGTTTATTAATTATTAATTTTTTTTTAGGTTAGTTGGCAAATTAACTCTAAAGAATTTCTGTTTTTTTTTCTCTCGACGGTTCTGTTGCACGTCGTCTTTTCTGCCGCCGAGCTCTCCTTCAGGTGGTACAATTCTAGTTTTTCCTTTGTTTTGCTCACGAATTTAAGTTCTTTTTCCATACCATCACTTAAGAAAATTTCAAATCTGTCCAGAAAAATCCCACGCAAAATCTCATTTTTTGTCTCTCCTTAGCGAATCCTTTTGCATAAAGAGCTATGGTGACAACTGTCCTCGAAGAATAGTCGGTAAACTCTGTTCATCCTCTCTCCACGGCCGATCGAGTCATTGTTGGGAGTTGATATATCATGGTTTTCACCGGTTTTCAACCATGATATCCGTTGTTTTATCGAGTCAAAGTGTGTTTTTAGAGTCTTTTATTTCTTTTATCTAGTCTTTACAGGTTTTAAGTCATTTTGGAGAAAACACAAAATTTCGGGTGCAATTGGACTTATGAAGATGTGGGATCATGATGAAGCTTTGGAAACATGGTGTTATTTGAAAGGTTTCCCTTAATTGGATTGCAATGAAATTTGGAGACAAGATAGCCACTTAAGTTAGCTTTCATTTGGAGGTGTTTTGAAGTCATTCCAATCAACGGTTAGAAAGTTATGCCATTTTTAACGAAGATATGTCAATCTGGCGAGCAGAAGAAGCATGTGCAGGAGATGAGACCAGAAAGAGAAAGATCGATCCATCCAGACATATCTGGTGCGCAGAAATTTTCCAGACCAAGCTGGATCGATCCATCCAAATTTGGATCGATCCATCCAGACACATCTAACGCACAAGAATTTTCCAGATCGAGCCAGATCGATTCATCCAATTCTGGATCGATCCATCTGCTTTCCAGACGAAAAATGCAAAATCTAACTTTCCTTTTTAGCCCTAGAATCATCCAAACTCCACCAAATCCGACCCTAGACCTATATATACTTATTTTAAGCCACTTTTGGAGGCTACACTTTTATTTTCTACACAAAGTTTTTACACACACTTTCTTTTCTATTCTGACTTTTGGCTTTTGGAGTTTGTAAGCTTTGGGGAGACGCATCTCTGACTCTACATCTTTGAAAAGATTTTTGAACCGTAAGCTTTGGGGAGACGCATCTCTGACTCTACATCTTTGAAAAGATTTTTGAACCCCTTTGGATTTCTATTTATTTGATCATGAGTTTTTCTTCATATCCTTCTTGTTTCTCTGCTTCAATGTCTGAGTAGTTTCATAGTTAGGTTTAGGGTTTCAAGGGAACTTATGAATCATTGAATCAGACATAGATAGATATTTATTATCTTGTCTTCAACTATCATTGTTCTCATTGCTTAGATTAAATTGATCACTTAGTCTCTGATTTAGGGTTTAATCTATTCATCAATGATTGCTTGATAGAACATAGGTGAGCAAATTTTCCTTAACCAACGAAAGCTTATGTTAAGGGAATTTGTGAACAAATCAAACCTGCTCGTTAATACTTGTTTAGAATTTTAAGATCAAACGACAGTTTAGATTCTTAGGTTGCTAGATAAAATAATTGATACCATGATAGTGGATTGGTTAAACATTCATGTTTGAACTTAAGACTGCGCTTATTGTTCCCTGAATAATTATCTGGTTCATGATCTCTGAATTCATGCGAATTGCCCTTGACCTAACGCTTGTTTTTAATTGATATTTACATCGTTTTAATTTTCTATTTTCGTTTATTATTGCAAACAACCACCATATTGCCATCTTAGCTTAGTTTCATTCATATAGATTCGTAGTGTGATACTTGGTTCTCGTGGATTCGATCCCTAAATACTACTTCCTTTGCTGTGCACTTGCAGTGATATTTTAGGGTTAAAGTGTATCAAGTTTTTGGTGCCGTTGCCGGGACCAATTGTGTTACCTTCGAATTTAAGTTTGGAATTTAGTCTAAGATTTACTAATTAGTTCTATCTTGCTTTCTTGTGTGTTTCAGGTGTATGCAGAGAAGAAACAAAGGATCTGACAACCTTTTCAACTTCGACAACCAGGAACTTGCAAGACTAGAAAGAGCGAACAAGAAGAAAAAGTCGAATCAAGTCACGATGGGTGATCAAATCGACAACCAGGCACTTGCTACTGCAGCCAAAGTTCAGAGGCTACAGGAGTAGTTGCAACAGTTGCAGCAACTGCAACAACAACAGTAGCGTGGGCCTACCATTGGAGAACTAGATACTCCTCATACCTTCTACAAGAACAGAGCTGCTATCTGTCCACCAACCCTTGCAAGGCAGGATTACGAGATCAAACATCAGATGATCGGGTTGGTGAAGCAGCATTTGTTCCATGGTCTACCAGCTGAAAATCCGATGGATCACATAGAAAACTTCGAAGAGATCTGCAGCACTACTAAGTCGAATGGGGTACCTGATGATTACCTCAAGTGCAAGCTTTTCACTTTCTCCCTGTCAGACAAGGCGTCAAGATGGCTCAAGTCTCTACCTCCTAGATCGTTGACCACTTGGGATGAATGCAGAGCCGCCTTCTTGGATCACTTCTACAATAAATCCAAGACAGCTTCACTGAGGAACAAGATCACCACCTTCCAGCAACATTCAGGAGAGTCCTTCTGTGAGATTTGGGAGAGATTCAAGGAGTATCACAGAGAGTGCCCTCATCATGGATACTCGGATGGGCATATTCTTAGCATGTTCTACGATGGAGTCGAGTGAGATTACAAGAACGCTCTCAACGCTGCTAGTAATGGGTATTTCATGACTCAAAGTAAGGATGGCGCCTGCCAAACTGATCGAGAACTTGCCTGCAAGTTCCAATAACCGATGTGCTGAGTATGACAGGTCTAAGCGTGTCAACAGTGTGAAGTCTCAGAAGATCGACGAGTTAAATGAGAAGCTAAATCTGCTATTGAAGGCAAGTCAGAAAGGCGTGCAGTTTTGTGATAGTGGAACAGATCTAATTTTCTGTCAGGAATTTGCTGAAGAATGGACTAATGAGCTGCAGAAAGTGAATTATGTGAATGGACAAGGGTTCGTACAAAACAGGGGATTCAACCAGAATACAGAAATCACCCAAATCTATCATACAGGAGCACAAATGTCCAGAACCCTCAAGATTAGGTCTACCCACAACAGGTGAACGCTCAAGGTCAACAATTTCAAGGAAAGCAGTTCGTGCAAAACGCGGGCGTCACTGGTTTTCAGGGATTTACGGACAGACAGGCGTGCAAAATCAGAGTTTTCAGAATAAATTTTCTCAGGATTTTTAGGGGAAACAGTTCGTGCAATATCAGGGTCAAAACGGATTTCAGGGTGAATTTCAGCAAAAACAGCCCTTCAACAGTTTCCAGACGACAGCACCAGCTCTATTCAAAGTTCCTGCGAGCTCTGCGAATGACTCTCAAGATGACAGCACCAACTCGATCTGCCACAACTGTAAAATACAAACACGCCTCTACAGCTTTGGCTCACTGCCTTAACAATTCTAAAGAATCCCCTCGAGCTCCTAAGATGATGCCAACAGTGAGAAATCTCCACAGTGTCACTACTACAGTCTTCATGGAAGATGGTACTTCAAAGGTACGAATTCTTAGCCATGTCTTTGAGGGTCTAGAAAACCAGATTTTTTTTATCGTAGGCCAGTTTTATCGTTACTCTGTCCCTTTTGGTGGGCAAATTCAAGCTATGATGTCCCAATTTTAAGATGTAGGATCTTTACTCATAAACTAGGATAATCTTCTTACCTATTCTACACCCGGATGAAACAACCCGAAACTGGATTCTTCAGCGTGATTTGTGGAACGTTGACGATTGCTTAATGTTTGTCTCAGCTTAAAATCCCATTGAAACCATTTCCATCCCTGAGATCACTACCCTCCCTTTATGACTTACACTTAAGAATATCTCAAACCAATTGTACTATACTAAGGGAATTAGTTAGATTGAATATGGTATAGAAGGCTCGATGCTCACAAACAAGTCTTGGTTTGATCCAAAAAAAATGAGATAAGCGAAGATTATTTTTGAGATTAAACTTGACAAGCCTTTTTCACAAAAGGTTGCTTTAGAGGATGAGAGTAATTCAATCTCAATGATTGATATTGTTTACTCCTGGCTGCCCCTAAGTGTGCTAACTGTGGTCAAATTATTCACAAAGTTTTTCGATGCCTAGGAAAGCTTCATCTTGAATCGCAAGATAAGTTTTCAAACAACTCTGACACTCCACCAGCTCATGGAAATCTTGTGCCTAACTCAGTCAAAGTAAGATAACATTTTCTTGCCAGTTAGTGAAACCACAATGCCTGTGCAAGTTACTTCTGTTTCTACTTCAACTATTGCTTGTACTTTTTCTGTCCCAACTAGCTCGGTAGCTACAAAAACAACTGAGGCTATTCCCACTTCAGCCACTACTGATTGTTATCCAGACTACAACCATTCTTAAGATTGATCCCAAGACTACAATGCATCAAGAAATGATGCTTCTCCTAGTTCAGTAAAATTATCCTCTGCTCCTCCGTCTGACTTATGTGATACTATATTGCAAGTTACATAAACTTCATCCACCACTAAGGATACTCAAACTGCCACGAAAAATGAAACTACCATGGATCTTCCTACATCATCAATACCATCGGTTTTACCTTACTTAAATGTCAATGACCAAGAAGGTAATTTTTTCCCATCTTTACCTTTGGATTTTGCAGCTATACATATGTTAGGTGAAACTACAGTATGTATAAGTGAAGACAATGGAGAAGAAGGTGTGGGAGTAAAGGGAAACCGGTTTGCATTATTGGACTTTAATGAGTTGGAGGAGTCAAGAAAAAAGACCAATAAAACCAACCTAAAAAGTTCAAGAAATACAATGGAATTAATATAGTCGGAGATCAAAGAAACCGCGGTCGAAGAGAAGGTGGTTGTCGTCGTCATATCAACTAGTATTTTAGTGAGTTATTATTCTAAGCTTAAAATATTATCTCTCACTCTAATCTTCCAAACTGTATAATCCAACAATTTATAACTTTGTATTAATTTTGTGCATTTCAATAGAATACATTTTGTTAAAAAATAATATATATATACATTGACCAAGAAAAAAATTGTTGAATATTCTAACATAATTTTTTCTGTGATCTAATGGATTCTTATGATTTATTTTAAACTATTATATACTCCGTTAATATATATATTTTTATTTTTTAATTAATATTTATATATTAATTAAATGATACAAACCATTACACTAGGTAATACAATTTTTATAAAGAAAATACAAATAATGAGAAAGCTTAAGGTACAATAGTTGCACAATATGCAATGGAATCTTCCGCTTTGATCGACTTCAATGATAAGGTTAATGGAAGCATCTAGCCACATCCACCTCGGTTCCCACGACATCGGTTTCCCCTTCCACCACATGTGACTTGCCAAATCATCTTCTTAATTAGCCTTCGCTGATGGTTTAACCGGTCTTTCTTGGAGGATTCTTTTACCCGAAAGTGTCATTAGATCCATCGTATCAGGCTCTTTGTCTGCATCCGACGAATCTTCTCCTACTTCGGAAGAAACCAGGGAGGCAAATCGATTGGAGCAAAGGCTATGCTCATTTTGTTTACTCTCCCTTTGGACAGTAACATGAGGATGAGTAGAGATGGACACTGATAAAAAAGGACAGTCTCCGGTGGAGGAGACTCAATAGAAACAATTGTGGTTGTAGTTGGAAGCATAATTGAATGTGTAATAATACCGACTTGCTCAATCAAGGAAAAAGCTGGAGCTGTATTAATCGTGGTTAATTCCTTAGTTGGCGAAACAATATTAGTAGAGGAAACTACCTCATTACTTGTGGCATAAACCGGAGCGGAGGACTGTGGTGAATCAATCGGGACAGAGATGGAAGCATAAGATCTAATCACATTGCCATCCTCCAATTCATTCGTCGTTACCAAGCAGTGTTTGACATTGTGTGCTAGCTGTCCACATCTACTATACTTAGTAGGTAACCAAACATATTCTACTTTCACCATAGATATAAAACTCTTTTTTTATCACGAACTGCAATCTTGGATGAAATTTTTTTGTTCAACTCAACCTCTACCAAAAATTTGGCTTCACCAATGAAAATTATGTCTAATCAAAATTTATGAGTTGCCGCGCACTTAATCCAGAAGTTATTTGGCTTATTTTTTAGTAAAGAATGTTAGATATTTTTTCAAAGTTATTTAAACTAAAATTGTTTTGATCTAAAAAATAGCTAATATTCCTGCTAATATTCTTTACAAAGACCATGAAACCATAAATATCAAACAATCATCCACATGTTATAGTGGTTTTGTATATGTAAATCTACTAAAGTAGTGGTTTTGTCTCCTTAATCAAGGTTGATGAACAAAATTTCCAGTATTCTTGACAATTCTGTGATATTTATTTGATGGCTGTTATGATTGATGGTTTCGGTAAAACAACGGTTGAAAACCTTATATTTTTTTTCTTTTTAAGTTTTAAATTGTGATTTGTGTGAACCTACTTGATTTGGATTTGACATATATCAGAAATATGTTTGGATAAAGCTGGGTCACGAGACTCAAGACTCGCGAGCCAGGAAACAAAACGCAAACTAAAATTAAATAAAGGCGTGGGCCATCACCTGACAAAACTAACTGATTCCATTGCATGGCTGAGAATCTCTCTTGTTCATTCATATCCGAATGGTCCATGCCTCCATGTTATTTTAAATTATTACATCTTCTTTTTAAAAATTTTATATAGGGAAATTACCAAATTTTTTTAAAAAATATTCTATTTTTTTATCTCTATAAAAATTGCCTTTACAACTGTGTCATCTCTGAAAAAAGTAGATATGCGTTTTACAAAGCTGCTCTGCAAACAAAATAAATTGGGTTAGAAAAAAACGTACGAAAAGAAGATGACATAAAATAAATATGTTGTAAACAGTTATCTATTTAATAACATAGTTGACTATTTTTGAAACTACATATTCTATTGATCTCAGAAGATAGTTAACTACCTCACACTATTTTATAACTATCTAAAACATAAAACATAGTTAACTATTTTTTAGAAAATAGTTACCAATTTAAAAGTATAGTTAACTATTTTCAGAGCATAGTTGTCTACTCTACCGATTTCATAACATAGTTGACTACATGAAAATGTTGTTGTAATAGTTACTTATTTAAACAAACATAATTAACTATATTCAGAACGTAGTTACCTATTATAGTTTGCATAAGGAAAAAGAATAACATACATAGTTAACTATTATCAGAAACATAGTTACCTATTAATTTTCGAACATAGTTAACTATATCGATCTCCATCTTAATCCACGATTGGAGATTTTCGATTCATGGTAACGAAATAAGACAAAGTAATTGAAAATTGGTTTTGTGGATCACCAGAAAGAGACGAGATCGATTATGGTGTTTGTGTCAGACGAAGAAGAAGAAGAGGAAGAAGAAATAAACGATGGAGGAAGAAGTAGAAACGATGGAAGAGGAAGAAGAAGAAGAAGAATAAACGATGGAAGAAGAAGAAGGAACAAACAATAGAGGAAGAAGAAGAAGAAGAAGAAACGATTGAAGAAGAAAAAGAAGAGGCGATGAATTAGGGTTTTCCTTTTTATGAGTATTTGTTGTTTTTTATTAAGGATAAAAATGGAAAATTAGAATTTTATATTGTTAAGTCACTATATTTTATAATTTATTGTATGTTAGATAATAAATTATAGATAGAAAGACTAATATAGAGTGTAATTTCCCTTAAATTAATTGATGTCAACTTTTTAATTGTTATTCAGTTTAATCCATTTCTTGTGATTTATAAGTTTTATATAATTGTAGATTTATTCATTAAAACTTTAGTTAATATAAATAAATATGGATTAAATGAACATCTCAACTAGTATTTGATGTATAATCGTTTGTTTTACTTAGGTGAATATCCTAAATAAAAAGAGAACTCCCTAATTATATATATAATTTATATACATTTACATAGTATTAAGTTATTTGCTTTATTATTAAAATTTATTGAATATCTTAGAGTTTTTGTAACATTTGTAATAAAACTAAATTGAATTAATTATTAATGAAGTATAAAAATTTAATAAAATAAGAGATATTAAATCTAATATTATTTCAAATTTATATTCTTATGAGGTTTTACTTTGAATATTTAAAATATGAGATATGACTTCTCAAATACATTTAAATATTCAATACTAAAATACCAATTAATAATGAATAGTTAATATGTTAATTAAAATGTTAATTAACAAAATTCATACAATTAATTGTAAAAAAGAAGGTGGGAAATGTCAATGATTTTTAAAATATAAATTTATAGCTTCAATGATTAACCATTACTTATTTTAATTATGTGAAAAATAATAATTAAATGATGATATATGGATGTTTATAGGAGGCTTTCAAAAAGGGCAATTCTCAAAAATACGACAAAAATAAGTTTTTATTCTAAATATACCATCATTTAGTTTTTTTTCAAAAATATCACTAAAATTTTTATTTTTTCAAAAATACCACAAAATTAAAACTAAATTTTAAACCCTCAAAATTAAATCTTAAACCCTAAAAGCTAAACCCTAACCCCTAAAAACTAAAAACTAAACCTAAAATACTAAACCCAAACCAAAAAATTAAATTATAAACATTTAAACTCATTTTTAGTGTTTGTGGTATTTTTGAAAAAACAAAAATTTTAGTGGTATTTTCGGAAAAAACTAAGTGATGGTATGTTTGAAACAAAAACATATTTTAGTGGTACTTTAAGGAATTCCTCTTTCAAAAAACCTTTTTTATGATGCATTTTTTCAAAAACACCCATTCTTGTTATCTATTTTCAAAAATACAACTTTTATAAAACTTTATACAGTTTTATAAGATAATATATGAAAAATGTAGAAATTTTTAAACATTCATAATAAGGTAGTTATGGTAATAAACAAATATTTATAAGTATGTTTATAAACATACTTATACATTTATAAGTATGTTTATAAATATTTATAAGTATGTTTATAAATATTAAGTTATTTTTAATGTTAAAACATAACTTATAAATGTTTATAAATATTTATAAACATTTTTAAATTTTTTAAAAAGTTGTATATAAAATCTTATAAAATTGTATAACATGATATTTTTGAAAATGTTTTCAAACATGGGTAATTTTAGGGTTATCATAGAAAATGTATTTTTCAAAATTTCTCATATTGATATGACGGAAGGAAAAATGAGAAAATGTTAATATATATATATATATAATATGATAAGAAAATATGGAGTTATAGTACGAGGAAAATATAATTTGAAAAAAACACCACCTAATTATGTGTATGACACTTTATTTAGTTAAATAGTTCGATATGGGATGAAATGTAATGATATGTGATTTAGTTAAATATCGTAAGAAAATCTATAATTATATTATGTGTATGACATATTATTTAGGAAAATTAATTAACTAAATGTTTGGAATAAAATAATTTTCTTTGGATTAAGTAAATTATCTGAACCCACGTATCTCACGGCGCGATGGAAAGGCTTAATTCTTTTGGTGGAGCTTATCTCTTGACAAGAGTCCTCAGAGGAGTTTGAGTCTGAATCTACAATGGCCCAAACATACAAATGAATTCACTTGGGCCTGGTCCCACTCCGGAAAGCTTACCCCGCTACACAGGGTGATCATGGTCCAGAACCAGGTGATATAAATACTACTCTATCTCTTTCATAAAAGGGGGTCGACTCTCTGAGCTAAAAATCACTTACACTCAGCTGATCTTTCTGAGACTAAAGCTCATTCCCTTTACCATCAGTCTCTTTTCCGGTTGTTTAAGACCACTTCATTTGATCTCATATCGGATTTTTCTCATTCTCCGGTCGTTCTTTGGTCGAAATTCTACTCAAACAACTCTCTCTCTCTCTCTCTCTCTCTCTCTCTCTCTCTCTCTCTCTCTCCCCTCTCTTTTAGCCTTACCCCCAAATTTCTTCCACCAGACTCTTAGAGATACTCCGCGGACCACCCCTTTCGGTCCGGATTCATCCATTCTCTCTCTCTCTTTTGTTTTCCGACTTCCTTCCTTTTGCTCTCCACGTCTCCTCGTGGTCCTTTCTCTTCCATCTCTATTTGCTCTTTTCTAACTTGAGTATTGGAGAGCCGTCGAAAAACACCTGCCCCCTCCAATTGTGTTTTCCGAGGCTTTCACGTATTTATTGATTGCGTATGAACGGGTCACTCCAGTGATTGTTTAAGAAGACGAAAATTCTCCGAAACACTAAATAAAATGTCATGAATGTCATACACATCATTAAAAAAAATCTATCATCTAATGATGTGCATGGACGGATGTACATGCAGTAAGGAGAGGGCAAATGCATCCATCCAAAATCTTATAACTAATACAATTTTCTTAAGATCCAATTATTGCCTCCATGCCAAGAATTGGTTTTGCCTCCATAGAATTTTTAGGCCATAAATGTTGGTATGGTTTTTGGATTTTGGTTTTTAGTTTTTAGATTTTGGTTTTTGGTTTTTAGATTTAAAAATTTTTGATTTTGATGTAGATTTTAGTTTTTCTAAAAATTTAAATAGTGATTTATTTAATTTTTGTTTTTTATATATATATATATTTTTAAATTTTTAAATTATAAGATATGTTTTTATGTTTTTAGTATTTTTAAGTGTTTAAAATTGCTAAAATAAATATATAAAATTTATTAAAATGTTTGTGGTTTCCAAAATAGTTTTTGATTTTTCTATAGATTTTGTTTTTGTTTAAACTTGATTAGTTATTTATTTAGTTTTGGTTTTAACTATTATTTTGTTTTTTTTTAAATTTGACTTATAAGTTAGTTTTTTTTAATGAGTTTAAAATTGTTAAAATAGTAACTCACAAAATTTTATAAGTAATACAATAACATTATTGATAAAAAGATGCATATAAACTTATTCATAAAATTAAAAATAAATATTTAAATTTTGCAATTAATTTCATTTTATTGATAAAATACTTTAATAAAGATTTTTTATTAATATGAGTCATTATTTTCATAATTTTTAATATTAGATTTTAGATGCCAAAATAATTATTTTCATCAACTCAAAATGATTTGGGATAGTTATTTTTTTTTCAATTTTAACTCTTTTTTCTTCTCATTAAAAAATAAAAATATTTACAACAACAAAAAAAGAATAGTAAAAAATATCGGCAAACATTAGACAAAAACTAATAAAACATGGATTTTTAGTTTTTGTTTTGAAATAGGTAGTTAAAAAAAAAAACTAGTTTCCCAAAATTTTAAAGAATCTATTTTTCAAAAATCTTGATTGGATAAAAAAATGGATTTTGAAAAAACCAAAACCAAAAAGTACAAACAATAAAAGTCTAATATCAAATTATTGCCCAAAAGAAAAATTTAATGGGCCACTTCTATGAAATCCATTAATATTAATTTATTTTCATAGAACATTTAAGGATATTTAAATCTAATAATTTGATTCCTAATGCAAGAGTCTCATTTTTATTAGTTTCATCTAAATATCTAGATACACTCATTTCATTTGTTTCAATTTGAAAAATATTGATAGATGTAAAAGTTTATGAGATTATTAGATTTATTATTATGTTCAAATTTTTTATAAATTGTAATCTTATGTTCAACTGATAATATGAGTCATTTAACCGTTAAATAGAGTGTTTAACAAATATTATGAAAAAACTCTAAATAATCCGATCGAGCATCAGTTTATAACTGATTTTCTAATTTTTTTTAAAATTAAGTTATTCAAATATATTACAAAAAATCAAGATACAAATTTTTTTTTTGTTTAAAATTAGCGACCAATAATATTTATTAAAATATTCATAACAACTTTTATTCTTAAAATTTCAAATATACAAATCGAAAAATTCTACCACTATAAATCTAGAAAATAAAATAATTATAATTGGTTAATATATTTGTGCATGTTTTTAATGTTTGTTAAGTTATTGGATTTTTAATGTGTAAATTTAATAATTTTTAGTTTATTTTCTTTGTAATATATATTGTCAAATAATTGAATATGAATTTTTTATACATAATTGGATGTGAGTAAATACTTGAATTTGATACACATACATACATACACACATACACACATACATACACACACACAAACACACACACACACACACATATATATATATATATATATATATATTATTTGATTGTTATTGTACTTATCTTCTCAATTTGTTCAAAAACTATAAACAACTCATCTTTTATCTTTTACAGTATCTTTAACTTAGTATTATAGTGGTATAATTTCAAAAATATTCTACGTATGCAATAAATCTTAAAATGTTATGTCATGTATGAAAATATAAAAGTTTGTTTCTGAATACATGGTTATGTGTGTATGTACTATTGGATGCAATTGGGTCTTACTTGGAATAAGATGCTTATATGTTCAAGTTGAATGTATTTTGCAACTACTTCTGAGATGCAATATGTAGAGAAAATAAAAATAATATAGAGATAAAACTTAATAAAGCCATTCAAAAGGATATATCAACATTGAATGAAAGGTAAAAATTCAATTGATTTGAGATCTATTTAGACCATAAAAATAAAACATGAATTTATTTATAAATATAAACGGTATATACTATTAATAAACAATACTTATTGTACTTATACATTTTCATTTATTAATAGTATATACCGTTTATATTTATAAATAAATTCATGTTTTATTTTTATGGTCTAAATAGATCTCAAATCAATTGAATTTTCACCTTTCAGTCAATGTTGATATATCCTTTTGAATGGCTTTATTAAGTTTTATCTCTATATTATTTTTATTTTCTCTACATATTGCATCTCAGAAGTAGTTGCAAAATACATTCAACTTGAACATATAAGCATCATCCAATAGTACATACACACATAACCATGTATTCAGACACAAACTTTTATATTTTCATACATGACATAACATTTTAAGATTTATTTCATACGTAGAATATTTTTGAAATTATACCACTTTATTTTATCGGTCTAAGGCTAATATATTTATTAAAAAATTAATGTTTTATTTTTATGGTCTAAATATATATAGCAAATCAATTGAATTTTCACCTTTCATTGATATATCCTTTTGAATGGTTTTATTAAGTTTCATCTCTATATTATTTATTTTCTCTACATATTGCATCTCAGAAGTAGTTGCAGAGTACATTCAACTTGAACATATAAACATCTTATTCCAAGTAAGACCCAATTGCATCCAATAGTACATATATACATAACCATGTATTCAGACACAAACTTTTATATTTTCATGCATGACATAACATTTTAAGATTTATTGCATACGTAGAATATTTTTGAAATTATACCACTTTATTTTATGGGTCTAAGGCTAAGATGATAACAATATCATTTGAAACTCATATATGCATAAAGTCTAGATTTTGCTCTTTTGTCAAATAACCGAATGCATAAACTTTTATATAGTATAGATTACTAAAACTTTTGAGAGATCAAACGTATCCGAGAGAGAGAGAGAGAGAGAGAGAGAGAGAGAGAGAGAGAGAGAGAGAGAGAGAGAGAGAGAGAGAGAGAGAGAGAGAGAGAGAGAGAGAGAGAGATTAATGGTGGTTCTTTTGATTTTGTTTGTAAAGCATAGAAATTGCCGTTAAGATAATAAAAAAAAATTCTTGTCCCCTTTGTCCATTTACAACAACTCTTTCTTTTTACGTAAAAACCCTAACCCTAAACCAAATCTTACATGTTCCATTGCAGATGGGAAAACTTGTCCCGCTTCTCCGTGGAGTTTGGTTGAAAGCTAACACTAAAGAGTGGGATTTTCACTATGACCCGTCTGACATAGGATTCGGAGCAATGATCCGGGATCAGGAGACTTTCGACTCCCTTATTGGTATTGTTAGGACTAGGTACCTGCTTGAGGACACGACGCCTGTCGCTTTGACCTACCAGTTTCCGAACTGGATGTTGGTGCCGTGCGGGGAGCGAACCCCTCCGGAGAATATCTTGTCGGACGCCGATGTCCTCTAGTTCATGAGTGTTCGAATAGGTTATCCTGAGCTAACAATCTTTGTTACCGTCGGATCAGAAGCGGTAGCAACTTACCAATTTCAGTGCAGAGCGACTTTCATGGTTGGTGGATCCTCTAACCTTGGAGGGGATATCCACTAGGAGTTGGGTGACGAAATACCAGGATATCGCGGTATGCTTAGTTGATGTAGCCTTCTTTATATACGCTAATGTTTAAGTTGTTGAATTTGTAATGGAACATCTTCATTTGCCTGCAGACCTAGTAGCAAGAAGACCTATTATGGCAAGCCAGAGGGTGCTGGAGGAAGTTTTCACCGAGGAAGAAATGGTGATAATCCACAGGGTACACCTAGAAATGACACGCAACTAGACAACCGGTCCGTTTTGCCATGCTGTGACACAAGAGTTGCTGGGCAATGAAACTATACCAAGGAATGAAATTATTATCGTAGATGATGATGACGATACAGTAATGCAACCGTGTCGTCTAGATGGTGAGTGGTAGTATTATACAGATAATATTATCAGCTAACGTCTTTGTTGTATATATTACTGATGATGTTGTGTTAGATAACTAACTATTTCTGCTTAACATACACCGTAGTGAATGGAGACATAGGGGCTGGTGGTGGAGTTGGACTAGGTAACCCATCAGACATCGGCATTGAGGGTAAGTCTTCAGCTTATTATTTCGGAAAGGATAGCCACACATTCTAAGTTTGGTACCGTATAACTTAAATGTTAGCAGCTACTATGTTTGATTGTAACCAGGTGACAAGTTTGTTGTTTAGCTAACGTTTGGTGACGCACAAAATTACTAACTAGTGTTTCTAAGCATAACCCACAGTAAACGGAGTCGGCGGGGCAGGTGGTAGAGATGGACTAGGTTGCCCACCAGACATCCGTATTGAGGGTAAGTTCCCAAGAAATACAAGACTGATATGAAATATTTCCAGCTAACAAGTTTGTTGTAAGTCTAACGTCTAATATTGCATTAAATTACAAACTATTATATTTTTACATACACCATAGCTAATGGAGCCGGCGGGGGAGTTGCAGTAGGTAGGCCACCAGAGATCGTCATTGAAGGAAAGTTCCCAATTAAGCCTCTGAGGCGCACAACATTTTTTTGGGAGGATACCCAACAAACTAAACTGTGGGACAATATAAAGCATGAACCACATAATGTATATGAAGGAATCCCCGAGCAGACGGAGGAAAGAAATCCAATTGTCATGTCACCATCCAATGAATCTGGTGGCCCTTTGCTAGGGTTGACATTGAACTGCACCGGTTTCGATAACACCACGGAGATACCACCAGTTTCGAAACCAAGCGATAGTTCCTCAGAAGAGAGTGACACAAATGGTGGATTCTAAGCCTGCCTCTAAGTCTTTACTGTTTAATTAATGGGACTTGTAATGCATAATGTCTATCTCTTAAGTATTCTTTTTTTGCTATGTGTTAGCAAACACATCAGCGGTTTAGCTTGTGGGCAATTTTTGTATGTGAAATACGTCTACTACATTTTGTAACGGCCAGTAAATGAAATGGCTTAAGCTTTTTGAATTATCTGCGATCAGAACTGATATTGAGAATGGCTTAAATTCACTTTGTTTTTTAATATTGAGAATGCTAATTCGCAAGTCTGAAATATGTAGGAACTACTAGGAACCATGAAACTGACATCTACGTGGGAATGATATTTAAAAACCGTGAAGCTTTTAAGCTTCACATGGCATTATATGCCATAACTCATATGTTTTAATACCGGAACACAAGGTCGTCTCCAAACATGATGGTGCTCAAGTGCTGTGGAATATCATGCCCATGGCGTGTTTATGCCATACGATTGGAAGGCGCCACTGCCTACGAAATCAGAAAGACAATACTTGAACATCGTTGCACTATTGACGAGAGGGCCAATTACCAAAGAATTGCAACCACAACTGTTATTGGCGACATGATGCGATCAAAATATGGAGGAACCGGGGTTGGACCTCGCCCAAAGGATATCAGGGATATGATGCGCGGCGACCACAACATTCGAATTTAATATTGGAAAGCATGGAGGTCAAGAGAAGTTGCAATGGATTATGCAAAGGGTTCTTGTGGCCAATCTTATAATCTGCTTCCAGCCTACCTACAACAATTGGTTGTAGCAAATCCGGGAACCATTGTTGAGCTTCATACCGCTTACCATGATGATGTGGGGCAACAATTCAAAATTTATTTTTTGCGTTTGGTGCTAGTGTCAAGGGATATACATATATGCAAAAGATTGTGGTGGTGGATGGTACCCATCTGAAAGAAAAATATGCAGGGTGTCTTTTAACAGCGTCTGCGCAGAACGTAAATTACCAAGTTTTCCCTCTTGCTTCTGCTATCGTCGATAGTGAGAATGATAAAGCTTGGGCGTGGTTCTTTAGCAAGTTATCTGCCTTTGTCCCCGATACTAATGATCTGGTGTTCGTCTCTGATAGACATGCATCAATCTATGCCGGTCTAAACCAGGTATGAATTTTTTCTTACCAATTATCTTTCTATCTAATTATCGTATAACTGTTGGATTGTCTTTACAGATGATTACCGTATAAGTATTTTGTTAGCTTGTCTCTTTGAATTTTAGTCATATAATTCCGGATCTGGATGTGAAGGATTAACATTTGCGTTGTACAGGTTTACCCAATGTCAAGTCACTGTTCTTGTGTGGTCCACCTAAAATGCAACGTCAAAACCTATTTCAGGGAAAGGCATCTTGGTTATCTTGTTTCACAGGCAGCAAAGGCATACAAGTTAGTTGATTTCTACACCATCTTCAATGAGATTAAAAAGATGGATAGCACTTGTGCAGATTACTTGATTGGGATAGGTTTTGAACAGTGGGCTAGATCACATTTCAAGGGGGCTCGTTACAATATCATGACAAGCAACATAACTGAGTCTTGGAATGCTGTGCTTAAGAATGCAAGAGAATATCCCATAGTATCACTCGTTGAGTACATAAGGGCTAAATTGATGAGTTGGTTTTCTATACGGCGTGACGCTGTATCTGGTAGTTCAGATACCTTAACTCCTAGGGTGCTAGAGATTCTTGCAAGAAACTTTGAGAAGTCTGCAGGTTATGAAGTACGCAATATCTCCCCTAATGAGTATGAGATCCGCAACAAAGAGGGTGTGTCTTTCCATATTGACCTTGCCAATAAATCATGTAGCTGCTTCGAGTTCCAGTCACTTTTCATACCATGCCGTCACGCTGTTGCCGCAGCTGTCCGGGTAAAGGTCCGAGTAGATTCCCTAGTTGCAAATGAGTACAACGCCGAGAATTTGCAGAAGGCTTATGCAAATACCATTAATCCAGTGATGCAAATAGAAAGCATTTCAGACATTACTTCAGCAATGTCAGAGCTCACCTTATATCCACCTACAACAAGGCGTCCACCTGGTAGGCCGTGGAAAAAGCGTTTCTTCTCCCGTGGAGAAACCCTTGTAAGCTTACTTATATATACCTACATATATTGTTTTCCGTCTAATAAATTGCTTACCTTTTCAATGTGTGAAACCACAAAGGGGAAGAGCATGAGGCGTCGGACAGTGTGCAGCCGCTGCAAGGGCTTGGGCCACAACCGAGCCACTTGTAAGAGGCCAATATAAGATGGGATGCTGTCAAAGGGGCAAGTGTGGAAATGGTAAAAAGGAGTTGGGTTATGTATTAAGGCTGTAACTGGGTCAGCTAAGTTTTCTTGTGCTGTATGTGTAATAGTATGATATCATCCCAGAATAATCTGAACCCAAAAAATGTATATAAGTGAAAATAAGATTGCCCCCTTTTGTGAAATGTAAGATGTTTAATTATTGTTTTATCCGGTGTAATACAATGCTTATCCGGTTTATCAAGTTTCGTGCCTCTAATCTGATAATCCTAATAGACTTTTGTCGGCTATTATATCAAATTATATACCATAAGTTTGTCTTCTTTTGTTTTTTTATCCAGCTATCTATGTACATTTCAGATGTTTAACTGCTAAGTTAAATTCGTTGCGGATAATACGATTGGAAGTTGGGATAACATGGCGTTTATCGTTTGTCATCTAAATTTTTTCGCCCGGCTATCTGTGTATGCTATTATAATCATGTTGTACATTTCAAGGGTAATTATATGATGTCATCCCAGAACAATATGAACCCAAGAAATGTATATAAGTGAATATACGATTGACTCTTTTGGGAGTATAAGATGTTTAGTTATCGTTCTAGGTGTAGTGCAATGCTTCTTCGGGTTGTCAAGGTTTGTGACTCTAATCTTGTTCTCCAAATAAAATTATTCCGGCTGTGGTTGAAATTATTCCAGAAAATTATACACCATAAGTTTGTCGTCTAGTTTTTTTCTCCGGTTATTTATGTATGCTATTATAATCATGTTGTACCTTTCAGAGCTTTGGCGGCTACATTAGAATTGTTGCGGATAGTACAATTGGAAGATGGGATAACAGCGATTTAGTTCATCATCTAATTTATTTTATCTGGCTATCTATGTATGCGACTATAATCATGTTGTACATTCCAAATATTTGTCGGCTAAGTTCGAGTTGTTCCGGATAATACGACTGGCAGTTGAGATAACAGCGGTTTAGTTCATTGTCTAATTTATTTGATCCGGCAATCTATGTATGCGACTATAATCATGTTGTACATTCCTAATATTTGTCGGATAAGTTAGAGTTGTTCCGGATAATACGACTGGCAGTTGAGATTACAACGGTTTAGTTGCGAGAATAACCATGTTATACATTTGAGATATTTGTCGGCTACGTTGGAATTTTGTCTCGGATAATTCAATTTAATTCCACAAGAGAATTACAAACATAGGATGGGATATTACGGAGAAAATGATAGTTATGTTCCACTAGTGTTCAAACATAACTAAAATTAAAGGTTTTCCCAACGTACAAGCCAACCATTCGAAGACACTTTCGAAACATGCATAAAATTCTACAACTTCTCGCGGTTTTCTTCATAAAGCATGACCGCTAAACGCTAGGCCTCGGTCGGTAGAACCTCTGGAGTGATGCACCTGCAAACATCAAGACCAACAATTGCATGTGCTTGCATTAATAGCACTGAAGTAACAGCAGAATCAGAGTGAATGATGTTCTGAGGGATTCCTTTTGCCCTCTCCACCACAAATGGTTTCAAATCTCTAGGCGATTGGTAACGGCCAGCCTGCTTCAACACATATGGCAGCATATGTGCAATATGGAACAAGTCCTTCGTCATTGCACCATCACTATGAGGTGATGTGTTGCAATCCAAGACACTAATGACAGATGATGTGCAATCCACGCATACACCTACCCAATGATGCTTGTCGATGTTAAACATGAAATAAAAGCGCTCGACATCCATCTTGTTGTCGGCGACAAAAAACTGCATCAACTGCTTCGGAAACTTGAAAGTCTCTTTCTTCTCCAATCTATTAAACTTGGAGTTGTTCTTGGAAATGCATGACAGAAGCTTTGTATCAAAAAACTCAATCTTCCTTGCTGATGCTTGTTTGCTATACAGAGCCCATGTATGTTGCATCAGAACATCCACCATCTGAAAATTTGTACATAAGGCTTAGTCATTCAAATCCCAACAAACCATTAATTTAGCTCCCAATAAACACCAAATAATTTTAACCTTAGGCACCATATTTTTTGTTCTATCAACAATCTCAGCAATGTCTCGGTTTGAGATCAATACCCCACCCACAGTAACGGTGCTGCAACATAGAACGAGTTGGTTAGTAAATTAATATTATGACCTGCTATACAAAAATTGTATGGATAAAAAAAGTGTTGCATGGCTACATACTTATTTGGCTGGTTAATATGTAATATAGTTATCGATGAGTTTGTTGGACGACTTACAATGGCTCCGCAAGCTTCTCATGAAGTTTTGCAAACTTAGCCGCGTAATCAACATCTTCACCACCACTGTAGGCTAGCATTTGGGCTTCCCTGGCTCGTTGTAGGATAGGCGTATGACAATGATACTCCTCTACCAAAGAATGTGGAACCGTCCTTGCCCTCTTACTTTTCCTACAGATACCCCCAGCACCAATTATCCCAGCATCAACTTCACCATCAACATCCATGTGGTCCAGGAAAACAGGATTGGCATCGCCATCTTCCTGCGATAATCCAAGCGAGAACGACGGTGTTGGAAAAAATAGTAAGTGGGGGTATATCTGAAATGGAACGGAGTTTGTGATGAAATTTTATGTAGTAGAAATTTGACACAAACATAGCTGATCAAAATCATACCTTCTCACCAACCACCGGCGTCCGAACATTGTTTCCACCAACATGCATCTCGTCACCTCCATCCTGCATTAAATCCTACTAAGGTGTTAAACTATCAGAAGGTGAACTCAATAAATATAAATCTATGCTTAGGTTACGAGCGTCGTTTGCGTTAGCCGAATCTTCCCCGCCTTCAACGCCATTCCAACCATTGTCAACCTCTCCACAATGTTGTTTAATTTGCCCAAGAACACTCGATATGATAGACTTGTTTGCATTAGCATGTTTCTTGGATACAGGCTCTGTACCCTAACGCATACTGTCCTTCTCCATGCTACTATCACCCTTACGTTTTCCACCAGCCATGCTGTCCTCCGAGTTCCGAATGTTTGATTTGTCAAGGTGGCCGACTATACTACCGATAACAGCCTCTTGCATTTTTGAAATCTTCTCATCAATTGCATCAATTATGTCCATCTCAAATAATGACATAGTGGTTTTCAACTCCTCTATTTTTATTGCATTGTTGTTGACCTTCTCCACCAATGCACCAATGTCTTCTTTTACTTTTATAGAAACTAGCTCGGTGATCTGTTGCACATCACTCTCACTGAGGGAAAATCCATCACCATTACCGCCACCTTGTTCTTCCGTTGTAACAGTCGTCTTACGTTGTTTCCCTTTAACATTATTTTACCTCCGCCTCTTTACGCATGCGAATCACGTCGGCCTTTGACGCACCACCTGTAAACATTTCACTGGAGAATGAATGGTCCTCGTTGATAAGTTTGAGAATATTGTCCACCTTCTCGTCACCCTCTTCATCTGACCAACCAAGGACTGACTCGTCAAGTTCATTCTCACCATCATCGGCTATAATGCAATCAACCGGGGTCTGCATCTCAAAATGGCAAAATTGTTAATCACTAATGGATGTTACACGCCACATTACTTGTTATCCATGAGTGTAACATATTAACTGTAGCTGCTACACTTGACAATGTTTAACAATAATTATCTGCTCCAAAACAGGTTTGTATTCTAATAGTAATCTTAGACACTACATCGTGTAGTAGAAATTAATAGATGGAATATCTGTAATGTTAGTTATTATCCGTCCAAAGAAATAATTACACTTGCAGCTACATGTGTGTCTCTCGCGTGCGCAGGGCTAATGCTTATTTTTGTGGTGGGGCCTCATTCTCGTCGTTTTCCTCCCCTTCACCATCTGACTCAGTCGAAGATGAACAATTTATATGGACAACTTCCGTTAACGCAGGTACTGCTTCGACCATTACTAACCGCAGTGAATGCACGAATCCCTTAATGGCCACCGTCTTCTGCGTCAAAGTTATCTCATTCCTCTCTTTGATACTGGTCATAACCATATCAAAAGCCAGCTTGCCCCACGGATAAGCAAAAAATTCGTCCAAATTTTTTATTTCCTCTACATGCTCTTTCACGATCTTCGGGTGGTGGGTAGTCGGCATTAGTACAGACGCGAGCAACGCTAGGCAGGCGTACTTGATCCTTGTGTCTCTGTCCGTCACCATTTTCTTCTTCAACATTTTAATGACAGACGCTACGGTAATGCTCTGCAACTTGCCAAACAAAGATGGCCAATACGGCGTCTCACTTATGTTGCTCTTCAACTTCTTCTTCAATTTTTTTGGATACTTTCCACACGGTAGACCAGTCACAATCGCGAACTCGCGTACAGAGAACCTGATTGGTTTTCCGGCGAAGAGTATCCAAATCTCATACTTCTTCTCCACCTTTAGTTGCCTCGATATTATGAATCTGCCAAACCTCCCAGAAAATGATGGTTTTTCTGCTATGGAGAGAAATTTTCCAAACGATGATCTCCGAAGAAACTCAACCTCCTCTTCCTCTAGTGCATTCAAAATTGCCCTAATTCCCCCCGATTGTTGATAGGAGGTTATCCTAATCCCAACCGGCTCTTCGCCGGCAGCAAACATCCTCCTCGGCAGCGCCGGTAACTCTTCGTTCAGTATCTGCAGGACAAAAATTCGGATTTTCAGTATGATTTCGAAATCTGATTTCCAAACAAGAATATGTCGAGATCCAGTCGTAAAAACTGCTTACCTTCCCCAAGAAAATTAACGAACACTGATTTTCTTTAAACAAAAGCCGAACCGACCTACTATGCCTGGATTTTTCACTTCGGTTTCTCCGACGAAACAGTATCGCATCCGTTCTCGTGCCTAAACCTCTCTCCTGTATATAGAAGATATAGAAAGAGAAAACCAGTTCTATAGAACCCAAACGACATGACGGTTCCTCTCTTTTAGGTTTTTTTTTTTTTTTAATAAATAAGTTTAGCTTTTATATATATGTGTGCTCGGTGTATGTATACGCTATAGATTTAGGCAAGATTCTCGAAGATACATTTTCTGACACAATGCAGTGTAAACGCTACCACTATAGCGTGTATCTAACACGAGTAGGGGTAATGTTGGGCTATTCGGAATTGCACAGTAGCCAGTACAGTGTTTAGCTATCTAGCTAATTCAACTATTATTTTTTTACACCAAATGCAAATTCCCTAATTTTATTAGGTTTTGGCCGTCTTACTTGGGTTTTGTATTTTGCTTATACGGCAAAAACATTCAGGTTTCTTAAGGAGAAAATCTTACCCACTCTTTGCAAAAAAAGATTTTTAAAGATACATTGGTCAATGTCGGTAATTTCAAAGTTGTTGACTACAGTAAAACCTCTATAAATTAATACTCAAAAATTAATAAGCACGATAAAATAATAAATTTTGTCGATCCCAAATTGGGCTAGTGTAAAATTAACAAAATTTGATAAGATAATAAGATAATATTTTTTAAGAAATTCCTATGTAAATATACAGACCCAATAATATCATAAATTAATAATTATATAATCTTATGTGATCATGTACTAAAATATGACTCTAATGTTGTTTGTTTTTACTTAAAGTTGAAATCTCTTTAGAGGTTATCTCTAATTTTCTTTATTGCATCAAAAATCTTAGTGTTGTCTTCTCAATTTGTATCCAAAATGTGTGTAGAGTTCTAGACGCGATAATTTATCATATACGCGTAAATACTTTCAAATGTAACGTGGTATCGTCATCAACTTTAAGGATAATTGTCACAATTTTCCTAAATTTTGAGCTAACATGAATCATTTTCACCTTGATGTTAATAGCATACTGGACTATCTAGATTTATTCATGTCATTTTATTGCGATAATCAAGATTATTAATCATAACTTCAAGTTTATGCATATCATTTTCGCAAGTGGATTCATTTAAATTCCTTAATATAACAATATTTTAGGGAAAATTTTAGAAGATTATGGACTAAAACAAATATCTCTCTATAAATTAATATTTATTAAATTATCGATTAATTAATATCTCTATAAATTAATAAATTTTCAAAGTCCCAACATTATTAATTTATAGAGGTTTTACTAAGTAAGTTGTTTAAGACCCACTTTGCATCCTTACAATATCATCTTCCTTGGATCAACTAAGATGCATAAAGTTTTCCATCCATGTGGGTGTCATTTTTTCGATTTTGTCAATTTTCAATCTATTTTGGATGGATCAGACATTGATAATTATTTAGTATCTTTATGGTTTTTTTCTCCTCTTTGGTTTTTGTTGTTGTTTGGTTTGTGTATACATTATATGTTTTTTAGTCAATACATGTGATGACATGTTCATGTATATTTGATCGGATAGGTTGTTAGTGTTAGAAAATTTAACACCTTGGAAGATTTCGAGAGCATGGTGACCCGATAAAGGTCGAACTCGGCGTGGTGGAGCAAAGTGAACACGACGATGCATTTGGCCAAGAGGATCATTGCTATGTTGGAGACGATTCAGGTGATGAAGAAAATGGCGTGGTTATTGAATCGAGCAATTGAGGAAGAGAGAATATACCAAACCATATCGTTTGATATAAGAAAAGGGCATTGTTATCAAATCGGGAAACAATGAGAAAATATATATTAAACCATATCGTTTGATATCGGAACACCAGTTATCGTTTGGAAAAAGTTGGTTTGTTTCTACCAAGAGCAGTTTTCACACATGGACATATATATGTTGTTGTGTTGAGGATAACATCCAGAGCTGATCTGAAGATTTTGATCACGGATAAAAATGGAAAGCCTCAAAGCAAAGTTGTGAACGTTGACTACGATGAAGTCTTCCACAACATTTGAGCTCATGTTTTAGTGTTTGCGGAGATTTTATGTTGGTTTCTTTTGTTTTGGTTGGTTTCGTTTTTTTTGACATTAAATTTCGTTCTGTTTTTTTTTTTAAAGGTTTTTGCATACTGAAATTAATTCAAACAATTCTTTCTTACTTTTCGAATTTATATTTCTGGTGTTCCTTTGGTCTTATGATCGGATTTTGTTACGGTTAATATGTGTCAACATAACTCTTATTTATGCTACTTTCACGGTACGATTCAATTCATATATTTAAGTTCAATTTACTTTAGCCGTGGTGATCTGATTATCATATTTGTTTGGATACGAAGATGATGAATTATTCTAATTTTAAGTTTTTTATGCCGTACTAGGTGCGGATGGACCACCTAGTACATGGTAAGAAAACGTAGAGTTACATTATTACGAACAAGTAATTACGGAATATCATCACTTAATTATTTATATGACATATCACCTATTTTTATTTCTTCTATCTTGTTTTTTTGTGTGTGACTAACTAAACAATTAACCTTATAACCATATCACCTTATATGTATTAAAAAAATTAAAAATGTACTGAAGAATAATATCGTCTATGTTATATTTCTCTTCGTTTTGGTTTTAAGTTTATTTATTTCTCTACTATCCACTCAATTAAGTTTATATATTTCTCCACTATCCACTCAATTTTTTACGCAGAAAAGTTCGATTCCACCAATTCACCTCTTAAATATTAAAGATTAAACTTAAAAAAAAGTTCCAAAAATACAAAACTTAATTAATACAGAAGCAAAAGAAACACGTCATATATTTCAATTTAAAAAAAAAATGTTTAACAAAACGTCTCTAAGATAAGATATTCGTTTTCTGTAAGATCAAAGAAGTATCCAAAAGTTTTAGTTTGTTTATAAAAAAGAGATTTAGGTTGTGGTGCTCAAATGCATCAAGACGAGGTCGAGCCCTTCTCTTTCTTACTTTGTGTTTCCTCAAAAGCAAATGATTCGTCTAAGAACCCTTCAAGTTTCGCTCTTTCGACGCAGCTAGAAAACTTCTCCGTAGCATCAGGAACATCCAAAGACAGATCCTCAAGCGACTCATTCACTCTTTTAAACCCTTTGGTCATCTGATAAATCGTCACTAGTCCCGAATCAAAACACACTTTTAGTAGCTTCCACAGTCGCTGGTTCTCTTTCTGTTCAATGATCCTTACCACTGACTTCTTCACAACTTCATGATGAAAAAACGGCATTCCTAGTTCCTTGACGCACCTACAAGCTTCTCTGAGGTCTCCACCAGAGACATACTCTTCTAGAAGAATCTGAATCTTTTCTTTAACTTCGTTAACAGTTGATCCCGGTGAGTTTGTCTCAATCCCTCCTCCTCCCCAACAACGTAAGATCCTTTCACCCGAAAGACGTGCTTTCAGCAATGTTTTCGCCATTTGAATCACTTTTTCTCCCACAGCTGAGCCATGCTCGGGAGTACGGTTTAACAGTTCTTCCAAATCCCGTGGAGCTAGCACCTCGTCGACTACAACTCTGGCTAAGAACATGGCAAGATCTTCAACAATCACCGGGTTGTCTAGAGCAGTGTCGTCTGAAGATTCTACGAGCATCGAGAATGCGTTTCTAACATCTTTGGGAGGGAAACCGAGAGACGAGACGAGAACACACGCCATCTCTTTCTCTCTTTTCTTTCTATCCATTGCTAAAGTTATAAGATATTTGACAAAGATTGCGCGTAGTTGACTCGAAGATGCACTAAGCTCGGTTTCTAGACAATATACGACCTCTGAAATGTCGCCTGAAAGGAAATACTCTCGGATGATCGACTTAGCCTTGTCTTTAAACGCATTTGCGCTGGAGTTTTCAAGCAACTTTTCACATGGATGAGCAGAGAGCGATTTCAAAGAAGAAGCACATAACCATCCTTGGGATGCAGCTTTTGAGATGAAAGACTGTAATATACGGCGTGCGTCTGGTACGTCAAGAGACAAATCTTCAATCGAATCGATGATTCTGCTAAACCCTTTTGTCACTTGAGTGGAGTTTATGAGACCAACCTCAATTGCTTCTTTTAACAAGTCTAGTAGCCTTACTTGTGCCTTTGGTCTTTCCATTGCCATTATGAGCACTCGTTTGACAATCTCATGATGAAAGAAAGGGACTTTCAATCCTTTAATGCATCTACAAGCTTCTTTCTTGTCTCCACTCATCACATACTCTTTCAACAAGTCGTTTATTCTTACTTTTACATCCTCAGCTGTCCAATTATCACTCCCTCCCCATCTCTTCTCAACGATTTCTGCATGAAGCGGAGTGGCGAGATAGCTCTTCTCTGCTTTTCTCAAAACCTCTACACCTTTCGAGTTACCTGGCATCAGATTCATTTGTTTCTTCAGAAACGCAGGGGGAAGAATGTCGTCAACAATTGCCCGAGCCACAAACACGGCAAGAACATCAACTGCTTCCGGAATATCTACAGACAAATCATCAGCTGAAGTCACCAGTTTGTTGAAACCTCTGTAAACTTGTTGGGGATCAATCACATCAGCATAAAGCGTTGACAACAGAAAAGCAGCCATTTCTTTCTCTTTGTCATGTCTGTCCATAGCCATGGATACTAATTTCTTGACGAAATAATAACGATACTCAGCCATTCCAAGCTCCTTTAGTTCATTAGCAACTGATACGACATCATTGGTGCTAAAGTATTCTTCGACAATTATCGTGGCCATTTTTTTGTACTCGCTTAAATCTGCATCGAAGCTTGTTGAATCTGAATGCCCATTGCCCTGCTTCCAACAATCAAATATTAGATCTTTTAGTTACAATTTTTTTATTTTTTTATTTTTTGAATGTGCAATAAGTTTCCTAATGTTGAACATCAAAAGGAACCATGTGGAGTTTAATCAATGAGAATACCTCAATGGTGTCATAATTTGGGTCATCATCTTCTACGTCAAGCGACTCTCCCCAAGTTTCTTCGCTCGCTTCGACTGCAGTAAGAAAAATTATATAACCATCACATACCAAACATAAGTTTATATCAATATATATTCAGAGGATTTAAAAATGGCAAATGCTTATACCTTTTGGAGAAACAGAATGTCTATGACTCTTGAATAATTCCCCTTTCATCTTGGCATGTGGCAATGATGATCCTGAAGCGTCGAGAGAAGAAGATATTTTCAGTTGAGAAATGCAGAGAGGATCCGTTTTTTGCATAGAAGAATCTACAAGTTCTTGCTGCTTGTTCAACTCCATCGACTTTTCTCCGATTCCTCAACTTTTCGAATGTCCCAAGATTAATCAATCACCATGGTTTGCATTCTTCTAAGGAACATAAGAAAGCCAACTATTATGGTATAAATTTCGAATAGAGTATATGTATTAAAAGAAAAACAAATCAAAACAACTAGTATGAAGAAAGCTATCAAGAAAAAAAATCAACAACCATCCACCCTAAAAGTTGAAATTCCGCCAATCTTCAATTCTTTGGGAAAATGGATATTCCAAAACAAAATAGATTAAAAGTTGATTCCGGACCCACGGAAATTAGGATCAAGGTCGAACTTAGAAGTTATATATAAAAAAAAAATTCCTAATTAATCACATCAACAAGTGTAAAAAGAATATATATATATATATATATTTGGCAACATGGTTTATCGGGCCGTTTTCTGAAAACATTTAGGGAGAGGTAGAGTCAAACTCCGGTGAACAAAGCCGCAAAAATGAAGTTTTAACCACTCGCAATCGTGGAATTAAACACAAATCAAATAATCCATAAAAAAAAAAATCGATATAGTTCATTGATCGACGAACATAGAGTCAAAAGATGACCATCGATACATTCAAATCACATAGAAACATGAATTAGAAGAGATACGAAAAGATGGCACAAGAAAAAAAACATACTCGAAAAAACGTGAAAGACTCGGCCGGAGTGACACAGCACGCCGGCGATCAAGCAGGCGTTCTCTGTCGCTAACTTTTTTTTTGTTTTTTTGTTTTTTTGTTTTGGTTTCTCTGTAACTAATTTTTTCTTTTTGTTAAAATCTTTTCATTTTTATTAGTTTTTTTTTTTTTTGGGAAGCAGCTTTAATGGGATCTCTAAGTAAACAATTCCATTTAGTTTGTTTCTTCCCCGTAATTTGCTTACGTCTCCACCACTACACTCTTGACATTTGTTTCCTTTTTTTTTGGTATCATACGAGTAATTCACGCTCCTTCACTCTTTCTTTAACCCAACTTCGCTTGTTTTTTGTTTTTTCTTTATGTGAAAAATTCCCTCCTAAATTGTTGTACTTTTCCTTATCGAAAATTAATGTGATATTCTATTTTTCTAAATATTGATAATTTTCCTTAATACGTAAATGCATATTTCATTAACACATGATAAGATTTTATAAAGAGTCAATTAGCTACATAACAAAAAAACTGACCAAAATTAAAAAAATGATTAAGTTGACTATCGCAGAGATAAAATGTATTGACCTCATGTGTGAGTAATTGATATTACTCTTAGATAATAGCACGTGGTATGTTATTTAGGCGGGAAGAAGAAAATCTCATTAGATCTTATGAAGCTACATAATCTTAGGGGTCCACGTTATTTCATTCAAACCACACCAAAAACTCACTCATTGAGGATCATTAAATGCACCATGTGTTTGAAACTGTTTCTAATGTGTTAACCGTGAAGAGATATTATCGGGGTAATATTTCTGCTAACCGATGAAGGAAGACACTATAGCCTGATAAAAGATGTGTCTTACTCGGTTAACAATAATGTTAGTTGGATATGTTTGAATTTAGATTATTGGTTCCAACTATTTATGTATGTAACCAAAGAGGATGTCTTTTAAGGTTATAAGAACCTTTATAAAGATCTGATTGATATTAATGGTTTTAACAAAAATACGGTGAGGTGATTATAATTCGAAGGTTGGTTGGATACATACAATGTTAAGCAACATAAGTGAAATTGTAAAGTGGGTAAAGTTAGAAAATATTCAGATAATACAGATAATAGCCGGATAAAACATGTGTTATACTCGGATAATATGGATAATAACTGGATAAAACATGTGACTTATTCGGTTAATAACAGTGTTAGTCGGATATATTTAAGTTTAGATGATTGATTCTAAATTTAGATGGATACTTCAAATACAGTCGGTCCACATATAATACTCATATTTGTGTTTGTAACCACATATGATGGCTTTTAAGGCCGCAACTTGGATAAAGATGTGAACGAATTGTTAACAATGGTTGTAATAAAAAAATGTGAGATGACTATAATTCCAATGTTGGCTGAATACCTTTAGCATGAAGCAGCATCGATGTAATTGTAAAGTGGGTGAAACTTAGATAATATTCGGATGATACGGATAATAGTCGGATAAAATAGGTGAATTACTTGGTTAATAACAATGTTAGTTTGATATGTTTGAGTTTAGATGATTGGTTCCAAATTTAGATGGATACTTCAAAATCAAATCTCAGTGCAAATTTTGATTTTTTAACTCAAACCACGAACACCTATCTGCATCTGATGATTTGAGGTAATGTTCTCTCTGTCGGCAACGGTGAAATTTGTTTGACTCGAATATATATACGAGGAAGAGAGCTAGATTTCATGCGTACATCTCCTTGATCGGATTTTAAACCACCACTATTCTTCCTCTGGCCATGATTCTTCGGCACCGGCGAAAAAAAGATGCTTGGATCTGAGATCTAGAGGCCCATATATAATAGTGGATAACATTTTATTTATCGGTAATAAGTGTTGTTAGATGTTTACTGATTGAACATATTCAACATACTAGAAAAACTCAATGTTAAACATTTAACAAATATAATAGCTGATAACGAAGAAGTTAACACACTGAGTCAACTCAACCCATCTCACCGAGTTGACTCAGTGAGTCGAATCAGTTTTGGTTACTTCCCGAGTTGATGCCACAGTGAATACAGAGCATATCTTACAAAGAGAGAGGAAAGAGCTTCGATTTGGTACCTTCATACTAACCTTCTGGATCTGTTATCGAATATAATAAAATCAAGACAAAAACAAATGAAAATTGTTGGTTCTCGAACGATGTCGTCGACGCCGTTGTTTATCGGTGAAAATTGATTGGATTTTCAAAAATCAGAGCATAAATAGTTGCATCTGCTAATCGGTGGTTGTTGGATTTGAGAGAAAAAGAGATAAGTGAGAGAGAGAGAGAGAGAGTAAGAGAGTAATAGAAAGAGAGAGCAATTGTTTTCGTATAAGAGAATAGGAGAGTAAGAGAGAACACATAATATCTCTAATATTAATCTAATCGAGCATGTTCAATACATATATATCAATCATATGCATAGGTAAATCTGACACACATTACTGTGTATGCATTTAAATTCAAAATATGGGTGTTTTCGGATTACTGAAAGTGGAACAGCTTGAGTATTAGTGTCTTGGTTACATTTCTAAATATTGTTTTATCTGTAGTCATCGAGTGCAATTTCTCTGTGTCCAATGGTTATGACCGGAAGACTTAATGCATATGAATATGATTGTGAAAGGCTTATGTTCTAATCGGTAATCGTTTATAGGAATGTATGGAATAAAATGAATGGGATAAAAAGAAATGGGATAGTGGTAGTTTGAGGGATAAAATTATTGGGATCCCTTTTCATATATTTCATATATCCCGTTTATTCTTCTCCTTTTTTTTATCATGAATAAATTTTAACTTCATTCATAATATTTCCCCTTTATCTCACAGGTATGTGTGGAATAAAAAACTGTTTTTATTCCATTCAACTGGTAATTTTTTCTTTTGGAATTCCCATGAATGACTATCCCACACAATTATATTCATAAAAACAGCATTCCAGTTGCAGCCTTAGTGCTATAAATTTCCTTGGACTTTGCATGATCTCTCAATTTCCCTTCACTTTCGTAAATTTATTTAAGAATATTTTGAGTTTGACTAGTATGTCAGCTGAATATTGTTAATAATCGAATAGTTGAAGTTGCTAAAAAGTTAGCAATAGTAGATTAATAACACTTCGTTTTTTTCTAGTTATATTTTTAATACACATGCGTAACATATAGCAAAATCATTTTTCAAAACATAAAAACGTATAAACATGATGTATTAGAGATAACTAATGTATTATGTTTTTTACATTCGTCGAGTCTTTTTTTTTTTGATATTAGAAAATGGCAAAATTTTAAACAAAAAGACGTGAAATCAAACGAAGAAACGATTTTTCAGGCTTCTGAGTGGAGATTTTTCTCTCAACTCAAACCCTAGCGCCGCTACTCTTCTTCTCTCTGATCTCTTTTTTTGGCGAGCGGTGCCTCCCACCGCCACCGGAAAAAGGAACCCCTTGTATCGCTACTTCTTTTCCTTCTTCTTCGGCTGCCGATTCTCGGGTTCTAGGGCTTTGTTTATGAGATTGAGTCTTAGATCTGCTTCGCCTGAGGGATTGATGTCGTTGCTCTGCCGCTGCTCTGGATTCATCGTCGGGTTCTGGCTCTTCTGATGTAGCTGCCTAAGTGGTTTGAGGATGGCTTCGGGTCATTTCTGAAAGAATATGGAATATTCGTGATCTATTCTCTATATGTTGTGATTTATTTTGCTGTAATATAGGGAGATCTTTTCAGAGATTGTAACTAACGCCTTTATAAAAGGCCTGTAAGTACGTTGTGTGAAGGCAAGGGAATTTCACTGAATTTTCAAAACTTTCATGGTATCAGAACTAGTCTCTCTTTGATCCAATCTTTTCTCCCTTATTTTTTTGTTTCTTTATTTTTTCCCTTTGAGTCTTAGCAATGGCTGCGGTTCCTGCTGTTGCAATTGAGAGAGCTTATGGTGTGACCAATATCAGATCGCACATTCCATTGGTGATAGATCTTGATGATCACAACTATGACGCTTGGAGGGAGCTCTTTCTTACACATTGTTTGGCGTTTGACGTGTTAGGACATGTTGAAGGGACTTTGGTTCCCACTGGAGATAATGATCAGCCGTGGAAGAAACGTGACGGATTAGTTAAGCTGTGGATTTATGGAACCCTCGCATCGCCTCTCTTTCGATCATCGTTCCAAGCTGGAGGTACGGCACGAGATGTCTGATTACGTATTGAGAATCAGTTCAGAAACAATAAGGAGGCCAGAGCAATTCAACTTGACAATGAATTGCGCACGAAGGAAATTGGAGACATGTCGGTCAAGGACTACTGCCATAGTCTGAAATCGATTTCAGATCTTCTCTTCAATGTCGATGCACCGGTAACTGAAAGAACCTTGGTAATGTACATGCTCAACGGGCTTAATGAGCGTTTCGATTACATCATTAATGTAATCAAGCACCAAAAACTGTTCCCAACATTTGAGGAAGCAAAGTCTATGCTCGAGATGGAAGAAGGCAGATTGAAGAAGCCTCATAAGGTGTCGGCTACGCATTCAGATCATGCCTCTTCTTCAACGGCGCTGGTTGCCTCTCTTCCGGAGCGAAAATCGATTCAACCATTGCAACAACAAAAGTTCAACAATTATCGTAGTCATCGTGGAAATTGCCGTGGACGGAGAAGATTCAACAACAATTTTCAACCACGACAACCCTACATGAATTGGGGTAATTCTCCTTATGGGCCAAGCCCATTTAACAATTGGCAAGCCCACCAATAATTTGGCCCATGGATGACATATCCACCTAGAGGTGTTAACGCTGGTTTTGGGTATCATCAATCACGACCCTCAATGCCTCCTTCGACAGAAGCACATCTGACTGATTCTGGACTCCAACCGACTCGAGATTTTGCAGAGACATTCAACACAATGACTCTGACTGATCCATTAGGCAGAAACTGGTATATGGATTCAGGAGAAACCGCTCATCTGTCATCATCATCAAGTATCCTCCAATCTGTTTTTAATTTGAACACCGAAAAATCAGTCGTAGTTGGCAACGGTTCTACCATACCTGTCCTTTCCTCTGGCTCCTCATCCATTCCTTCTAACTCTCGTCCTCTTACTCTCAATAACATTCTTGTCACTCCTAAGATCATCAAAAATCTCATATCTGTCCGTCGTTTTACAACAGATAATTGGTGTTCTATAGAGTTTGACCCTTTTGGTTTTTCTGTGAAGGACCTGCAAACACAGAAAGTTCTACTCCGCAGTGAGAGTTTGGGTAACCTCTATTATGTGCCATCGCACCTTAATAAGGAAAAATCTGAGTCTACTTTTATTATCGAGTCTCCGTCTCTTTGGCACAATCGTCTTGGCCATACCAATAATGAGTCACTTCAATCTCTTATTTCTTCCAATTCACTTTCTTGTAATTATTACCTTCGTGTTGTAATGCTTGTCCATTGGGGAAACACTTAAAAATTCCATTCTATAAATCAAATTCTCATGTTTCAAAACCTTTCGAGATCATTCACTCGGATGTTTGGACTTCTCCGGTCATGAGCTTAAGTGGGATTCGTTATTATGTTCTCTTTCTTGATGACTATTCTCATTTTGTCTGGGTGTCTCCGATTCGTCGAAAGAGTGAAGTGTTTTCTAAATTCTTTCACTTCTCTGCGTATGTCAAAACCCAATTCAATTCAAATATCGTATATTCCAATGCGATAACGGAGGATAATATAACAACTCTCAATTTCGCTAACACTTTGATTTGAATGGAATTTCAGTTCGTTTTTCGTGTCCCCATACGTCTCAACAAAATGGGAAATCCAAAAGAATGATCCGTACTCTTAATAATTCCATACGTGCTTTGTTGTTTCAGTCCAAACTCTCAACTGCTTATTGGGATTAAGCCCTTCATGTTGCGGCCCATTTAGCAAATATCTTGCCTTCGTCTTCTATCCAAAACAAAACCCCTTTCTCTGTTCTGTTTGGTCAAACCCCATCATAGAGACACCTTCGTGTGTTTGGGTGCTTGTGCTTCCCAAATCTAAATAATTCTACTACTCACAAACTTGAAGCGTGTTCTACTCCTTGCTTGTTTCTTGGGTATCCGCTTCAACATCGTGGGTATCGACGCCTTGATCTGAAATCTAATCGAATCATTATTTCAAGGCATGTGGTGTTTGATGAGTTTACTTTCCCAGCTGCTGAAAATTTGTCACCCACGAAATACGACTTCCTAGAGAATGTCGATGAGCCTTCGGCTGTGTTTCGTGACATTCTTCGGTTATCTCCTTCAAACTCACCAACACCGATATCTCCCCCTTCGGATTCACCATCACCAGCCACTTCGATTGGAGATCCAACTCCAATTGTAGTTGCTCCTGCACCTAAACGTCACGATATGACGACCAGGAGTCAGGTTGGTATCCGAAAACCCAAGCAAATTTTTTCTCTTCTCTCATCGTATGTTTCTCGAAATCCTTCTCCCCATCAAAAAGCTTTTTTAGATCCGAATTGGAAACCAGCTATGACTGATGAATACGATGCTCAAATTAAAAATAAGACTTGGAGGCTTGTACCTCGTCCTCATGGTGCTAACATTATAAATTCTATGTGGTTGTTTAAGCATAAACATGATGCAGAGGGTAGTCTTTCGTGCTATAAAGCAAGGTTGGTGGCGAATGGAAAATCTCAAGAAGCTGGTGTTGATTACGATGAGACGTTTAGTCCGGTTGTTAAGCCGGCTACGATTCGAACTATGCATAATGTTGGTCTAAGTCCTGGTTGGGAAATTAAGCAACTTGACGTCAAGAATGCTTTTCTTCATGACACAATTTCGGAAACGATATATATGTATCAGCCTTCTAGATTTGTGGACAAGCAAAACCCGCATCATGTTTGTAAGTTGGATAAAGTGCTTTACGGTTTGAAACAAGCGCCTAGCGCTTGGAATTCACGATTCACTGGTTTTCTCTCACAGCGTGGTTTTGTCACTAGTAAAAGTGATCCGTCTCTGTTTGTTTTCAAGAATGGTGCTCATTTGGCTTATCTTCTACTGTATGTAGATGATATTATATTGACTGGTTCTAGCAAAGCACTCCTTGATGACATCACAGATTCACTCAAGAAAAAGTTTCCGATGACAGATTTGGGGCGTTTGAATTACTTCCTTGGTGTGAAAGTTGATTATAATCAGGCTGGAATGTTATTGATGCAGCAACATTATGCCAAAGAGATCATTGAAAAGGCTGGAATGTTAGATTGTAAACATGTTTCTACTTTGGTTGATGTTAACTCTAAGTTCTCCGCTGAAGTTGGTGAGAAATTAGACATTCCTACGGCATACATAAGTTTTGCTAGAGCTTTACAATATCTGACTTTCACACGTCCAGACATCACATATGCGGTTCAACAGATTTGTCTCTTTATGCATGATCCTCGAAAGCAACATATGCAAGCACTAAGACGTATTATAAGATACGTTCAAGGCACTAAGGATCACAGGCTGCAACTGTTTAAATCTAAGCTTGACAACTTGACAGCTTATTCGGTCGCTGATTAGGCTGGCTGCCCGGACATTAGGAGATCAACATCGGGCTATTGTGTCTACCTTGGGGAGAATCTAATCTCGTGGTCATCAAAACGTCAATCAATCGTTTCTCGTTCGAGTGCAGAGGCTGAATACAAAGGGGTTGCAAACACTGTTGCTGAAACATGCTGGATCAGAAACTTGTTGCTCCAGTTACATTGTCCGCTTCGGACAGCCACTCTGATATTTTGCGATAACATCAGTTTGGTCTACCTCTCTACAAACCCGGTCCAACATCAAAGGACAAAGCATGTTGAGATTGATCTTCATTTTGTTCGAGAGAAGGTAGCGATTGGTCAAGTCAAAGTGCTACATGTTCCTTCTGTATTACAATATGCTGACATTTTCACGAAAGGCTTGCCAACAACTTTATTCAACGACTTTAGACACAGTTTAACCGTCAGAAGATCCGACATTTTCACTGCGGGAGGGTGAAAGAATATGGAATATTCATGATATATTCTCTATATGTTGTGATTTGTTTTGCTGTAATATAGGGAGATCTTTTCAGAGATTGTAACTAACGCCTTTATAAAAGGCCTGTAAGTACGTTGTGTGAAGGCAAGGGAATTTCACTGAATTTTCAAAACTTTCACTTTCGAGGTGGTGTGGTAGGGTCGGGTCTGTGGTTTGTGGACTGCCTTAGATCTTCACCCTTAAGCTCCTCCTCTTCTCCGGCTCGGTGGTTGTCTCTCAGCTATAGATTTGCAGTGCCCACGGTGGCTTAGCTTGTCGCTCTCTCTTGGATCTTCATCGCTTCGTGCCTGCCGGTTTGCTAGACTTTTGGCTCGCCGATTCGATGGTGACTAGTCGGCGTGGTATTCACCCTGGTTCTCACTCCGGTGTCGAGTTCTCTGGTACGCTCTCTTTCTCTTCTCTGTTTGCTTGAAGATGGCGGCGTTTGAGGGGTTTGGAAGTTCTAGTTTTCTCTGTTCCTTGGTGGGGCTTCGGTGGAGGTTTTGTTGACTCTCTTTAGGGTTTCGTTTGAGCTCTGTAGTTGTGTTTTGGCTTGGGATTGGGTCTTCAGGTACTGCTTTCTCTCTGCTGTTGTGTCATAGAGGATCTGGGATTGGGTCTTCAGTTTTATCCTGGGAATCTTGAGCGTATCAAACCGGCACACTACGGGCGTTTAAAAATTAAGGAGAGAGATCTTAATCTCGATTCTGCATACCTCTAATTCAAATTCGTGGTAGTTTATCATGTTTTTTCCAGATTCATATTGTTCTAAAATTGCTTCTTATGATATCAGTTTGCCCTTGTAATATTTTGGGTCTAACAATTGTTACATGTGCTTTTAGAAGCAAACCCGTAACGACCACCACGGCTTGACATTCTGACTAAGTTCAGGTTAACAAATGGATTCTCTGAAGCATATGCTAGATTTGTAGGAATCAACTCCAGGTAATCCCATAGACTGGAAACAAACTGGCTTGACTCGCCTTTTGTCGCTTCATGCTCCTTTGTTATACTTGTACCAGAAGTAATAGAAGGGTTTATTAATTCAGATGCATCACCACCTGTTAGGGATATATAATTAGGAAAATTGGCCTATCTAACAGCAATAGAATGAAGAATCTGAACAAAAAGATTTTTTTTATACTTTGAATTGCTCTAATGTCAATCAGAAGAGCTTTTTAAGCTGGCTCTATTAGAGGGTTTAATCTCTCCGTTCCATGTAAGAAGAGCTCGAATTGACAACCAAATTTGAGGATATTTAAGGAAAATCTAAGTACCTGTACCTGGCGCCTCAGCGGTAAGTCCGTCATTGTTACCGAGTAGCCAGTTGCTAGCTTGGCTATTCCCTGTTTGCTGCTGGAACTGTTTATTAATTGCATGATCAGTCACTGGAGAAGTATTCACCTCAAGATTTTGTTCAAACCCATTTTCCAAACCAACAACCATAGGCTCTGACTGAAGATTTGTGGCATCCAAATCACGGAAATATGAATCGACATCAAAGAAATCATTATCATCCTGGTCCCACTTCTTGTGCACAGCTTCTTGAGGAGTTGGTTCAGGTCCAGAGAGCAAGAGATCATCGAATTTCAAAAAGTTCAGCGGATTATATGTTTCCACATGACAGTTCACTTATTACAGCTCGTCCTGCTGGACTGTTGGAGCTAATGACAATCTGACATGTCGAGGCTCCTCTCTCACCTGTCTCATCAGCTCTTCAATATCGTTATCATCCAATTCGGATCGGTTAATTCCATCCGCCCACATATCATTGCCGATATCAGCTGAAACAATGAGCTGATTTGCAGGCTCGTCGATATCACCATCACCATCTGCCCATTCTTTTTCTAAAAAAAGAGCTCTATATTGCTCACCGTTCTTAGGACCAGAACCGCTTTTCTTATAAATCTTGTAAAGAACATAAGAATCAGTAACATCTCCGCACCTCTTGAGTTCCTCTTCGTGCAAAGTGTACTCGTGCATGACCCAGTTAGTCCGCTCGCCATTAGGTGCCCTGCCTCTGTGGAAAACAAGTGTCTTCTTCTCTCCGACCGGACAAGAACTGCATTTGACCACTCTGTCTTTCCTTGTTGCTTTCCAATAGCCACAGTTAGTAGATCTGCTTGACCTACCTCCGTGTGGACCTTACCTTTTGATTGCGTGGGATTCACGCGCTTTCAATTTCAAGGGCCCATTAGATGGTGATAAATTGTGGGCTTGGTACAAGGAGATAGGCCCATTAACATTTCAGCTTCAGGTTTTCTAATAATTCTCTTTCATCTTCGGAGAATGAGATAAGTTTAGAATTCAGTTTTCAATTATGCAGATTAAGGAAACAAAAATGATTTTGTTGTTGTATTTTTCTTAAATCGATGTAGATGGTGCCATGCAGTGTTTTAGGAGTATCACTTTCTCGTGTTGTAGGATCACCACTATTTTTTTTTATACTCTTTTATTTTAATTTTTTGTGATTCTTAGTTTTGATTTTATATATTGGTTTCAAATCCATCGCGAGATATATATGTGTGCTAAGATTTCAAGTCTAACATTTGAAAACTAAAAGTTTCAAAGGGCTTTGTTCTGTTTTCTATTTCGTTCATAAAGTTTTCGGGTTTCCAAAGATTAAAAAAAAACTATATATAGGTACTACTCCGTAAAACATCAACAATTTATAACTAGGGAAGTTTACTCAAACAACCTTAGAAAGTTGTTTTTTTATTAAACCAATGCTAATCTTTCATTATTACTCAAACAACCTTCTGTACCCGTTTTACCCTTATTTCCTTTGAAGACAAAAACATATTTACGAAACTACCATTAATGAATTTCCCAAAAAAAATGAAAAGTCTACCGTTCTAATGATATTAGATTTATTTAATGATCGGTAGACTTAATTCAAGTCCGTAGACTTAGTCCATGAACGGTAGACTTAATATTCAAATGGTAGACTTATTCTATAGACTTATTTTTATTTGGTGGTAGAGATGTTTGTGAGTGGTAGACTTATATTGTGAGTGGTAGAGTTAACGCCAATGGTGGTAGTTTGTTTTTGAGTTGTAGACTTAGTAGATGAATGGTAGATTTATCTCGTAGATTTATTATTGAGTGGTAGATTTATTTTGTTTGACGGTAGACTAAATATTTGTGGTAGACTTAATATTTGTGGTAGACTTAATATTTGTGGTAGATTTAAATTCATGGGAGGTACACTTACACATGTTTTGGATCGTAGACTTATTTATAGTGGTGGCAGATTTATAATATGTTGTAGACTTATTATTGACGCGGTAGAGTTATTCAATCTTTCGAGTTTACTAAAACAACCTTCAGCTGGTAGATTTATTAGTTACTACGGTGGTAGATTTAATATGGTAGATTTGTATGCTTACATACAATGATGGTAGACTTGTATGCTTACATACAATGATGGTAGACTTGTATGCATACATACAATGATGATAGATTTGTATCCTGACATACAATGATGGTAGACTTGTATGTTTATATACAATGATGGTAGACTTGTATTTAAATACAATGACTTTCTAACGCAAACGCCAATCGCAAACGCCGTTCGATATACAAGTCTACAATCATTTAGAAAACAAGTCTACCATCATTTACAAAACAAGTCTACCATGATTTCAAAAGCAAACGCAAGCGTCAATCGCAAACGCAAGCGTCAATCGCAAACGCATATCGCAAACGCATATCGCAAACGCCAGTCGCACATGCCAATCGCAAACGCTAATTACAAACGCCAGTCGCAAACGCTAATCGTCAATCGCAAACGCCATTTATAAATAGTGTTTGCTAAAAAAAAAAAAATTTAATTAAGTTTGTATTAAAAAAAAATTTTATTTTTATTTTTATTTATTTATTATTTTTTGAAATATCAAAGGCATTTTCGTTATTAAAAAAAAAAAGTTTAAAAGTTTTTACCAACTTTTGAACAAACCCATTTTCTTCCAAAATTGTTTTAGTAATTAGAGAACTTTCCAAAATTGTTTGAGTAATTATCCCTTATAACTATCATACTCCATTTCTCACCACATTTTCTAATAGAATGCTAGCAGATTTATCTATATGAAACTATCGTCAATAACATCTGCAGATATCTAATATAGAAAATAAAAAACAAATGTGATAACGCATTCAAAAGATTTTTTAGTTTTAACTAAGATTGAACATTAAAAATCATAAAAAATGAAAATGACATCAGTAACGCAATGTTGTTCCCCATATTTCATCTCTCATCTTCTAATATTGCTATAACGGTTTGGCAAAAAAAAAGCAAATTTCTTGGACAAAAAAACAAGTAAGTGTAAACTGTCTCTTAAAAAATGGCTGAAATAAAAATCAATATGATATTATTTAAAAGATTGATGCAACAATATATGAATTGATATTTTAACGTATATTCTAATTCCAAGCTAGAATGATTACTAACATAAATCTATGAGATGATTCAATTTTTTAAAACTAAAATGTTTTGGACTTAATATAATTCTAAAAGCATCAAAGTGAAGTATTTATAAAAAAAAATTGTGGTAAACGTTTTTACTAGAGGGTTTAATCTTTGGGATTACCTGGAGTTGATTCCTGCAAATCCAGTATATGCTTCAGAGAATCTATTTGTTAACTTGAACCTAGTCAGAATGTCAAGCCGTGGTGGTCGTTACGGGTTTGCTTCAAAAAGCACATGTAACAATGTTGTTATTCAGATATATACATGGACCAGAGAGAAAACAAGAGGTATGAAAGTCCATAGTGGATGTGGTTTTTAATCTTGGCTTACATCAAAGGAAAATTTTACTAAAAAGAAAACAAATCGAAGGTTCGAATCTTTGTATTGGAGATAAATAATATGTTGTTTTTAGCTTTCTTCAAGTTTTTCTTGTCATTTCAAGTGTTGTTAGTGGAAAGGGGCGTTATTTCTCATAAAAAGATCCGGAACGAACGAAGAAACAAAGATTTCCAGTTTTGTTTTACATTTACACTTCAAACATTTTTTTCTTTATTATGTAGTGGGATGTATCATGTGTACAAAGAAAAAGAATGTCGTCTCACATGGGAGATTAATTTATTTTGCTATTACAAATTTAAAATATAATTTTGTCAAATTTTTTTTTTGGGGTTCCTGTATATTATGTATGTCTTTGTTGTTTCGATCGACAAATTTGTTTCCTAGTAAGGTTAAAATAATACGTTTCCAATATTCGTTTTTCTTTGGGTTAGATTTTAGACTTTTAATTTGGTTTGATCTTTTTTTTGTTAGAGAAAATTTTGGTTTGATCTTTGTGGTCAAATATTTGATTTGATTTGATTTTATTGGCCAACCTTACTTTCCGACACTAAATTTTCTTCCTGCCATAAATATAATTTATTTAGTTTTGCGTTAAATTTAGCTAAGACCATAAAAGAGTTTTTTTAATATAAATTAAAGAAAAACGTTTGTTACACAAAACAATTATAAATACTAAATTTTGATGTCTTTATTCATATTAATTCAAAAAATATTTTCGTTTTGAAAAATGAATCATCTCAAAAAATTTATATTTGTTATTGCTATATACATTGGATTGAATGAAGCAAAAGATTGCAACTATGGCATGTTAGAGATTCAAAACAAACTCGGTCCTGATCGTGTTCTCAACGTTTCTTGCAATGATTCACCATCACATCCTCAGAGCATGTTGAAATTCAATGAAAAACGTATATATCTGAAAAGGGAATCAATTTTGATACCTTGGCGTTGTGACGTGTTTCAAGCGCCTAAAACTGATTATGGTTATCGCTTCGTAGCCGAATTAGGATCCCCTTATCCTCCATGCAGTAATGGATTCCGCTCTTGGATTTTCAAAAATGATGGAGTTTACTTTGAAAAAAATAGAATAAAACTGGCAACTCGTGTGGGTGGGTGGATTACAAAAAATTAAAATTACATTGTCGACAAAATTAATATGAATTCATGTGCTTTTTTGTTTGTAAAACTAATCAATGATTATAAAGTTGAGTTTTTTTTTCTTTAACAAAAAAATAAAGTTGAGTTTTTTTTGCTATTAAGAGAAATATGAAAATAATTATAAAGCTGATTTTTTTTTTCCTATTAAGAGAAATATGAAAATACACTTATGTATATTGTACCAATCTTGTGTATATTAGTATTATAATATACAACAAAATATTGTAGTGAAATACGAATTCTTTTGATACATATGTCTATTGTACCAATCTTTTTTTTTGTCAAAACATTCATAAACTAACTAAAATTGTCCGGATATCCAAATCGGAGACACAAAGTTTACATACATCATATCAACGGTAAAGTACACGCACTTTGTTCAAGCTTGTCCGCCTTAGGATTTTGTGCATGCGGGATCAGTACGATCTTGAAAAAGAAAAATGATTCCTTACTCCTCACAAATTCTTCGAGAAATAGGAAGAAGGCTGGTCATTCCGACAGTGCAGACACCATCTTCACCAACACGGAATAGTCTGTCTTGAAAACCACCATTGTTTTCTGCTGGACGAGCAAACAATGCATTGCCCAAATGAAGTCTTCTGACTCATAATGTAGAGGGGAAAAGCTCTTGCGTAAATTTCTAACTCCCATCATAACTCCTTCTCCATCATCTTGTTCGCAGAACCATCCCAAACCTGAAAACTTATTCGCTCCCTTCCAAGATCCATCTATGTAACATCGTAACCCTATATGATCCGGTATAGATGGAGTTAGGCTATGATCATTTTCCTTGACCTGAGCTGTTTTCCACATAGTTGCCTCATTTTACGCCATTTTGAGAACCTCTAAAGGGTTTGTGTCCAAATTCTTAAATACTTTATCATTTCGGGGTTTCCAGAGGTACCAAATTACCCAAAGAAAAATATTGGGAGTCCACTACATTTGGGATACCAGAAAAGGTAATCCATATTCGAGAAAAAGGAAGTCATAGGAAAAACACCCGGGGCCTTTGGGATCCGAGAGAGTGCCAAAGGGCAATAAACAAGAACATGGTTTATTGTCTCTTATTCTTCTTCACAACATGCATATTATGTATCACAATTTATTCTTCTTTTTCGCAGATGTGACTGAAATGCATTCCGATAAGGATTACCATACAAAGTATCGTTTTAGAAGACACTTTCACTTCCAAGTATATGCTTGGAGACTCCGGTTAGCTTAGAGGGTAGTCGCGGTTGCGATCCTACTCTAAATGATAACCCGATTTTACTATATATCTTCCCGTTTTAGTATAATGTCATCCTAAAGAATATGGTATAAAAGTAGTGTTTATAGGTATACTTCGAATAAAAGGAGTATCTACCGGATCAATTATAGCATTAACTAGATCCATATTTATCGTGGGATCGATCAGTTGATTGAGTCTGAAGGAAGGGTAATAGTTATTTTCCTTACACGTTGCTGGCCTCGAGTGTATATCCGATATCCAGGGGTCATTCCATACACAGATAGAAAATCCAGAACCAACTCTTTTGATTAAACATTTTTTAACCAGAGGTCTCACTGAACTTATGCTCCTCCACACATAGGAGGGTGAATGCATGAGACTTAATGGTTTTCAAAGTGTCAGATTTCCGATAATACCGACTTTTGAACACTTTGGCAAAAAGTGAGCATGGCACCTCAATTAACCCCCAAAGTTTTTTTGCCAATAATGCTGTGTTAAAATCGTCAAGCATCCGAAAACCCATTCCTCCGTTCGATTTACTAGAATACATCTTCTTCCATGCAAGCCAATGTATACCCTTTGGCTGGTCATTGAAACTCCACCAAAATTGGACCACAACACTAGTTAGTTTCTTTATGATCGACTTAGAGAGTATGGAACATGACATTACGTATGTGGGCATCACCGCTACCACTGGATTTATAAGAAATTCTTTACCGCCTCAGAACAAAAATTTTGGATGTCCATCCATTGATCTTATCCTGAAGTTTTTTCCTAAAGAAAAAAACAAAAATTTTGCTCTTTGCCCCTCCTAAACTTTTAAGGGAGACCTATATATGTTCTCATCCCTCCAATATTTGATATTCCTAAAATACTTTGCATCTCGTCCCGTGTTGCAGCGGTTACCGTATTCCCGAACTGTATCGATGATTTTGTGAAATTAATATTCTGTCCAGAAATCGTTCATATTATTTTAGAATATTTAGAATGGTTTGGCACTCTACTTTCGTCGCCTTGCCAAAAGAGAGGCTATAATACGCAAACAAGAGATGATAGATAGGGGCTTGCTCTCGCAATTCGTAAGCCCGTAAGGGAGTTCTCCTTTTCTGTCTGCCGAATACATGCAATTAAAACTTCCGTACATAATATAAATATATAAGGGGAAAAGGGGTCCTACCGAAGCTGATTTCTGAGACTCAGTCAGCATTCGTACCTAGTCGTTTAATATCAGATAATATACTCATAACCCATGAAATGTTTCATGGGCTGAGGACTAATGGTTCGTGTAAAGGAATGTATATGGTAATCAAAATTGATATGAGTACAGCCTATGATATGATGAAATGGCTTTTTATACAACAACTTTTGAGGAAATTGGGTTTTGCAGAGGAATGGTTACATGGTTGATGTGGTGTATTACGCCGGTCCAATACCGGGTACTAATTAATGGCCAACCACAAGGGCGGATAATTCCAAATAGAGGATCAATACTTTGGAAATGATTGTATATCACACATTACAATGACTTATTGGTCTAAACTCTGTCATACGGACGGCCTGCTTTGTCTTTAGAATTAGACAAATAGTTTCTCATTTAATCGTTATTCAAAAACTCCCGAACGCATCAAGTTATTTACTAACTCAAGTACATCCAATTTTACAATATACTAAGACCTTTTGTAAAAAAACGTTGTCATACCATCTGGACCCCGTGCTTTTTTGGGATGCATCATAAATAAGGTCATGGAAACCTCTTCTTCCGTAGCCTCAGCCGTAAGAATCTCATTCATTTGAGTCGTTATATTTGATGGAATATTTCTCAAAACATCATCCACCACTTCAAGGTTGGAGGATGAGAAAAGATCCTCAAAATAATTTGACGCCACGCTTACAATTTTATTGTCTTCCAAAATCCAATCGCCGGACTCATTCTGAAAACCTGTTATCCGATTTCTTGTCCTTCGTTGTTTTGTTTTTGCATGGAAAAACTTTATGTTATGATCCCCCTCTTTTAGCCATGAAATTTTGTTTTTCTGTCTCCAAATTTTTTTCTCATCCTTATGGGCTTTCTTTAATTTCCGTATTATCTCTACTAGTTCGTCCTGTGCCCGAGTGTCATCATTCTGTATTTCTTCCAAAGCTTTTGCAAGTTCCAAAATTTGTTTCTCCCCAGGTAGGAGTTCATTTTCTGTCATCTAGATATTTTCTGCCGACATTCACTGATTTTGCCAACAAATTAATTTCCGAACCATCCATAATTGCGTTCCATCCCCTCAGAAATTTTCTCCATCAGACCTTCACATCCCACCATCTCTTATCAAACCGGAATTGTTTTCTATGATGAGGTATTTTATTTTCAATTATTGTCAGGATTAGAAGATGGTCTAATCCAGTCATGCCCAAATACTCTACATACAAATGTGAAAAGATTTCATGCCAATCCTCATTCGCTAGGGCTCTGTCCAACCAACATCTTATTACCATTGAAACTCAACATCCCCTCCAAGAAAGAGTGTTTTCCAGACATGAGAATTCCAACATTCCACAATTCCTAATCATAAGATTAAACAAAATAAAATTTGAAGCATGTCTAAGGAGGGGGGGGGGGGGGAGGGGGTATTGGATCTAGGAATTTAATAGATTCTGAAAGAATTCAATTGCAGACATAAACAATAGATTTCCAAGTATTTTATGGGGTTTTAATGTATTTATCAATAATTCTATGTTTTTTTTTATGTTTCTAGCTTTTAATAGAATTCAATAGAATTAGGGAAATACAAGAGGTACAAATTCTTCTAGAATTCTATCAAATCTTGTAAAACTCTTTATTAAAGAATAACATTGTGAAAGACGAAACTGGTTGAAAAAAGCAACTATTGCTACAATAGTTTGAATTAAAAATAAAACAATATTTTATTAGATGCATAACTAAAACAATATCTAGAGATTTTCAAAATCGATAGCATCTCTCCACATGTCTCCAGCCATAGTCGTTCTCCAAACGTTTGCGCTTTCTCTATCTTGCTCTTGTGTTCCATGAGGCTCTTCTCTATTAATTTGATTAGGATTCTCTGTATTTTGTTTAGTGTTTACTTCAACAGGGAATTCACCTTCATCCGATCGACATTCTTTACGAAGAAAGTTATGCAATGCTGCACATGCTAAAACTATTCCAGCTTATTTTTTGAAAGAGAAAGGAGGTGCGGATTTAGAAATCACAAACCGAGATTTAAAGATTCCAAATATCCTCTCGATCACATTTCTCAAACTAGCATGACGAAGATTGAATAACTCATGCGGAGTGTTAGGATCACGACCTTGACCAGCAAATTTTTATAGATGATACCGAACACCACGAAATGGAGCCAAAAAATTGAGTCAATTTGCAATCCACAATGAACTAAATAGAATTTTCCTGAAATTTAGATAAAAATATGTTACTAATAATATGACATATGATATGATTAAAAATAAATATGTAAATTCTTTACCTTCAGGTACTTGGAAATTGTTTATTCTTCTAGTTAAAGCATCACTTAACACTTTTGAATCATGTGCTGAACCCTCCCATCCACTAAGAATATATATGAACTCTAGATCAAAGTTACATACAACTAAAACATTTTGTGCTATTACTCCTTTTCGGTTACGATAACTTGTCACCTCGCGTCCAACTACTCTTGCAAGTATATGTGTACCATCTATTGTCCCAACACAATTCTGAAATAAATACAAATAAATAGTTAGTCATATTTTGGGCAAAAAAAATAAAAATTTAAATAGAAGAAGATGTTATATAACACACCTTAAAATATGGATAAAAACGTGTACTCTTATTTTTGTAGGCACTAAGGCGTCTGATTTCACTATTTGACTTGGAGCTATTAAAAGTATAGCTTTTAAAACACGATTAAAACTTGTGCTTATTGCAAACTTGGACCTTTTAAATGTGTCTTTGACGTAGCAATATCTCGAATTTTGTCCAAATGTGAGCATGAAAATAGCAAGCATCTCTTCGACAGATATGAATCTTGCGTCTTTTAAACCAGTTTTTTCTCTAAGGATCGTAGATAGCTTCAAAAACACATCTGGAAACATACGGTATAACACCCGAAAATGTTGAGGATCTTTTTTTAATACCTTTTGTATGTATTGTTCTCCGAACCTTGTGATTTGTCGACGAATCGGACGTTCAATGAAATTATCACCCATAAGACATCGTCGTATGTTTTGAAACTGAGCTCCTATAGCCACCATCACCACCATTAGAGATATGTTCACATCAAAATCATCATCTTCTGTTCGCTCATTATCCATTCTTATGGCTTTTTCTTTTTCATGAAGATTTTGATCAATCGAAAGACCTATAAATAAATTAGCAATTAGAACCTAAAATAATACATAATAACTATAAAGGTACATGAATACACGAAGAATACTTTTAACCTTACGAAAATTGAATGTTGTAATTATCTTCTACTTCTGTTTAAATGACTTTCTTTTGCTTTGAAAGAGAAATGCTATGCAAGGTTATATATGCTCAATTATGTAACGTTAAATTTTCAAATTTCTAAGTAGATATTATTTTCTAGGGATCTTTTATGGTTGAGTAAATTTATCAAACCAATTTTATATTTAAAAGAAAAAGTCATAGATTCTGTTATTTTGAATATGTAAGTTTCAAATATTTTGTTAAGCAAAAATTTTAATGTTGCGAAATAATGTTAGTGCAAATAATTGTTCTTAAATTAATGTAAATTGGTTCTATTTTGCTGGGATTTTTTGTTTGGTATAATAGATTTGAGTTATTATTAGTATAAATAAATTTCTATTTAAGATAAAGTCATGGAATATTCATATTTTTGAATTTAATAGTACGCATGTGGAATTTTTTTTAGGGGTGGGGGGAGGGGGGGGGGGGGGGGGGGGGGGTATTGTATACAAAATGCATTCACAACGTGAACAATTTTCTTTCACAATATATATATAAATATCTGTGTGTGTATTACATTTTCATAACTCTACTGTTTACGATTATCTATTGTGATATCTATTAGTTAAAAGTTCTTTCCAAATCTAAAAAATAAAGAACCAACACATTTAAAAAAAAGTATTTAATTTTATTTATTTATTAATATGACTTCAAATCACATAAAATGACGTTAAAAAAAGAAAAAGAAAAAATTTGCTTTAAAAAACTTTAACTAGAACAATTATTCAAATTCATCTTTATTTATTAGATGTCTTAAGTAGAGAAGTAAATCCTAAGTGTTACGGCGAATCCAACCCAAACGTTCTTCAACGGACATGCTAACAAATACGTCTTTTATCTTCAATGTGTGAATTTTGGTTACTACATCATAGCGAATATGATCTTCCAAATAAGGAATCTTTTGATAGCATCCCAAACATTATTTTTCTTTTTCTCTGTTTCTCTTAACTCAGCTTCTCTATGATGCCTTTCTTCTCTTTGTTGAATAAGATTTATGATATGGGTGCTAACTCCAATCATTTCACTTAATACCTTCTCTGAAGGATCACCAGGCTTTGATGAATCTCCATTACCATTGGGTTTAGCTCTTTTCCTAGAAGGTAACTTTTCTTTATGAACTTCATATGTTGTTTCATTAGCCTCGCCGACATTCTCCATACAATTCACATCATCTCTTGCTAGAATATCATCTTCAACTTCAAAAGTTTCAGCATTTGTATCCGCACCTAATCCAAATGTGTTGCTTCCCCTTGTAAATTCTCAAAATCTTCAAAAGTGTTATCCCGCATATACTCATGATTTGGGTGCGCCTGATAAAATATGATAGATTCATTAGTTAAAAACTATTTAAAAATAATTCTATCCAAATTTGTGGAAATTAATAGATTATTTATAAGTGAGTTAAAAATTTTACCTTGATATAGTCTTCCCACACTTCATCAGGAGCTGTAAATTGTTTTGTGTTGGGATCCCACCCGAAATCAGAACTATATCGGAAAAGATCCGCATAACCTTGACATTCTTTTCTCAAAGACTTCAACCGACTCGCATAATTCGTATGTGTCTTATTGCACCCAAGTTTTTTATTTAGAACCGGCAATATCTTTGACTCTACCGTTGTTTTGCTAAAGGAACCATTTTTGCCACGCCATCCTCGTTTGACCCCATCAACTAGTAAACGTGTCAACAATTGACTCTCTTCGGATGTCCATAGACCATATTTGTTTCTCTTTTTTTTGTGAAATTTCTCCCGTCTCCATCCTAATAAAAAAAAGGGTGAATTTGGTGCATGACCAAACAAAAAAAAAATTAACAATATAACCAAAATGGGCTTATATGGAGCAATAATAGCCACAAGATCAAGAGTCATTTGGTTAGTTAGTGTATTATAGTTTTTTTATTGGTTATTTTAGCCAATTCCTCTTAAAAAAAAAATGAATGTATTTAACAATCATTCACATGACAATATGTATATAATAATATGATCATGACCCGAAATAATTCAAAACATATATGTATCTATATATATGCGAAATAAAAAATATGAAAAAAGAACTACTCATTTCAACACTTACGAAAGTTTGATCTCAATTCTCCGTTTTCAGATGATTTTTCCCATTTGAGAAGTCACATAAGCACAATATTATATAGGAAAAATTCTCTAACGATAAACTTTAAAAATTCCAGTATTGATAAATACTATATTTTAGGGATTTTGTGATATATAGTTGACAAGATTTTAGAGTGAACAATAATTTGAAATAAATACTATTTTGTAAATTCTTCTAAAATATTATATTTTAGGCATTTTATGATACGTATAGTTGACTAGATTTAGAAATTCTTCTAAAATATTAGGATATAATATTTTTTTATGAAATCTGGAGATGCATATCTATGAAATCTTGCATATCTCACTCTTTCGCTTGCATATTATGACAAGTCATCGTTGTAATTTGAGAACATATATAAATTCTGTTCAAATGACAACCTAAAAGCTGAGATTTTGTTTCTTTACATTTCGGTAGTAATTTTCTGTTAAATTCCTTTCAAATGAAATTGCCATAAAATCTAACTAATATTGAATAACACTCACATTTAATGGAATTACAAAATCAATAAATTGAATAACACTAGAATTTAAAGTATTTTAGATGAATGACTACAAATCCATAATCCAATAACACAAACATTTGAAAGAATCGATGAGACATTTAATTGAATAACGCTAGAATTTATTAGAAAGTTGAATTCAATCAAATTCACTTAAAATCCGACATCCAATACCCACCCTAAGTGTCCTCATTTTCTCTCATGGATACCTGTTATTTTGTTAAGATCTCTGATTATAAACCAAGGTTGTATCCTAGTTATACCAATCTGAGATAACCGTTCCCATACTTGTTCTCTCAATTTTGGAACCGGATCTTCATAAATAAAAAAACATAAAAACATGTTTTCTTTCAATAATCACTTTGACGTTAATAGTTCTATTATTTGAAAATAAAACATTAACTTGGAAGCCATTATTATAGAAAAGAGCAAGTCTTCTACTTGCATCAGACAGATCTATTGTTACAATCTTATTATAACCAAAATGAAATTGCAAATTTTGCAGAAATATACAATCCTGCTTGGTCTATGAAAAAAAAAGAAAATTGGATTTATGTCGCCTCCACAATCCCGTAGATAGCTCATGGTCACATTGCTTCCAGGTTTATTATAATTCCAACTTAATATCCACAGTATTTAAATGTCTGATTTAGAGGTATCACGCCTCCCGGTTTTACTGTACCCTCTCCTGGTATATTGATAACCATCGCAGCCGGCAGATACAAACCATCCCCAATACGAACTGAGTTTTTAGTTATCACCTTTTTCCGTGGTGAGACAAGGGTTTGCACATTTCTCTTTTTGGTGCTAATTCCCCTGAAAGCCTTTGTTCCCCGAATTATCTTCTTCTTCCCACCAGCCGGATCTTGCCCCACCTCTGTTTGAACAACTCGCTGCTCCTCCATCTCTTCTAATCTGTTATCATCCGTCCAAGTCTGATCCGTAATCCTTTCCATCACATCCACCGTTTCTCCATCATTATCACCGTTATTTTTCTCGACTTCCATGTCTTCCTCAATTGAGTTCAGTTATGTTACCACCAGAATTTGTGTCTGTCCCTGAGGCAAGCATGTTGGCATCAACTCCACCATCACGTTATCCAGCCCCCTCTCTTACTTCTCGTGCCTCCTCCGGTTCCGTGCGCAGAGCTTTACGCAGCTTTTTTGCAGAGGTGATAACCTCTGCTTCTACCTTCCTCTGATTTGTACCAGTCCTCTTGTTAACTGCATTTCCAATATTTTGACCTCAGTTTGGGTGCATGTCACCTTATCCATCCCGTCACTCACCGAGGATATCATATATGTTTTCTCCGGATAACATATCCTAGAGTCAGCTATTCCCGAAGCCAATCTCTCCACATGTTGGACATCACAATCGATCAGCTTCTGGTTATGTGATGAACCAACTCCAAAATGTCTTCTCTTTTGATCTTGACCTTGCCAAGAGACTTTACCGTACCGCATTTGATGCGTATCTTCTTCCTCGACTGCCTTCCCCTTGCCCTTCTGATTTCCAAAAGTGTGTTGTTTACCATATCTTAACAGACCCGAGTTAGGATGATGCTCCAATTGCTCTGAAATTGTTACTCCATTTGCAACAGCACCCTTGTAACTCATCATACCCTTATCTTTTCCCATATCATCAGGCAAATTCCCATATTTTCCTTCTCGATGCCCGCTTCTAAAGGGACATTTTGACTGATCATGACATAAGCTAGAAAACTTACGACAAAAGCCAAACAATCTTTCATATTGCAAAGAGACGGTGTTTCTTCCCCACTGTCAAAATCTACCATCATTTTGAAACACAATGGCTTAAACCCAGCCAAAACCACTTGTACTCGTCCATTGTCCAAATCAACATCCTTCACCTCTCCAAGAGCTTCACCCACATTTCGGAATGTTTCATCAACCCAGAAGAAAAAAGGCACTCCCATTATCTGAATCATGAACATGATGGCCGAAGGATATCGGCTATCAACCACCGGTTCCCATCTCACCATTGGGAGCATCCAATGGTCAAAGTGTAAAGGCTCCATCTTTATAACCTATGTGATGTCCGTTGCATTTTAAAAGTCAAATTAAAACCGTCCCATAACAAGGTCAGCACCTGCAACCCTCTCCTCCACTTTCCAGATTCGCGGAAGCATGAACAGCAATGACTTCATGTCTTGCATAGATGGATTCATGCAACGGCCAATCAGAGTGTTAGTGTAACCCTCAATCAAAGCCGTATTATCAAACCGAGGTACCTTCACTTTCAGCTTCATTTGACCCACAACCATCTGCTTCCCCGCATTGTCCTTTCTCACCATATCACCTTCAGTTATCTTGAAGCAAATAAACACAGAGGAATTAGCGATCAAGATAGAGAGATTAGCGAAAATACAGACTTTCGTACTCCAAACCGAAATGAAAAGAACGAATTGTGATAGATAACTAAGAAGTGATCGAAGAATATTTTGATATACAAAGATTTGTCCTTTGACCTCTGATATATACACTTCCACCTCCCTTAAATGATTCCTCTGATTTTCTCCCGTATCTTGTGATTGAAGTGTCATAAAGGTTGCACATCGTAATCACCCTAATCATAGATATCTCCATGAGTTGATATTCTTTTCCTTTCTCTAAGGAAAGTAGATCAATTGCTCGATACCCAGACAAATCCCCACTAATCTCCGCATCATCCCATATCTCCTCGAGATCTAGAACCCCTATGATAATCCGGTTAGATCTCCACCCAATAATCCTATTTATTTTGTTAATCGAGTCATGAATCCTGAGACCGAAAGTATTCCCTTAAATCCGATGAGATCTCTGTTAGGGTCAGATTTTACCCTAATGAGATCAATGTATGAAAATGACTAAGAGTCTAAACTGGATTGGACTCGAAAATAGCTGAGCAAGCCCAAGTGGGAAGATCAGCGAGCCAAATGATGAGCTCAAGTGAACAAGTACGGCGAGCCGTCGAGATTGGCAGTACGGCAAGCTAGGCAACAATACGGCAAGCCGGCGAGTTCGGCAATTCCACGCTGAGCTGGTGAGTTCGGTAACACAACAGCGAGAAAATCTCTATTTGAAAGGGCTTCTTCCTACACCACGAGCCGGCGAGCTCGGCAACACGACGGCAAGCTCGGCAACACGACGGCGAGCTCGACAACACAACGGCGAGCCCGGCGACGAAGCAAACATCTGAATAATCATGGGCCGAGCCCCAGCCTAAAACAACAAGTGGGCCGAGCTCGTAACAAATAAACTTTGGTGGGTCGAGCTCGAAAGAAGTCTCGTTAGAAGCTCAGCCTAGATGTGAAGCCCAAGATGTCACAACCGACCTGCGAAGAGGAAAATCCCGAAGAATTAGGGAGTTTTCCTTATCGCTTAGGAGTTGGGCTAGCCGACTTAAACTAGTATATATATCTATGTACATCCCTTAAAAAAAGATCCGCAATTTGACCTAGCAAAACACTTGTACTTTCTCTGCGACAGCTTTCTAAACAGCTTTAATAAAAACACCATCTTTGGATCTTCGTCTTTGTGGTTTTAATAAAAATACCATCTTTGGATATTCGTCTTTGTGATCTTCGCAAAATGTTTGCTAATCAACTCGGAAAGACGATGGAAGTCTACATAGACGATATGCTGGTGAAATCACTAGAAAGAAAGGATCACGTAACACATTTGGAGGAGTGTTTTGATCAGCTAAACTTACACAACATGAAGGTAAACCCGACAAAGCGTAGATTCGCCGTCACATCAGGAGAATTTCTTGGTTACTTAGTTACTCATCGAGGTATCAAAGCAAACCCCAAGCAGATTGATGCGCTTATCCAGATGGTTTCACCAAGGACGAAACGTGAAGTGCAAAGACTGACTGGAAGGGTAGCTGCGCTCAACCGCTTTATTTCGCGATCTACCAACAAGTGTTTACCTTTCTACGAAGAGGCTTTCCAGCAGTTGAAGAAGTACCTTGCTAGCCCGCTAGTGCTTGTAAAACCAGTCGAGTGAGAGCCGCTCTTCTTGTATACCGCAATCTCTGCTACGACAGTAAACGGAGTGCTCATTCGAGAAGAACAAGGACAGTAGAAGCCAATTTTTATGTCAGCAAGACTCTCACCGATGCAGAGAGAAGATAGCCGCAAATGGAGAAACTGGCGTTATCGGTTGTCATGTCTGCCAGGAAACTAAGGCAATACTTTCAATCACACTCTATCGTGGTACTAGGCACTTTACACAGCCCAAGTCATTTCGGGAGGCTTGCCAAATGGGCTATCGAATTGAGCGAGTACGATATTGAATATCGCGGGCGAACTTGTGCAAAATCACAAGTGTTGGTTGATTTTTTTATCAAACTTCCAGACGAAATTATCACTGAAGAGAATCCGAATTTAATTTGGCAACTCCACGTTGATGGCTTGTCATCCAAAAGTGGCTCAGGAGTTGGAATACGTTTGAGATCGCCAACAGGTGAAGTACTCGAACAATCATTCCGCCTAGGATTTTGCGCCTCCAACAATGAAGCAGAGTACAAAGCCCTCATCACTGGAATGAAGCTTGCACGAGGACTTAAGATCGAGTGCATTTACGCATTTTGCGATTCACAGCTGGTCGCAAACTAATTCAGGGGGGAATACACAGCTAAAGACGATCGCATGGAAGCATATCTAAAGATCGTCAATGATTTGGCTGCGTAGTTTAGAAAGTGCACGCTAACGCATATTCCACGAGGAGAAAACACATCGGCTGATGCACTTGCAGCTCTCGCATCCACTTCTGATCCAGACTTGAAGCGGATTATCCCGGTGGAATTTATCGAACACCCAAGTATCACTCTTCCAGAAGCAGTGAGTGTAATTACTCGATCTCAAGCTGCTAGAAAAGCAAAAGAGAGAATCAGTGCAACGGACATCGGTGAGAACGACGTCAAAATGCAAGAAGCCGTACACGACGATTCAACGGTTCGAGACGAGGCAGACACATGAGACGAAGGATTCCAATCCCAAATGCAAACGGACACAATCAATGAGGATGAAGATCTAGTAAGTTTTCCCCCAATTGAAGAAGAGGCAACGGCCATGGAAGAGGACTCCATACCCCTCTCAGCCGATGACAACCCTCATCCCGAAACCAGAGCAGTTGAAATGGAAGAGGATCCACAGGAAGTAGAATGCGGCTGCGACAAAAAGTGGCTAGAAAACATCCAAGGATACATCTACGATGGCGTCTTGCCTGCTAACAAGTGGACAACTCGTAAGCTTTGGGCACAAGCGGCTGCTCGATGGGAACGTTTTCAAATAGAGATTCTCGGGACCGTTGCTCACTTGCGTTGAAGAAAAGGAGGCAAGAAAAATCATAGAGGAAGTCCACAGTGGTTCCTGTGGTAATCAATCTGGAGAACGAGTGTAACACCCGCGTCCCGCGATGTTACACAGGGCCCATTTGTTACCCAAGAAATGGACCGACGATCTACATGATCTAAAACAAACTATTACAAAAGTGGAACTGAACCAGCTGGGTGTCCTGGAAGAGCGGTAAACTGAGGAAGAACTGAACCGGCTGAAGGTGGATAGAGTGACCCACGGTTGGGTGGGATGGTCTGGTGAAATTCAAGGTGGGTGGGACAGTGATGGTTACCTAAAGGGTAACAGCACCTGAACTGGTAAAGTACGGTTCGGACGGAGTAGATCCGGATAGCTGCTGACTTGTGAATGTATGTACTGTCTGGATGGAACATTACGAATATACAGTCCTGTGTGGACTGAACAGAGAATCCTGTGTGGACGAAAGGGATGTAAAGTCTGGATTGAACGGACATACTGTACTGGGTGGAGAAGACTGGTGAGTCAGGGTAGTGTGGACAGCCTGTACTGGGTGGAGATGATTGGTATGTCTGAGTAGTGCAGACAGACTGTACTGGGTGGAGATGACTGTTAAGTCTGGATAGTGCGGACAGACTGTACGGGGTGGAGATGACTGGTAAGTCTGGGTAGTGCGGACAGACTGTACGGGGTGGAGATGACTGGTAAGTCTGGGTAGTGCGGACAGACTGTACGGGGTGGAGATGACTGGTAAGTCTGGGTAGTGCGGAGAGACTGTACGGGGTGGAGATGACTGGTAAGTCTGGGTAGTGCAGACAGACTGTACGGGGTGGAGATCACTGGTAAGTCTGGGTAGTGCGGACAGACTGTACGGGGTGGAGATGACTGGTAAGTCTGGGTAGTGCGGACAGACTGTACGGGGTGGAGATGACTGGTAAGTTTAGGTAGTGCAGAGAGACTGTACTGGGTGGAGTAGACTGGTGACTATGGATAGAATGGACGGTCGGTTCTGGAGGGACTGGATAGAGGTACTGTTCTGTGTGAACGTCCAAATGAACTGGGTCTTTGGATGTACTTAGTTTGGGGATGGTTGGTTGAATGACTAAGTATCGAAGGGATCAGTCAAGTCAATAAAGGGTACGTTGGTCGAGACTGTAAAAGAATCTGGGTGATCAAGGACTGTGTGTTCGATGGATCATCGTAACAAGGGGTGTTAGAATTGAACCGGGTAAATGGAAAGAAATTACCCGAGAAGTAATCTGAACGCTTAACCTTCGAGTCAAGGCAACGAAAGCGAAGATGGTGGATTTGGGTTGAAACCTCGGTTTTAACTAAGCTCAGTTATGCTTTAAAATGGGCCTGCCTAGATCGAAATGACACGCGGAACACTGTTAAGTAAGAAAACTCTGAAATGGGTAAGTCAGGCCGAATTATCCGAGCCAGATCCTTACTGCGGTAAGGAAATCCGGGTCGGGGTGTTTCAATTGGTATCAGAGCATTAACGGTTCTAGGGCAGTTTAAGTATAAACGGGTTATTGGGTAAATCCCCAAGGTGGGTAGAAGGAACCCAAGGTGGGTGGAAGGAGCCCAAGGTGGGTGGAAAGAACCCAAGGTGGGTGGAAGGAACCAAGGTGGGTGGAAGGAACCCAAGGTTGGTAAAAGGAACCCAATGTGGGTGAAAGGAACCCAGGGTAGGTGGAAGGAACCCAAGGTGGGTGGACGGAACCCAAGGTGGGTAGAAAGAACCCAAGGTGGGTGGAAGGAACCCAAGGTGGATGAATGTGTGACCTTGACTACGTGTCTAGGTCATCCTCTTGAAAACATTTAAGAGTAAAACTCGGGGATGAGTAGAACTCGGGGAAGAGTGGAGCTCAATTGAAAAAATATTGAGAATCAGTTCTGTAAAAGAACGCGATGAGAGAAGAGAAAGGAAAAGGTTCAAATCTTGAACTAGGTGATAAGCTAAAGCTTACCATGGTAACCGAAATCTGAGAACGAAAAGCTGAGGAAACAGTTGAGAGTGAAACTGCTGAAACTGCTGGAAAAAGGTTCGGCAAGGAATGTGACCTTGGACTACAAGGTTAGTTCATTTTCTTGCATAAATTCACTTAGTCTGGATTTGCTTATCTGACTGGCTCTACCATGATGATTGATTCCGTCTATCGGGGTTGTCAGGCTTGACGAGTAACTGACTGGCTTGGTCATGATGATTGATTTTGGTAAGCAGAAAATCAGGCATGATGAGTGACTGAACGGATAAGCATTTGGGACTGAATGAATGTACTGTTTGATTGCAAAAACGGAGTTCTGAAAAAGGGATAATGGGAGTGAAAGAAAAACTCCAGCAACCTCTGAATTTGAGGACAAATTCCTATTAACTGGCGGAGAATTGTAACACCTGCGTCCCGCGATGTTACACAGGGCCCATTTGTTACCCAAGAAATGGACCGACGATCTACATGATCTAAAACAAACTATTACAAAAGTGGAACTGAACCAGCTGGGTGTGCTGGAAGAGCGGTAAACTGAGGAATAACTGAACCAGCTGAGTGTGCTGGATGAGCCAAGTTGCTCGGTAGAATGATCTGCTGTAACCTGAAGGTGGGTGGAGTGACCCACGGTTGGATGGGACGGTCTGGTGAAATCCAAGGTGGGTGGGACAGTGATGGTTACCTAAAGGGTAACGGCACCTGAACTGGTAAAGTACGGTTCGGACGGAGTAGATCCGGACAGCTGCTGACTTGTGAATGGATGTACTGTCTGGATGGGACATTACGAATGTAAAGTCTTGTATGGACTGAACAGAGAGTCCTGTGTGGACGAAAGGGATGTAAAATCTGGATTGAACGGACAGGCTGTACTGGGTGGAGAAGACTGGTGAGTCAGGGTAGTGTGGACAGCCTGTACTGGGTGGAGATGATTGGTATGTCTGAGTAGTGCAGATAGATTGTACTGGGTGGAGATGACTGCTAAGTCTGGATAGTACGGACAGACTGTACGGGGTGGAGATGACTGGTAAGTCTGGGTAGTGCGGAGAGACTGTACGGGGTGGAGATGACTGATAAGTCTGGGTAGTGCGGACAGACTGTACGGGGTGGAGATGACTGGTAAGTCTGGGTAGTGCGGAGAGACTGTACGAGGTGGAGATGACTGGTAAGTCTGGGTAGTGCGGACAGACTGTACGGGGTGGAGATGACTAGTAAGTCTGGGTAGTGCGGACAGACTGTACGGGGTGGAGATGACTGGTAAGTCTGGGTAGTGCGGAGAGACTGTACGGGGTGGAGATGACTGATAAGTCTGGGTAGTGCGGAGAGACTGTACGGGGTTGAGATGACTGGTAAGTCTGGGTAGTGCAGACAAACTGTACGAGGTGGAGATGACTGGTAAGTCTGGGTAGTGCGGACAGACTGTACGGGGTGGAGATGACTGGTAAGTCTTGGTAGTGCGGAGAGACTGTACTGGGTGGAGTAGACTGGTGACTCTGGATAGAACGGACGGACGGTTCTGGATGGACTGGATAGAGGTATTGTTCTGTGTGAACGTACAAATAAACTGGGTCTCTGGGTGTAATTAGTTTGGGGATTTTTGGTTGAATGACTAAGTATCGAAGGGATCAGTCAAGTCAGTAAAGGGTACGTTGGTCGAGACTGTAAAGGAATCTGGGTGATCAAGGACTGTGTGTTCGATGGATCATCGTAATAAGGGGTGTTAGAATTAAACCGGGTAAATGGAAAGAAATTACCCGAGAAGTAATCTGAACGCTTAACCTTCGATTCAAGGCAACGAAAGCGAAGATGGTGGATTTGGGTTGAAACCTCGGTTTTAACTAAGCTCAGTTATGCTTAAAATGGGCCTGCCTAGATCGAAATCACACGCGGAACACTGTTAAGTAAGAAAACTCTGAAATGGCTAAGTCAGGCCGAATTATCCAAGCCAGATCCTTACTGCGGTAAGGAAATCCGGGTCGGGGTGTTTCAACGAGCCTTGGGGATAAAATCAAACGACATGGTTATTTTGGCCAAATATGATAAGAGACTGCGAGAAGTTCTCTGCTAAATGCGAGAAATACCAGCGTTATGCGCCAATGATTCATCAGCCAACCGAGATGCTTTCCTCAATATCATCACCTTATCCGTTCATGCGATGGTCCATGGACATTGTTGGACCTTTGCATCCCTCGAAACAAACTGTTTCATCTCGTCCTGACAGATTATTTTTCCAAATGGATTGAGGCAGATTCTTACGCCAATATAAAGGATGCACAAGTCGATAATTTCGTATGAAAAATATCATATGCCCGCATGGAATCCCATACGAGATCATTACCGATAATGGTTCGCAGTTCATCTCTACAAGATTGGAAGCATTATGCGAGAAATAGAAAATTCGACTTAGCAAATCCACCCCCAGATACCCGCATGGAATCCCATACGAGATCATTACCGATAATGGTTCGCAGTTCATCTCTACAAGATTGGAAGCATTATGCGAGAAATAGAAAATTCGACTTAGCAAATCCACCCCCAGATACCCGCAAGGAAATGGCCAGGCAGAAGCAGTAAACAAGACAATTCTCGATGGGCTTAAAAAATATCTTGACGAAAAGAAAGGACAGTAGGCTGACGAACTGGAAGGCGTATTGTGGTCTCATCGGACAATACCTCCGCGAGCAACCGGAGAAACTCCATTCGCTCTTATCTACGGAATGGAATGTGTTATTCCGCCGGAGATACATTTTCGTGGAGTTCGGCGCAGACTCCTCCCGGTACAAGAAGGACTTAACCATCTCTTAATGCTTGACGAGCTCAATCTAGTTAATGAAAGGCGCAACCAAGCATTAATCCGGGTTACTAACTACTAGAACGCTGCGGCAAGATACTATAACCCTAATGTCAGAAGTCAGAAGTTCTACGAAGGAGACTCGGTATTGCGAGAAGTTTTCCAAAACACGGCGGAAAGGAATGCCGGCAAACTCGGAGCCAACTAGGAAGGACCCTACAAGATCACAAAGGTAGTTCGGCCTGGAGTCTATGAACTCGCCAACATGGCGGGTGTTCGAATACCGCGATCATGGAATGCAAGGCACTTAAAGAAGTACTATCACTGGTTCGCTTTACATGAACTACGGGGCGACTTGATCCCTACAAAGGGTACGTAGGTAGCTCATCTTCGGATGGGTTCAGCTGCCCCCCTCCTTCAAAAAAAGGGGGAGTGGGGTACGTATACTCGTATACTCTCATATTTGTAACAAATTCTACGAGCTATCAAAGCAAATTTTTACGGTACATCTTATGCGGGTTGCTAGTCTTAACAAAACAGACATCGCATTACATCCTTCACGGATCATTTAAACACCAAAATCGAACAAAAATCTCTTTTCATCCTCATTGCTACTGGCCACAGTAATGGACTCTTAAATCCATTTCGGATCTAACCACTACATCCTAGCAGATTAAAAGCGTGCTATATAAATATATGTTTATTTTCGGAGCGGATATGTTTATGGTAATGCATCCATAAATTGAAATGATCATCTCAAACCCATCAAACAAATCGTTGGTCGAAATGTATATGTTCGTTATCGGAGCGGATATATTTACGGTAACATGTCCGTAAAGCGAAATGATAATCCAAGATCCAACAAACGAATCGTTGGTCGCAACAACTCTTAAAAACAAAACACTAAACATATATCATCTAAGTATGAGTAATCCAAAATCATCTTAGGCAACTAGAGCCTTCAGAATGCTTGCGCTTTGGATAAAGCTGCCTATGAACTAAGCCTAAAACAATCAAAGCATTTCTACGAAATCAAGTCATTCGTAGTGCCTTAGTTATCAAGTACATAATAAAAAAAACTTGTGCAAAAATAATATCCAAAACCACGACTTCATTAATCATTTCATATCAACCAAATATTATCGGTAGTACAAGGCAAAAAAGGTTCAAGACAAAGTCAAAAGGATAAAACCCTCTAGGCACCAAAATAAAGTTAAACAAAAAAAAGGGGGTCATAAGTTTCAGCCAACCCCAGATCGATAGAACGCTCATTTTCTTCTCCTACAATCGTGTTTCCTCCGATGTCCTCTTCGGTAACTCTCTCTAAAGGAGTCCCTCCAGTATGCTCGAGGTTCTCATTGGAAGAAGGATCGGGATTTTTCTTCGTAGATCGCTCACCATCACTCGAATCTGATGATGTCAGGTCCATCGAACTCTTCGAGTTCATCTTGGCAATCCCTAGAGTCGCCCTGTTTGAGCCGGAGAAGTTTTGGTTCCAACATTTCTAGCAGCCATTTCCATTGGCTCGGTATCATTAAGCTCGACCAATATATTAGAACAGATAGGCGTCACCTGCAGGTCCTGCTCTAGATCAGTAACAATCCTGGCAAACTTCTCATAAGCTCCTCCCATCTCGGTGCACCTCGCAGCAAGACTTTCCATCTCGGCATCGAGATTCGGAGGATCTTCACCCTTGAGAAGTTCAACGAGTTGAAGATTGCCCTCAACTTGAGCTAGATCCAACATGTCCTCGTTCACCTGATTGATCTTCACGATCTTTGTTTTAGCCCTGGAAACCTTTCCTTGAAAGTTCTCCGCCATCTCGCGCCTAGTTTCTACCACGGTCTGCTGAATCTTCGACTCTTGAAGCTCGTTGGCTGTCTCCAGTTGCCTCGTGAGCTCGGCAATCTTGGAATCATGGAGAACTTTGCTATTCTCCAAGATTTTGACTCTCTTTTCCGCCTCGGCACGACTGGTCTCAACCACTCCTTTCTCGGATCGAAGATCGTTCACCAGCTTGGTGGCCCTTTCAAGTTTGGCTTGAAGATCTAGAGCCTTCTTTCTGGCATCTTCAACACGAGCCTTATCAAGATGAGCTTCTCGTTTGTAGTCAAGAACTAGCTGGTTGATATGCGCGAAGAACTACAAATAAAAACAAAACATGCCTTAGACGACAGAACAACAATCGCGGAACAAAAAACAATAATAATAACAGAAAATTCAAATCGACCGCTTACCTTGACCATGCATATCCATCTCGGCAGAGGCTCTGTCGTAAATTAGAGTATCCGGAGGGGGAAAGTTGACTCCAAGGCGAGTAACTTTAGAGAAGATAAGAGCAGAAGAGGAGCAGTCATTGTAAAAACTCTCTGACACCGAAGCATTAGAAAGCGTCGGCTTGGGATAGCAGAATTTGACTCAGGAGGGTCTGAAGTCGGCGGCGGTTCAACAGGTGCTTCGATATTTTGAGCTTTCATCTCAGCTCGGGCCAATTCCTCTGCAGCCGCTTTAGTTTTGGCAGCTTGTTTATCTCGCCAAGTCGGTCTTCTCATTTCAAGAATGTCTTCGGAGGATTTAGACAAAGATGAGCTCGCGAAAGAGAAACCGGCAAGACGAGCTCTGGTTTTCTCTACCCTTTGGAAAGTAAAATTCCTCTCCCAGTTACACCTCCGAGCAGCAAGAGTGTGGCAGAGTTCGGATATGTCCTCGGGGCACTTCGGCAGCGGATTAGGCACTGCAAAAGAAGAAATTAGTCAGAACAAAGCTTCATAAGACAAAAACAAAAACCGATCTCGTTGTAAGAAATGGGGTCGGATACCCATTTTCTACCAACTCGTCCTAACCAACTCAATGCCTTCAGCACCTACGGACTCCTCGGATATCGGCACGTAAAAGAAGAAGTCCATCCATTTATCATCCTTGTTCGAAAACCCACTGATGATACGACGGAGTCTTTTGTTGGTGGCGTAGTAAACGAACTTGTCCTTAGGACCAATTCGTTTAAAAGTTCAAAGATTCATCAGGTGGTAGACTCTAATTTCTTCATTGCATTCGTAGCTCCTCACCAAGATCCTAATTATATGACGAAGCCCTCGAGGAGTGATTTGAGCCAAAGATAGTTGATATTCTTCTAAGAAGGCAAGGATGACATGTGGAATCGGGAACCAAAGGAAAAATAGGTTGAAAAAACTCTCGTATAAGATGAAATGGCCAGGGGGCGGATCGTCAGCTCGTCCAAATGAAGATGGAAGCACGAGTTCGACTCCTTCAGAGATATGGAATCTCTGACTAAGCAATGCGAGTGACTCCAAGGTCGAGAGCATTGAACCTGGCGGATCGGGAACTCTGTTTTTGGGATTACATTTTCTCGGAGCTCGATGTTTTAAAGCAAATAACCGATCATATCTTTGTCGCATCTCGGCAGAGTCAAATTCATCGAGATCGATTTTTACTACAAAAGGATCCTCCGCCTCATCGAAGGGCTCGTCAATCAGAGAAGGAACATCAAAGTTATTTGGCTTCGTTGCACTTCCAGTGTCCGCTTCAGGAGAATGTAAAATCTTTCTCCCAAAGAGTGAAGGACCACTCGACAGCTTCCCCGAGTCATCTAAACTTGCTGACTCCCATACAGAATCCATCTCGGCTCGAGAATGAAGCCATGAGCTGGATACGACATCAGAAACCAGATGGACAGCCAGCAAAGAGCTTTTAGAAGCCATCTAAAACTCTTTGCAAGTTCAACTCGGAAAGCAACGAGAGTTAAGTTCAGAAGTCGGACAAAACTGGCGTGAATCAAAACAGCAGAAAATGGGAAACGGATTCTAACTCGGCAAGGTCCCCAAAAATGGATCGAACTCGCAAGAAAAAATCCCTGAAATACCTCGTATCGCAAAAAAATTTCAGAGAAGATCTAGCTAAAAATAAATTAGGATCTTGAAGAATTTGAGGAATGATCAAGATATCTTCAAAGGATCTCGCCGGAAAGATTGAAGACCACCGCAAACGGCTTGAAGATAGATCGGAAAATTCAAAGGATCTCGGCGGCGCGGTGGAAGAATAAGAGAAACCTTAAAAACTTAAAAAGAGGAGAGAGAAGAGAGAAAAAGAGTATACTTTTTTACACATTTTTGGAGAAGCGAAGTTATGAGAGAAACGAGAAGGAAGTCGGCTATATATAGGCATTTAAAGTAGATCATGATGTCATCACACCTCGGGGATCGGCGAGAAACGGTTACACTTCCCGAGGAAATCGAAAATTTTCACTAAGTATAAAGGATTGCCGAGCTGAAGCTTGCCGTACAAAGTAACCCGAGATGATCGAAGATAATGTGAGATGGACTCGACAAACATTGGCAAAATAAGTCAGCTCGGCAAACAAAGAGAAAGCAATTGGAATCGACAATCATGGTTAAACGAGTCAGCTCGCCAACGACAAAACAGTAGCATGAGCTCGGAAAAAGTTTGTACTCCTCAAAACGACGAATGAAAATTTGGCTAAGTATACATAATTTCTGAGCTAGCTATTAAACACAAAGCATTAGCCCGAGCTGAAGAGACAAGCTTGGTCTAAACACCAATTCATAACACTCGGGCTCAGATGCACGTAAGCTTGGCAAACGCGATCTTGAACTCGGCAAACGTAATCACGAGCTCGGTCGGTAGCAGTCACACGAGCTCGGTAAAAACTACGAAGTGAGCTCGGCATGGTCCCCGAAAACGAGCTCGGCAACATGTAAACTCGGTAAAGTCTAAATTCGGAACATTGATCTTATGCTTGACTACTTTCACCTCGACATTACCATAACTAATACTGCCGAGCTGGGGGGCTAATTGTTGGGGTCAGGTTTCACCCAACTAAGATCAACAAGTGAAAATGGCTAAGTGATAATTATGCCTACCTGAGGCTGCGGAGAGTCCAATATCCAGAGAGCCGAACCAAAGACAATGGACTCGGTTGAACCCGAGCTGGAGACTGATATCAGCTTGGAATTGAATGTAAATTTGTGAAGAACAAGATCTTTGAGTTAGCTTTCCAATGGAGTTGGAATTATATCATTTGGAGTGGAGGTTGGCAAGATACACCCGATTTACTGAAGACATGCCGAGCTGCAGGAATGAGCTCATTCCTGCCGAGCTGGAGAGATGAGCTCGACAAGAGGCCTTAAAGTCATTGGATCGAGCTAAATTTTTGATAGAAGATATATAATGGAGTAAGCTTTTATCCAAAAGAAATTGAAAGTCATTTGGATCAACGGTCAGAAAGGTACATCAACTATCGTGGAGACGTATTAATCTGGCCGAACTCACTAGCTACGAAGCAACGAATTCGGCAAGCTTGAGCTCGTCGTAAAGATGGCCGAGCTCACCACGAAGAGATGGGCCGAGGTGATCATCAAAAACAAGGTCGAGCTTGCCACCGATGACAGGGCCAAGCTCACCGCCAAAACAAGGCCGAGCTAAACACTGACAAAACATGTTAAGCTCGGATACGTCGACAAAAATGAGCTCGCCGCTAAGTAATGGGCTGAGTTTATCAGCTCACCACTAAGTAACGGGCCGAGCTCGTTAGCTCGCCGCAATGAACTGGGCCAAGTTCGTCAGTTTGCCACAAAGAACTGGGCCGAGTACAACAAGATGAATTAAGCCAAGCTCAAAGACAGAGAATTGGGCCGAGCTAAGCAAACGAGCATATGGGCTGAGACAACGAACCCACGAGTTCAAGCTCATAATGGAGATGTGACGATATCAAAGCCCATGGTTGTAGCCGACTTCGCTAAAAGGAAATCCCGAGGAATTAGGAAATCTTCCTTATCTCTTTAGATATTGACCTAGCCGACTTAGATTTGTATAAATAGACATGTACATCTCTTGAGAAAGAGATCCCCAATTTTTACCTAGAAAAAACACTTGTTATTTTCTCTGCAACAGGTTGACAGAACAAGCTTAATAAAAACCATCTTTGGATCTTCATTTTCGTGGTTTTAATCTCAAAAGTTTCAGATCTCTTAAAAGTCTTAACAAATTCAATTGTGCTAGTTTCGACTCCCACAATGGGCCGAGCCCCATCCTAAAACAACAAGTGGGCCGAGCTCGTAACAAATAAACTTTGGTGGGCCGAGCTCGAAAAAAGTCTCGTTAGAAGCTGAGCACAGATGTGAAGCCCAAGATGTCACAACCGACCTGAGAAGAGGAAAATTCCGAAGAATTAGGGAGTTTTTCTTATCGCTTAGGAGTTGGGCTAGTCGACTTAAACTAGTATATATATCTATGTACATCCCTTAAAAAAGGATCCGCAATTTGACCTAGCAAAACATTTGTACTTTCTCTGCGACGGATTTCTAAACAGCTTTAATAAAAATACCATCTTTGGATCTTCGTATTTGTGGTTTTAATCCCAGAAGTTTCATATCCCTTAAAAGTCTTAACAAATATAATTGTTCGAATTTTGACTCCCACAATCTCCACCAAAATATACTGAAACTCGTAATTTGATCTCGAGAGGTCAACAGATAAGCATACATTCCGACTCCATAGGATCTCCATGATTGAGTTCCCTGAATCCCCTGATTTCCTAATGTTTCCAGACCCTAGATCTCGATCCTAATCTTGAGTGAAACCACCCCTTAACCCTAATCGATGTCTCCATCGCTAAAGCTCTCTGTTTTTTGTACATTCACTAATCAATCAATGTACAAATTTTTACCAATCCTAAAAATAACCATATCTTTTATTTATACCAACTTCTCTTTTAATAGAATATACACATATACACTTTTTCAAAAAAAAAAAAAAATCTTTTGCCAAAGTTTATACATTTTTTTATCCATTAGCATTACATCAAACAACTTGTATTATCTTTTAAGATCCATGAGTTGAGGAATTACTTTTCAAGCTTTACCACAAAGTGAATTTACCATTATGCACACCAATCTATTTAGATTTGCCAATGCACATTTTTTTTTTTTTGCTTCGTTTGGTGATATAAGTTTGTAATACACCAAAGCCTAATGATCACAACGATGTCAAAACCGACAAGTTTGATAGGGTGAAGTTCACAATAAAAAGGTGCGGAAAACCTTTGTGATAAGAACACAAACCTAAGTCTAGGTGATACATACAAAGACAGAGATTCAAGACATTTTCTAAACATTATAATCCACCAAAACTCTTACCAAAACAAAGAGACAAAGATTAAAATGAGTCAAACTAAGATTGTATTCAATTCAAGGGTGGAAAACAATGAAGGGAAACTGAGCTTATATAGGCTTGTACAAGAGATATTAAACAGTCATAAAACATATAAGGAAAGCTAAATAATTTGAAATTGAATGATAAACATATATATGCTCGTACTATTTAATGCACGTCTGAGAATCTTTTTTGATAATCTTAGATTGCGATGGTTTGGACCGTTCAAGATCAAAGAGGTGAAACCATACGGGGTTGTGGTGCTTTGGAACCGCAATGGAGGTGACTTCAACGTCAATGGACAACGTCTCAAACCATATCTCGCATATATCGACGAAAAAAGGAAGAAATTCCCTTAGACGATCCATCTCATGCCTAAATGACATCAAAATCGAGCTAAAGACTTAAAACAAATGTTTATGGGTGGCAACCTACTAGGTTTAAATAAATAAAAAAACAATTGGCTCAACCCAGGGTCCGCAATGCCTGCGACCTAGAGAAATCTTTTCTCCGACCCCGAGAAAATGCCCTCGACCCGAGGTCGCAACTCACCGTGACCCCGCACATACGACCATCCAGCTAGGTTCCTGACTTCACCCGACCTCGGGATTCCACCTCCTCAAGCCCGGGACTTTGCTTCTTCGACCATGAATGTCCCGCGCTCCACCCGGGGTCCCACCATTCTCGACACCAGTAATTATCCATCCCGACCACAGGTCGGACCATGTATAAAAACATTTACTTAATTTTTAATAATAAATCAAACTAATAATTATAATACTCATTCTTATTTTTAAGTTAATACTTATTAGATTTTTATTTTTATGTTCCCATCCTTCTCTTTCGGTTTAAACATACTAGGGACAATGTTATTTAAGTTTGGGGGAGGATGTTCATCCATTACTAACGTAATTTTTTCTTTGGTATTTTATTTTGATTTTGATTTTAATTTTTTTCTTTGTATTAAGTCAAAATCGATATAGGTAGCAAGGAAGTGAACTTGGCGTTCACTTCCCTTCAATAGAAAAAAAGAAAGAGAAAAAAGGATATAGGTAGAAAGGAAGTGAACAAGGCATTCAATGCTTATTCTAATCAACTCTCATGCCTCATGGAAAGCTGTTGTGGGAGTCGGAATCAACACAATTAGAATTTGTCGGAGGTTTGTTAAGAGGGATGAAATTTCTGCGTATGAACCACGAAACGAAGATCCAAAGATGGTTTTTATTAAGCTGTTAAGAAAGCTGTTTGCGTACAAGAGTTTGAGAGAAAAAGTCTAGGGTTTTTGCTCAGTAAATTGCGGATCCCTTTATCAAGAGATGTACATCGATATATATACTAGCTCGAGTCGGCTCGGTCATTCCTAAAGAGATAAGAAAAACTTCCTAATCCTTCAGAATTTCCGTTTTAGCAAGCCGGCTTGCCTTCGTGGGCCTTTGCATCATTGTAGACTGAAGATGGGCTTGCTGTCTTTGTATAGAAATGGCTTCGGCCGCGTTGTCTTCTGGCTTCGTATAGAAATGACTTTGGCCAGACAGCTTCGTATGACTTCGGCCAGACAGCTTCGTATCACTTTGGCCAGACAGCTTCGTATGACTTCGGCCAGACAGCTTCGTATCACTTCAGCCAGACAGCTTCGTATCACTTCGGCCAGACAGCTTCGTATCACTTCGGCCAGACAGTTTCGTATCACTTCGGCCAGACAGTTTCATATGACTTCGGCCAGGCAGTTTCGTATGACTTCGGCCAGGCAATCTCGTATGACTTCGGCCAGGCAGTTTCGTATGACTTTGGCCAGGCAGTCTCGTATGACTTCGGCCAGGCAGTCTCGTATGACTTCGGCCAGGCAGTCTCGTATGACTTCGGCCAGGCAGTTTCATATGAATTCAACTTCGGCCAGGTAGCTTCGTATCATGCCTAAGTGGATCAATGTTACGGCCGAAGTGAGTTCGTTGGCCGAGGCGAAGCTTGTTAGTCGAAGCCGTTGGCCGAAGTGGAGCCCAAACTTGGCCGAAGTGGAGAAGGTGCTAGGCCGAAGTGGAGAAGAAGCTTGGCCGAAGTGGAGCTTAACTTGGCCGAAGTCTCCTCCATTGCCGATGTGGGCTCGCCGAAGTGGAGAAGCCGTTGGCCGAAGGGGAGCCCAAACTTGGCCGAAGTGGAGAAGAAGCTTGGCCGAAGTCTCCTCCGTTGCCGATGTGGGCTCGCCGAAGTGGAGAAGCCATTGGCCGAAGTGCTTGTTGCCGAAGTGAGCTGCGTTTGGCCGAAGTCTCCAGTCTCGCCGATGTGCCTCGTTTGGCCGAAGTCTCCAGTCTCGCCGATGTGGCCATGTTGGCCGATGTCTCCCGTTTAGCCGAAGTCTCCACATAGGCTGATGTCTCCTTGCCGAAGTAGAGCTGCGTGTGCCGAAGTCTCCGCTTGCCTAAGTGGAGCTTTTTGTGCCGAAGTCTCTGCTTGTCTAAGTGGAGCTTCTTGTGCCAAAGTCTGCGCTTGCCTAAGTGGAGCTTCTTGTGCCGAAGTGGCTTGCCGATGTGGACAGCCCTATGCCGAAGTCTTCCTTCCTTTGCCGAAGTGGGGATACTTGCCGAATTGACCTCTTCGGCCGAAGTGGAGGCGTTGGCCGAAGTCTCCGTTGGCCTAAGTGGCCTTGCTGATGTGGACAGCTTGGCCGAAGTGGAGCTCTCGTTGCCGAAGTGGAGCTCTCGTTGCCGAAGTGGATAGCTTGGCCAAAGTGGAGCTCTCGTATCATGCCTAGGTGGCTTCGTATCGCGGCCGTAGTGAGTTCGTATCGTGCCTAAGTGGATTCATATAGTCGCGACTAAGGCCACGACTTTGGCCTTGGCCGATTCCTCGTGCTCCCACACTTAGCCATTTTCCACTGATCACAGCTGGGTGGATTTTGACCCCAACAGCTGTCCAAATAAAAACAAATCCCGTAAAAATATGAGAAAAATAAGTCGAAAGAAAAAATAAAATGTTATCCTTAAAAAATAGGAAAAAATTCGACAAAAAAGTGAGAAAAGGGAGAGGAAAGAAACCGGAAGTAAATCTGACTTGGTGCTCAGAATAGTTGAAAGGATAAAGAGTCTACACGTTCTTTTATCTATACTCTCTCGAGGAGACATCACGCAAATAAATCAATCAATGATGAGAAAGTCATGTATTCTTTAAATTTCATAATGCATATGAAGTTAGTGAAAGTTGTGGTGGATTTACAAAAAGAATGCCCGAGTTAACGTTTGTTCTAGTGGTTTGCAGACTGCAAAGTTAATTTATAGTTCTAAGGTAAGTGACTTTCCAAGTTTTCAAACCTCTTTATTATACTTTGATTTATGTTGTTTTTAGGACAAAATAGGTCTAAGGAGAGTAGATATACATCGGTTTTTGTATGGTTTTTTAGCTATGGTTTTAAACGATTTTAATTGATGATTTTAATAGTTTTAAGCATTTTAAGGTGATTTTAGTGTTTTAGAAGTTTTTAGTGTCTTTACAGGTTATTTACACAAATTGAACTTAAAAGAGCAAAAATGGCAACAAATGCAGTTTCTGGACAAATCTTAAGCATCAAAAGTTTGAGATTCGTTGAAGTCCTTAAACTTATTGGAATGAGGTGAAATTTAGAAATGAGATAGAAAAGAGAGTTGGATTTAATCCAGAAGTGGTCTCGAGACATTTGGATCAGCGGTTGAAGAGTTTGCCAATGTTTCCCGAAGCCTGTCCGAGCAGATCTTCACCCGTGGCCAAAGGGCTTCGAGTTGCGCGGGGTGGCGAGGTTCTATATATACATCTCTTTCTTATTATTTTAAGGGAGCCACGAAATTTACAGCCACCATAACAAAGTTTTCTTAGTTCTTATTGATTTTAGAGAGAAGATATCATCCTCTTTGTAATCCATTAAAGAGATGTTCATACCCTTCTTCTTCTACTACTTTTGATTTGATCATGCTATTCTCCTCTACTCTTGTGTTGATTTGCTTGAGTAGTTACTTTGTTGGGTTTAATGGTTTCAAAGGGAATACATGGATAATTGATCTAGGATTGTTAGATTAGGGAATTATACTAAGGTTTCTCCGTGTAGTTTGTTCGTAAAGTAAGAACTAGAGTAATTAACTAGGTGCTCATCTTAGGTTAATTAACACACCGAACGTGTTAGATTAGTTACCATACATAGATTAGATGAAAAAAAATTCTCTAGACAACATAGTTGAATTAGAGTGCTTTTATGAGCTTATCGAACTAGGTCGTTTTATGCAGATTTAGACACATAGAGAACAAACGAGAGTTTGGTAATCAAAGTGGCTAGATTTTATGATTAAAACTGTGAGAGTACATTAGTCTTGCTAACTGGTTCGAGTTCTAGACTGGTTGTTTACTTTTCCCTAGTTAACTTATCCGTCTTAGATGATTCATGATTCTCGGCGATTCGTTGATGCCCAACGCTTTCTCCATTTATTTTACATCGTTATTTGCTTTCCTTTAAGTTTATTTCTTATTATTTTTGTCATCCATTCTATCACAAATACCAAACCCCCATATTTTATTCTTAACTTAATTCGAATCTCATAAATTTGTAATCTGACTATTTTGTCTCTAGTGGATTCAACCCCTAAGAAATATTGCGTTTGTTGTGCACTTGCAACATATTTCTAGGATTAAAACTCTGAGATATCAGAAGACCATGATCTAGATTTTGATTAGCAACTTCATATCAAGCATTAAACACATCTCAAATTAAAGAAAAACATGTAAACTAGGCCTTGGGCATCATAACCCAAATTCTAATAAGCTTAATATATCATACAGATAATCGATATAAGAAACTACTCGCACATAGAAAATGAAAAAAGCAAAAGTTATTATCAAGCAAGACATAATGTAAATAAGATTAAGAGATAAAAACTAAGAAGATTCTTCACTAAATGGATGAAAGTGTTAAGATCTCCATCCCAAAAACAAAAGCAATGTTAAGAGTCAAGAGGCAAAGATAAAATCATACTTATGTTTTTTACAAGCCTAAAAATTATTTATACTAAAAGAAATCATGATTGGGTCGACCCGGTTTGGATCCGGGTTGAATCTTTCGGATCTTCAAATTTGTGAGAAAAATGGTCTACATCGGAATACTTAAGGTCGATGCAGGAGGTCAATGTAAACTCTGGAATATTTATAGATTTTTCTGCATCAACCTACACAAACTCGAAGCCACTAGGTAGATGTAAACTCTAATATAATATTGAATGTCTTCACTTTGGGCTCTTTAGGCCGATGCACATGGTCGATGTGCCTTCCCAGATTCTTCAAAATTGTCTCTTCATCTACATCTCCTTAAGCTTCATCTTGGTTCTTAGCATCCTTCCAAATCTTGACTTAAAATATGCTCTAAAGTCCTTGTCAGTTCACCAGACCTAAAAAGCAAAACACAACTAAAGATTCCTAGATGTGTCTAAATGTTGATGCAAATTGACCACAAACAAGATGAAACAAGTGTCAAAAGCGATCAAAATGGGAATATATCAAATATAAACTACATGATGCCTTAATAAAGCCAATTCAGAGTTGCGAGTGAGAAAATAAGTCGTTAAAGAGGTGAAATCAGTTTGGCGTGCGAACTGATAAAATGATTTGGTTATAAAGCATAATCAGTCTAATTTTCAAATTTGAGGTAGCAATTTAAAGACTTGTTGGTATCAATTTAACTTGTTTTAATTCAGTATCGTGAAAATAACCATTATGAACTGATATTAGTCTAAATACGATATTTGTTCAACGCCGTGACAAAATCATTCGAAACTCAACTGTACTATTAGTTTGAAGTCAAGGTTAATGGTGATTGATTTGGAAAGGGCATGGCGATATCCGAAGTATATCAATTAAGTCCAGTGAGACAATCAATTCGGATCCAAGATTAATTTGGGTCATGCGAAGTTGATCAAAGTCGAAGTCGTGATCAAAATTCTATTTGAACTCTTGTAGACAAGCAGTTTGTAAAGATGCAAATGAAGATAGTCTTCATGGTGATGTGGTAGCTGAAATTATAACAAACAAAAAGGAAAAGAAGATCAAAGAGGAAAATTACTCAAAAGACAAATAGGCAAAATCAAGTAAAAAAGAAATATGTTGCTAACTAAAAGGAAATTGTTAGTATCATAGAATTGGAAAACCATTGACATCTATGTGTATAAATAGATGTTGTGCATTGTGATATTCATAATTATAAAGGGAAGGGAGAAAGAGAGTTCCTTGTAAGGAGATTTGAGAGATTAGATTATTGAAAGAGAGACTTGTAAGTTCTCTAATTAAAAGTTTCTTGTAAGTTACTTTTAATAAAAAGATAATCTAATTGAAGTTTTGGAGAAAAACTATGGTTGCTATCTTATACATTGCATCATTATAAGTTCTCACAATTTCAATTGGTATCAGAGCGGGTCACCTACATACTTTCGGGTGAGATTCTGAGGAGAAGATGGAGAACGCTAGAGAAGTTGTTCTTGTTAAACACACGGTTCTGAACAAGGCAACTTACGGATGGTGGAAATCAAAGATGACAGCGGCCATCAAGAGTATTGATGAAGACGCATGGACTGCAAATGAAGAAGGTTGGAATCCACCAACTAAAAAAGACAAAGATGGCAAAGAGACTATAAAACCAACGAAGGAATGGACAGAAGATAATAAAACCTTGGCAAAGTGGAATTCCAAAGCTCTTAGTGAGATCTTCAAATATGTGGAAGTCAAGCAATTTGAGTTAATCCAAAGCTACAAATCTGCTAAAGTAGCATGGGAAACTCTTCAAACTATTTTTGAAGGAACCGATACTGTCAAAAGAAGTCGTCTAGACTTATTGGCCTCAAAATTCGAAAATCTCAGAATGGAAGAACATGAGATGGTAGAAGAATTTAGTGCCAAGATGGCGCAATCGCTAATGAAGCTGATGTTTTGGGAAAGAAATATAAAGATAAAAAATTGGTCAAAAAGCTCTTAAGGTGTCTACCTCAGAAGTTTGCAGCTCAAAAAACATATATGAGAGTGTCACTCAACACAGACACTTTAAAATTTGAAGAAGCAGCAGGGATGATTGAAGCTTACGAGATGGAGTTAGCTGCAGAAGAACTTAAGAAGCTTAAATGAGTTGCTCTTACTGTTGCTGAAGAGAGAAAGCCGAATGATCTAGAAGAAACTGTAGCTATGTTAGTAAATAAATTTACTAAAGGATTCAAGAAAGATCAAGGCAACAGACGATTCACATCTACCTCGAAACCAGCTAAACCAGAGAAAAACTTCAGAAAATCAGAAATTCAATGCTATGAATGCAAAGGATATGGACATCTCAAAACAGATTTTCCAACCGTGAAAAGAAGAGGTATCCAGTGTTTTAAATGCAAAGGCTTTCGTCATACTCAAATAGAGTGCGTAAGTGATTCTAAACCCAGAAAAGAACGGTCATTCATAGGAGTAGAAGAGAGCGAACCTGAAGATGATGAAAGCGATGAAGATTTAAGCAATTTCATAGCTTTCATTGGTGAGAGTGATGATCTGGATGCTGAGGTCGATATCCTAAAAGAAAACAAGATAGAAGAGTATGAGTCAACAAATGATGAAAGTGAAGATAAGCTAAAGCCTGAGTATAAAGAAATTTGTGACACACTGATCAGAGTCACAAAAGAGAATGCTGCGCTAATCAGAGAAAAAGCAAGTCTTAGAACTTTAATCGAGAAGCTGGAGGCAGAAGTCGCTAAAGAGAATAACAATTCACTACTACTTACGTCTGAACTCAATGAAAGACTCGGACAAGTTCGAATGTTAAACTCAGGAACAAAAGAACTTGATAAAATCCTAACAGTTAGGAGAACTGAGAAGACCTACAGAGGGTTATGATATCAAGGTTCTACTTTTCAAGATAAAACTACATTTGTTAGTGGTGGAAATCTTCAAGATGAGATTCGGGGTAATCAGATCAAAAGCAGTCAAAACAGAACACACCAAAGGAATACATGTTGTTTCTATATGGTAAATATGGGCATTACAAAGCTCATTGCTACAGGTTTCTTAACAGAATTAGTCAGCTTTGGAAACATAAGAAGTTTACCTGGAATGGATGGAGGAATCAAGTCTTGATGAGGGAACGCAATCTTTATGAAAGAAAATATTCTCAGAGGTAGAATATGGAACTTAGATGCAATGCAGCCTTTATGACAAATGGTTCATGCATAAACATAGAAAATGAATCAGATAAAAGAGAAGATCAATTATGTGACTTCATGGGTCTTATGTCAGAAACTGATTAAGAGGAAGAAGAGAAATTAACTGAGTTTCTTGAACACTTAGATGCTAAAAGGAGGACTGAAGACATTACTGCTTTTACTATCTCAGAAGAAGAAAATGGATTTGAGTGGTACTTTGACAGTGGATGTTAAAGGCATATGACTGGTAATAGAGATTTTCTCTGTGACTTTGAAGCAATCACAAAAGGCAAAGTGACTTTTGGCGATGGAGCAAAAGGTGGGATACGTGGTAAAGGAGTTACCAGAGGACCAGAACAACCCCAACTAGTTAACGTATACTTTGTTGAAGGATTAACAGTAAATCTCATCAATGTTGGGCAATTATGTGATATGGGACTCAAAGTCATCTTTACTCAAATCGATTGTCAAGCTGTAGACAACAAATGACTTTTTGTTCTAAAAGGAGTAAGAACTGGAAATAATTGCTATATGTGGAGAGCTTCATCGGACAAATGCTTGAGCACAAGAGATAATCTAAATGTGTGGCATCAAAAATTAGGCCCTTGAATGTCAGAAATTTAACCACACTCGTTAACAAAGAAATAATCAGAGGAGTACCAAAGCTCAAAGAAGACAGTAACTTAGTGTGTGGACCTTGCAACATGGGAAAGCAAGTTAAAGTCCAACATAGAAGAATTCCTGAGATACAATCCAAGCATATTCTTGATCTAATTCATATGGATCTTATGGGGCCAATGCAACTGGAGAGTATTGCAGGAAAAAAATATGTCTTTGTCCTTGCTGATGATTACTCAAGATATACATGGGTAAGGTTCATTCGAGAAAAATTAGAAACAGCAGAAAGTTTTCGAATTTGGGCTTTACAACTAATGAATGAAAGAAGAACCAGCATCAAAAGAATAAGAAGTGATCATGGAGGAGAATTTCATAATGAAACAATGATGAGATTCTGTGAAAATCAAGCTATAAGTCATCAGTTTTCTGCACCAAGAACACCACAACATAATGGTGTAGTTGAAAGAAATAATAGGACACTTCAAGAAATGGCTCGCGCCATGATGCATGGAAAAGATGTTCCTACTCGGTTCGGGGCAGAAGCAATCAACACAGCTTGTTACATTGTCAGTAGAGTCTATGTGAGGAAAGACACAATCAAAATACCATATGAGTTATGGAAAGGAAAAATTCCCACCGTGAGTTATTTCACATAATTGGATGTATATGCTATATCCTAAATGACAAAGATCAACTAGGAAAGTTTGACTCCAAGAACGATGAAGGGATATTTCTTATATACTCAAGAAACATCATTGCATTCATAGTTTACAACAAAAGCATACGTACCATCGTTGAATCTGTCAATGTTGTATTTGATGACTATTTCTCAGCAGAAATAAATTTTAAAAAGGATGGTGAAGAAAAGAAACATAATGCTTTACAAATTAAAGAAGAAGAGGAAGTTTCAGATCAAACCAAAGAAGAAGAAAATTATGTATCAGAAAAGAAGTTACAAGTTTGCAGAAATCATTCTTCATCGGATATCAGTTGAATGATAGAGTAACAAGAGGAAATCAACTAAACTTCAGAGGGATGGTACACTTTGCATGTTTTGTCTCAACTATTGAGCCAAAAACACATAAAGATGCTCTGATTGATGAATTCTGGATCTTGGCTATGGAAGAAGAATTAGAGCAGTTTGTGAGAAACATAGTTTGGGAATTGGTTGCAAGACCAACAGATGCTAATGTAATTGGGACCAAGTGGATCTTCAAAAACAAGACCAACAGATGCTAATGTAAGTTGGGACTAAGGCACGTCCTGTTGCTCAGGGATATTAACAAGTGGAGCTTTTTGTGCCGAAGTCTCTGCTTGTCTAAGTGGAGCTTCTTGTGCCAAAGTCTGCGCTTGCCTAAGTGGAGCTTCTTGTGCCGAAGTGGCTTGCCGATGTGGACAGCCCTATGCCGAAGTCTTCCTTCCTTTGCCGAAGTGGGGATACTTGCCGAATTGACCTCTTCGGCCGAAGTGGAGGCGTTGGCCGAAGTCTCCGTTGGCCTAAGTGGCCTTGCTGATGTGGACAGCTTGGCCGAAGTGGAGCTCTCGTTGCCGAAGTGGAGCTCTCGTTGCCGAAGTGGATAGCTTGGCCAAAGTGGAGCTCTCGTATCGTGCCCGGCGACGAAGCAAACATCTGAATAATCATGGGCCGAGCCCCAGCCTAAAACAACAAGTGGGCCGAGCTCGTAACAAATAAACTTTGGTGGGTCGAGCTCGAAAGAAGTCTCGTTAGAAGCTCAGCCTAGATGTGAAGCCCAAGATGTCACAACCGACCTGCGAAGAGGAAAATCCCGAAGAATTAGGGAGTTTTCCTTATCGCTTAGGAGTTGGGCTAGCCGACTTAAACTAGTATATATATCTATGTACATCCCTTAAAAAAAGATCCGCAATTTGACCTAGCAAAACACTTGTACTTTCTCTGCGACAGTTTTCTAAACAGCTTTAATAAAAACACCATCTTTGGATCTTCGTCTTTGTGGTTTTAATAAAAATACCATCTTTGGATATTCGTCTTTGTGATCTTCGCAAAATGTTTGCTAATCAACTCGGAAAGACGATGGAAGTCTACATAGACGATATGCTGGTGAAATCACTAGAAGAAAAGGATCACGTAACACATTTGGAGGAGTGTTTTGATCAGCTAAACTTACACAACATGAAGGTAAACCCGACAAAGCGTAGATTCGCCGTCACATCAGGAGAATTTCTTGGTTACTTAGTTACTCATCGAGGTATCAAAGCAAACCCCAAGCAGATTGATGTGCTTATCCAGATGGTTTCACCAAGGATGAAACGTGAAGTGCAAAGACTGACTGGAAGGGTAGCTGCGCTCAACCGCTTTATTTCGCGATCTACCAACAAGTGTTTACCTTTCTACGAAGAGGCTTTCCAGCAGTTGAAGAAGTACCTTGCTAGCCCGCTAGTGCTTGTAAAACCAGTCGAGTGAGAGCCGCTCTTCTTGTATACCGCAATCTCTGCTACGACAGTAAACGGAGTGCTCATTCGAGAAGAACAAGGACAGTAGAAGCCAATTTTTATGTCAGCAAGACTCTCACCGATGCAGAGAGAAGATAGCCGCAAATGGAGAAACTGGCGTTATCGGTTGTCATGTCTGCCAGGAAACTAAGGCAATACTTTCAATCACACTCTATCGTGGTACTAGGCACTTTACACAGCCCAAGTCATTTCGGGAGGCTTGCCAAATGGGCTATCGAATTGAGCGAGTACGATATTGAATATCGCGGGCGAACTTGTGCAAAATCACAAGTGCTGGTTGATTTTTTTATCGAACTTCCAGACGAAATTATCACTGAAGAGAATCCGAATTTAATTTGGCAACTCCACGTTGATGGCTTGTCATCCAAAAGTGGCTCAGGAGTTGGAATACGTTTGAGATCGCCAACAGGTGAAGTACTCGAACAATCATTCCGCCTAGGATTTTGCGCCTCCAACAATGAAGCAGAGTACAAAGCCCTCATCACTGGAATGAAGCTTGCACGAGGACTTAAGATCGAGTGCATTTACGCATTTTGCGATTCACAGCTGGTCGCAAACTAATTCAGGGGGGAATACACAGCTAAAGACGATCGCATGGAAGCATATCTAAAGATCGTCAATGATTTGGCTGCGTAGTTTAGAAAGTGCACGCTAACGCATATTCCACGAGGAGAAAACACCTCGGCTGATGCACTTGCAGCTCTCGCATCCACTTCTGATCCAGACTTGAAGCGGATTATCCCGGTGGAATTTATCGAACACCCAAGTATCACTCTTCCAGAAGCAGTGAGTGTAATTACTCGATCTCAAGCTGCTAGAAAAGCAAAAGAGAGAATCAGTGCAACGGACATCGGTGAGAACGACGTCGAAATGCAAGAAGCCATACACGACGATTCAATGGTTCGAGACGAGGCAGACACATGAGACGAAGGATTCCAATCCCAAATGCAAACGGACACAATCAATGAGGATGAAGATCTAGTAAGTTTTCCCCCAATTGAAGAAGAGGCAACGGCCATGGAAGAGGACTCCATACCCCTCTCAGCCGATGACAACCCTCATCCCGAAACCAGAGCAGTTGAAATGGAAGAGGATCCACAGGAAGTAGAATGCGGCTGCGACAAAAAGTGGCTAGAAAACATCCAAGGATACATCTACGATGGCGTCTTGCCTGCTAACAAGTGGACAACTCGTAAGCTTTGGGCACAAGCGGCTGCTCGATGGGAACGTTTTCAAATAGAGATTCTCAGGACCGTTGCTCACTTGCGTTGAAGAAAAGGAGGCAAGAAAAATCATAGAGGAAGTCCACAGTGGTTCCTGTGGTAATCAATCTGGAGAACGAGTGTAACACCCGCGTCCCGCGATGTTACACAGGGCCCATTTGTTACCCAAGAAATGGACCGACGATCTACATGATCTAAAACAAACTATTACAAAAGTGGAACTGAACCAGCTGGGTGTCCTGGAAGAGCGGTAAACTGAGGAAGAACTGAACCGGCTGAAGGTGGATAGAGTGACCCACGGTTGGGTGGGATGGTCTGGTGAAATTCAAGGTGGGTGGGACAGTGATGGTTACCTAAAGGGTAACAGCACCTGAACTGGTAAAGTACGGTTCGGACGGAGTAGATCCGGATAGCTGCTGACTTGTGAATGGATGTACTGTCTGGATGGGACATTACGAATATACAGTCTTGTGTGGACTGAACAGAGAATCCTGTGTGGACGAAAGGGATGTAAAGTCTGGATTGAACGGACATACTGTACTGGGTGGAGAAGACTGGTGAGTCAGGGTAGTGTGGACAGCCTGTACTGGGTGCAGATGATTGGTATGTCTGAGTAGTGCAGACAGACTGTACTGGGTGGAGATGACTGTTAAGTCTGGATAGTACGGACAGACTGTACGGGGTGGAGATGACTGGTAAGTCTGGGTAGTGCGGACAGACTGTACGGGGTGGAGATGACTGGTAAGTCTGGGTAGTGCGGACAGACTGTACGGGGTGGAGATGACTGGTAAGTCTGGGTAGTGCGGAGAGACTGTACGGGGTGGAGATGACTGGTAAGTCTGGGTAGTGCAGACAGACTGTACGGGGTGGAGATCACTGGTAAGTCTGGGTAGTGCGGACAGACTGTACGGGGTGGAGATGACTGGTAAGTCTGGGTAGTGCGGACAGACTGTACGGGGTGGAGATGACTGGTAAGTTTAGGTAGTGCAGAGAGACTGTACTGGGTGGAGTAGACTGGTGACTATGGATAGAATGGACGGTCGGTTCTGGAGGGACTGGATAGAGGTACTGTTCTGTGTGAACGTCCAAATGAACTGGGTCTTTGGATGTACTTAGTTTGGGGATGGTTGGTTGAATGACTAAGTATCGAAGGGATCAGTCAAGTCAATAAAGGGTACGTTGGTCGAGACTGTAAAAGAATCTGGGTGATCAAGGACTGTGTGTTCGATGGATCATCGTAACAAGGGGTGTTAGAATTGAACCGGGTAAATGGAAAGAAATTACCCGAGAAGTAATCTGAACGCTTAACCTTCGAGTAAAGGCAACGAAAGCGAAGATGGTGGATTTGGGTTGAAACCTCGGTTTTAACTAAGCTCAGTTATGCTTAAAAATGGGCCTGCCTAGATCGAAATCACACGCGGAACACTGTTAAGTAAGAAAACTCTGAAACGGGTAAGTCAGGCCGAATTATCCGAGCCAGATCCTTACTGCGGTAAGGAAATCCGGGTCGGGGTGTTTCAATTGGTATCAGAGCATTAACGGTTCTAGGGCAGTTTAAGTATAAACGGGTTATTGGGTAAATCCCCAAGGTGGGTAGAAGGAACCCAAGGTGGGTGGAAGGAGCCCAAGGTGGGTGGAAAGAACCCAAGGTGGGTGGAAGGAACCAAGGTGGGTGGAAGGAATCCAAGGTTGGTAAAAGGAACCCAATGTGGGTGAAAGGAACCCAGGATAGGTGGAAGGAACCCAAGGTGGGTGGACAGAACCCAAGGTGGGTAGAAAGAACCCAAGGTGGGTGGAAGGAACCCAAGGTGGATGAATGTGTGACCTTGACTACGTGTCTAGGTCATCCTCTTGAAAACATTGAAGAGTAAAACTCGGGGATGAGTAGAACTCGGGGAAGAGTGGAGCTCAATTGAAAAAATATTGAGAATCAGTTCTGTAAAAGAACGCGATGAGAGAAGAGAAAGGAAAAGGTTCAAATCTTGAACTAGGTGATAAGCTAAAGCTTACCATGGTAACCGAAATCTGAGAACGAAAAGCTGAGGAAACAGTTGAGAGTGAAACTGCTGAAACTGCTGGAAAAAGGTTCGGCAAGGAATGTGACCTTGGACTACAAGGTTAGTTCATTTTCTTGCATAAATTCACTTAGTCTGGATTTGCTTATCTGACTGGCTCTACCATGATGATTGATTCCGTCTATCGGGGTTGTCAGGCTTGACGAGTAACTGACTGGCTTGGTCATGATGATTGATTTTGGTAAGCAGAAAATCAGGCATGATGAGTGACTGAACGGATAAGCATTTGGGACTGAATGAATGTACTGTTTGATTGCGAAAACGGAGTTCTGAAAAAGGGATAATGGGAGTGAAAGAAAAACTCCAGCAACCTCTGAATTTGAGGACAAATTCCTATTAACTGGCGGAGAATTGTAACACCTGCGTCCCGCGATGTTACACAGGGCCCATTTGTTACCCAAGAAATGGACCGACGATCTACATGATCTAAAACAAACTATTACAAAAGTGGAACTGAACCAGCTGGGTGTGCTGGAAGAGCGGTAAACTGAGGAATAACTGAACCAGCTGAGTGTGCTGGATGAGCCAAGTTGCTCGGTAGAATGATCTGCTGTAACCTGAAGGTGGGTGGAGTGACCCACGGTTGGATGGGATGGTCTGGTGAAATCCAAGGTGGGTGGGACAGTGATGGTTACCTAAAGGGTAACGGCACCTGAACTGGTAAAGTACGGTTCGGACGGAGTAGATCCGGACAGCTGCTGACTTGTGAATGGATGTACTGTCTGGATGGGACATTACGAATGTAAAGTCTTGTATGGACTGAACAGAGAGTCCTGTGTGGACGAAAGGGATGTAAAATATGGATTGAACGGACAGGCTGTACTGGGTGGAGAAGACTGGTGAGTCAGGGTAGTGTGGACAGCCTGTACTGGGTGGAGATGATTGGTATGTCTGAGTAGTGCAGATAGATTGTACTGGGTGGAGATGACTACTAAGTCTGGGTAGTACGGACAGACTGTACGGGGTGGAGATGACTGGTAAGTCTGGGTAGTGCGGAGAGACTGTACGGGGTGGAGATGACTGATAAGTCTGGGTAGTGCGGAGAGACTGTACGAGGTGGAGATGACTGGTAAGTCTGGGTAGTGCGGACAGACTGTACGGGGTGGAGATGACTGGTAAGTCTGGGTAGTGCGGACAGACTGTACGGGGTGGAGATGACTGGTAAGTCTGGGTAGTGCGGAGAGACTGTACGGGGTGGAGATGACTGATAAGTCTGGGTAGTGCGGAGAGACTATACGGGGTTGAGATGACTGGTAAGTCTGGGTAGTGCAGACAAACTGTACGAGGTGGAGATGACTGGTAAGTCTGGGTAGTGCGGACAGACTGTACGGGGTGGAGATGACTGGTAAGTCTTGGTAGTGCGGAGAGACTGTACTGGGTGGAGTAGACTGGTGACTCTGGATAGAACGGACGGACGGTTCTGGATGGACTGGATAGAGGTATTGTTCTGTGTGAACGTACAAATGAACTGGGTCTCTGGGTGTAATTAGTTTGGGGATTTTTGGTTGAATGACTAAGTATCGAAGGGATCAGTCAAGTCAGTAAAGGGTACGTTGGTCGAGACTGTAAAGGAATCTGGGTGATCAAGGACTGTGTGTTCGATGGATCATCGTAATAAGGGGTGTTAGAATTAAACCGGGTAAATGGAAAGAAATTACCCGAGAAGTAATCTGAACGCTTAACCTTCGATTCAAGGCAACGAAAGCGAAGATGGTGGATTTGGGTTGAAACCTCGGTTTTAACTAAGCTCAGTTATGCTTAAAATGGGCCTGCCTAGATCGAAATCACACGCGGAACACTGTTAAGTAAGAAAACTCTGAAATGGCTAAGTCAGGCCGAATTATCCAAGCCAGATCCTTACTGCGGTAAGGAAATCCGGGTCGGGGTGTTTCAACGAGCCTTGGGGATAAAAATCAAACGACATGGTTATTTTGGCCAAATATGATAAAAGACTGCGAGAAGTTCTCTGCTAAATGCGAGAAATGCCAGCGTTATGCGCCAATGATTCATCAGCCAACCGAGATGCTTTCCTCAATATCATCACCTTATCCGTTCATGCGATGGTCCATGGACATTGTTGGACCTTTGCATCCCTCGAAACAAACTGTTTCATCTCGTCCTGACAGATTATTTTTCCAAATGGATTGAGGCAGATTCTTACGCCAATATAAAGGATGCACAAGTCGATAATTTCGTATGAAAAATATCATATGCCCGCATGGAATCCCATACGAGATCATTACCGATAATGGTTCGCAGTTCATCTCTACAAGATTGGAAGCATTATGCGAGAAATAGAAAATTCGACTTAGCAAATCCACCCCCAGATACCCGCATGGAATCCCATACGAGATCATTACCGATAATGGTTCGCAGTTCATCTCTACAAGATTGGAAGCATTATGCGAGAAATAGAAAATTCGACTTAGCAAATCCACCCCCAGATACCCGCAAGGAAATGGCCAGGCAGAAGCAGTAAACAAGACAATTCTCGATGGGCTTAAAAAATATCTTGACGAAAAGAAAGGACAGTAGGCTGACGAACTGGAAGGCGTATTGTGGTCTCATCGGACAATACCTCGGCGAGCAACCGGAGAAACTCCATTCGCTCTTATCTACGGAATGGAATGTGTTATTCCGCCGGAGATACATTTTCGTGGAGTTCGGCTCAGACTCCTCCCGGTACAAGAAGGACTTAACCATCTCTTAATGCTTGACGAGCTCAATCTAGTTAATGAAAGGCGCAACCAAGCATTAATCCGGGTTACTAACTACTAGAACGCTGCGGCAAGATACTATAACCCTAATGTCAGAAGTCAGAAGTTCTACGAAGGAGACTCGGTATTGCGAGAAGTTTTCCAAAACACGGCGGAAAGGAATGCCGGCAAACTCGGAGCCAACTGGGAAGGACCCTACAAGATCACAAAGGTAGTTCGGCCTGGAGTCTATGAACTCGCCAACATGGCGGGTGTTCGAATACCGCGATCATGGAATGCAAGGCACTTAAAGAAGTACTATCACTGGTTCGCTTTACATGAACTACGGGGCGACTTGATCCCTACAAAGGGTACGTAGGTAGCTCATCTTCGGATGGGTTCAGCTGCCCCCCTCCTTCAAAAAAAGGGGGAGTGGGGTACGTATACTCGTATACTCGTATACTCTCATATTTGTAACAAATTCTACGAGCTATCAAAGCAAATTTTTACGGTACATCTTATGCGGGTTGCTAGTCTTAACAAAACAGACATCACATTACATCCTTCACGGATCATTTAAACACCGCAATCGAACAAAAATCTCTTTTCATCCTCATCGCTACTGGCCACAGTAATGGACTCTTAAATCCATTTCGGATCTAACCACTACATCCTAGCAGATTAAAAGCGTGCTATATAAATATATGTTTATTTTCGGAGCGGATATGTTTATGGTAATGTATCCATAAATTGAAATGATCATCTCAAACCCATTAAACAAATCGTTGGTCGAAATGTATATGTTCGTTATCGGAGCGGATATGTTTACGGTAACGTGTCCGTAAAGCGAAATGATAATCCAAGATCCAACAAACGAATCGTTGGTCGCAACAACTCTTAAAAACAAAACACTAAACATATATCATCTAAGTATGAGTAATCCGAAATCATCTTAGGCAACTAGAGCCTTCAGAATGCTTGCGCTTTGGATAAAGCTGCCTATGAACTAAGCCTAAAACAATCAAAGCATTTCTACGAAATCAAGTCATTCGTAGTGCCTTAGTTATCAAGTACATAATAAAAAAAACTTGTGCAAAAATAATATCCAAAACCACGACTTCATTAATCATTTCATATCAACCAAATATTATCGGTAGTACAAGGCAAAAAAGGTTCAAGACAAAGTCAAAAGGATAAAACCCTCTATGCACCAAAATAAAGTTAAACAAAAAAAAGGGGGTCATAAGTTTCAGCCAACCCCAGATCGATAGAACGCTCATTTTCTTCTCCTACAATCGTGTTTCCTCCGATGTCCTCTTCGATAACTCTCTCTAAAGGAGTCCCTCCAGTATGCTCGAGGTTCTCATTGGAAGAAGGATCGGGATTGTTCTTCGTAGATCGCTCACCATCACTCGAATCTGATGATGTCAGGTCCATCGAACTCTTCGAGTTCATCTTGGCAATCCCTAGAGTCGCCCTGTTTGAGCCGGAGAAGTTTTGGTTCCAACATTTCTAGCAGCCATTTCCATTGGCTCGGTATCATTAAGCTCGACCAATATATTAGAACAGATAGGCGTCACCTGCAGGTCCTGCTCTAGATCAGTAACAATCCTGGCAAACTTCTCATAAGCTCCTCCCATCTCGGTGCACCTCGCAGCAAGACTTTCCATCTCGGCATCGAGATTCGGAGGATCTTCACCCTTGAGAAGTTCAACGAGTTGAAGATTGCCCTCAACTTGAGCTAGATCCAACATGTCCTCGTTCACCTGATTGATCTTCACGATCTTTGTTTTAGCCCTGGAAACCTTTCCTTGAAAGTTCTCCGCCATCTCGCGCCTAGTTTCTACCACGGTCTGCTGAATCTTCGACTCTTGAAGCTCGTTGGCTGTCTCCAGTTGCCTCGTGAGCTCGGCAATCTTGGAATCATGGAGAACTTTGCTATTCTCCAAGATTTTGACTCTCTTTTCCGCCTCGGCACGACTGGTCTCAACCACTCCTTTCTCGGATTGAAGATCGTTCACCAGCTTGGTGGCCCTTTCAAGTTTGGCTTGAAGATCTAGAGCCTTCTTTCTGGCATCTTCAACACGAGCCTTATCAAGATGAGCTTCTCGTTTGTAGTCAAGAACTAGCTGGTTGATATGCGCGAAGAACTACAAATAAAAACAAAACATGCCTTAGACGACAGAACAACAATCGCGGAACAAAAAAACAATAATAATAACAGAAAATTCAAATCGACCGCTTACCTTGACCACGCATATCCATCTCGGCAGAGGCTCTATCGTAAATTAGAGTATCCGGAGGGGGAAAGTTGACTCCAAGGCGAGTAACTTTAGAGAAGATAAGAGCAGAAGAGGAGCAGTCATTGTAAAAACTCTCTGACACCGAAGCATTAGAAAGCGTCGGCTTGGGATAGCAGAATTTGACTCAGGAGGGTCTGAAGTCGGCGGCGGTTCAACAGGTGCTTCGATATTTTGAGCTTTCATCTCAGCTCGGGCCAATTCCTCTGCAGCCGCTTTAGTTTTGGCAGCTTGTTTATCTCGCCAAGTCGGTCTTCTCATTTCAAGAATGTCTTCGGAGGATTTAGACAAAGATGAGCTCGCGAAAGAGAAACCGGCAAGACGAGCTCTGGTTTTCTCTACCCTTTGGAAAGTAAAATTCCTCTCCCAGTTACACCTCCGAGCAGCAAGAGTGTGGCAGAGTTCGGATATGTCCTCGGGGCACTTCGGCAGCGGATTAGGCACTGCAAAAGAAGAAATTAGTCAGAACAAAGCTTCATAAGACAAAAACAAAAACCGATCTCGTTGTAAGAAATGGGGTCGGATACCCATTTTCTACCAACTCGTCCTAACCAACTCAATGCCTTCAGCACCTACGGACTCCTCGGATATCGGCACGTAAAAGAAGAAGTCCATCCATTTATCATCCTTGTTCGAAAACCCACTGATGATACGACGGAGTCTTTTGTTGGTGGCGTAGTAAACGAACTTGTCCTTAGGACCAATTCGTTTAAAAGTTCAAAGATTCATCAGGTGGTAGACTCTAATTTCTTCATTGCATTCGTAGCTCCTCACCAAGATCCTAATTATATGACGAAGCCCTCGAGGAGTGATTTGAGCCAAAGATAGTTGATATTCTTCTAAGAAGGCAAGGATGACATGTGGAATCGGGAACCAAAGGAAAAATAGGTTGAAAAAACTCTCGTATAAGATGAAATGGCCAGGGGGCGGATCGTCAGCTCGTCCAAATGAAGATGGAAGCACGAGTTCGACTCCTTCAGAGATATGAAATCTCTGACTAAGCAATGCGAGTGACTCCAAGGTCGAGAGCATTGAACCTGGCGGATCGGGAACTCTGTTTTTGGGATTACATTTTCTCGGAGCTCGATGTTTTAAAGCAAATAACCGATCATATCTTTGTCGCATCTCGGCAGAGTCAAATTCATCGAGATCGATTTTTACTACAAAAGGATCCTCCGCCTCATCGAAGGGCTCGTCAATCAGAGAAGGAACATCAAAGTTATTTGACTTCGTTGCACTTCCAGTGTCCGCTTCAGGAGAATGTAAAATCTTTCTCCCAAAGAGCGAAGGACCACTCGACAGCTTCCCCGAGTCATCTAAACTTGCTGACTCCCATACAGAATCCATCTCAGCTCGAGAATGAAGCCATGAGCTGGATACGACATCAGAAACCAGATGGACAGCCAGCAAAGAGCTTTTAGAAGCCATCTAAAACTCTTTGCAAGTTCAACTCGGAAAGCAACGAGAGTTAAGTTCAGAAGTCGGACAAAACTGGCGTGAATCAAAACAGCAGAAAATGGGAAACGGATTCTAACTCGGCAAGGTCCCCAAAAATGGATCGAACTCGCAAGAAAAAATCCCTGAAATACCTCGTATCGCAAAAAAATTTCAGAGAAGATCTAGCTAAAAATAAATTAGGATCTTGAAGAATTTGAGGAATGATCAAGATATCTTCAAAGGATCTCGCCGGAAAGATTGAAGACCACCGCAAACGGCTTGAAGATAGATCGGAAAATTCAAAGGATCTCGGCGGCGCGGTGGAAGAATAAGAGAAACCTTAAAAACTTAAAAAGAGGAGAGAGAAGAGAGAAAAAGAGTATACTTTTTTACACATTTTTGGAGAAGCGAAGTTATGAGAGAAACGAGAAGGAAGTCGGCTATATATAGGCATTTAAAGTAGATCATGATGTCATCACACCTCGGGGATCGGCGAGAAACGGTTACACTTCCCGAGGAAATCGAAAATTTTCACTAAGTATAAAGGATTGCCGAGCTGAAGCTTGCCGTACAAAGTAACCCGAGATGATCGAAGATAATGTGAGATGGACTCGACAAACATTGGCAAAATAAGTCAGCTCGGCAAACAAAGAGAAAGCAATTGGAATCGACAATCATGGTTAAACGAGTCAGCTCGCCAACGACAAAACAGTAGCATGAGCTCGGAAAAAGTTTGTACTCCTCAAAACGACGAATGAAAATTTGGCTAAGTATACATAATTTCTGAGCTAGCTATTAAACACAAAGCATTAGCCCGAGCTGAACAGACAAGCTTGGTCTAAACACCAATTCATAACACTCGGGCTCAGATGCACGTAAGCTTGGCAAACACGATCTTGAACTCGGCAAACGTAATCACGAGCTCGGTCGGCAGCAGTCACACGAGCTCGGTAAAAACTACGAAGTGAGCTCGGCATGGTCCCCGAAAACGAGCTCGGCAACATGTAAACTCGGTAAAGTCTAAATTCGGAACATTGATCTTATGCTTGACTACTTTCACCTCGACATTACCATAACTAATACTGCCGAGCTGGGGGGCTAATTGTTGGGGTCAGGTTTCACCCAACTAAGATCAACAAGTGAAAATGGCTAAGTGATAATTATGCCTACCTGAGGCTGCGGAGAGTCCAATATCCAGAGAGCCGAACCAAAGACAATGGACTCGGTTGAACCCGAGCTGGAGACTGATATCAGCTTGGAATTGAATGTAAATTTGTGAAGAACAAGATCTTTGAGTTAGCTTTCCAATGGAGTTGGAATTATATCATTTGGAGTGGAGGTTGGCAAGATACACCCGATTTACTGAAGACATGCCGAGCTGCAGGAATGAGCTCATTCCTGCCGAGCTGGAGAGATGAGCTCGACAAGAGGCCTTAAAGTCATTGGATCGAGCTAAATTTTTGATAGAAGATATATAATGGAGTAAGCTTTTATCCAAAAGAAATTGAAAGTCATTTGGATCAACGGTCAGAAAGGTACATCAACTATCGTGGAAACGTATTAATCTGGCCGAACTCACTAGCTACGAAGCAACGAATTCGGCAAGCTTGAGCTCGTCGTAAAGATGGCCGAGCTCACCACGAAGAGATGGGCCGAGGTGATCATCAAAAACAAGGTCGAGCTTGCCACCGATGACAGGGCCAAGCTCACCGCCAAAACAAGGCCGAGCTAAACACTGACAAAACATGTTAAGCTCGGATACGTCGACAAAAATGAGCTCGCCGCTAAGTAATGGGCTGAGTTTATCAGCTCACCACTAAGTAACGGGCCGAGCTCGTTAGCTCGCCGCAATGAACTGGGCCAAGTTCGTCAGTTTGCCACAAAGAACTGGGCCGAGTACAACAAGATGAATTAAGCCAAGCTCAAAGACAGAGAATTGGGCCGAGCTAAGCAAACGAGCGTATGGGCTGAGACAACGAACCCACGAGTTCAAGCTCATAATGGAGATGTGACGATATCAAAGCCCATGGTTGTAGCCGACTTCGCTAAAAGGAAATCCCGAGGAATTAGGAAATCTTCCTTATCTCTTTAGATATTGACCTAGCCGACTTAGACTTGTATAAATAGACATGTACATCTCTTGAGAAAGAGATCCCCAATTTTTACCTAGAAAAAACACTTGTTATTTTCTCTGCAACAGGTTGACAGAACAAGCTTAATAAAAACCATCTTTGGATCTTCATTTTCGTGGTTTTAATCTCAAAAGTTTCAGATCTCTTAAAAGTCTTAACAAATTCAATTGTGCTAGTTTCGACTCCCACAATGGGCCGAGCCCCATCCTAAAACAACAAGTGGGCCGAGCTCGTAACAAATAAACTTTGGTGGGCCGAGCTCGAAAAAAGTCTCGTTAGAAGCTGAGCAAAGATGTGAAGCCCAAGATGTCACAACCGACCTGAGAAGAGGAAAATTCCGAAGAATTAGGGAGTTTTTCTTATCGCTTAGGAGTTGGGCTAGTCGACTTAAACTAGTATATATATCTATGTACATCCCTTAAAAAAGGATCCGCAATTTGACCTAGCAAAACATTTGTACTTTCTCTGCGACGGATTTCTAAACAGCTTTAATAAAAATACCATCTTTGGATCTTCGTATTTGTGGTTTTAATCCCAGAAGTTTCATATCTCTTAAAAGTCTTAACAAATATAATTGTTCGAATTTTGACTCCCACAATCTCCACCAAAATATACTGAAACTCGCAATTTGATCTCGAGAGGTCAACCGATAAGCATACATTCCGACTCCATAGGATCTCCATGATTGAGTTCCCTGAATCCCCTGATTTCCTAATGTTTCCAGACCCTAGATCTCGATCCTAATCTTGAGTGAAACCACCCCTTAACCCTAATCGATGTCTCCATCGCTAAAGCTCTCTGTTTTTTGTACATTCACTAATCAATCAATGTACAAATTTTTACCAATCCTAAAAATAACCATATCTTTTATTTATACCAACTTCTCTTTTAATAGAATATACACATATACACTTTTTCAAAAAAAAAAAAAAATCTTTTGCCAAAGTTTATACATTTTTTTATCCATTAGCATTACATCAAACAACTTGTATTATCTTTTAAGATCCATGAGTTGAGGAATTACTTTTCAAGCTTTACCACAAAGTGAATTTACCATTATGCACACCAATCTATTTACATTTGCCAATGCACATTTTTTTTTTTTTGCTTCGTTTGGTGATATAAGTTTGTAATACACCAAAGCCTAATGATCACAACGATGTCAAAACCAACAAGTTTGATGGGGTGAAGTTCACAATAAAAAGGTGCGGAAAACCTTTGTGATAAGAACACAAACCTAAGTCTAGGTGATACATACAAAGACAGAGATTCAAGACATTTTCTAAACATTATAATCCACCAAAACTCTTACCAAAACAAAGAGACAAAGATTAAAATGAGTCAAACTAAGATTGTATTCAATTCAAGGGTGGAAAACAATGAAGGGAAACTGAGCTTATATAGGCTTGTACAAGAGATATTAAACAGTCATAAAACATATAAGAAAAGCTAAATAATTTGAAATTGAATGATAAACATATATATGCTCGTACTATTTAATGCACGTCTGAGAATCTTTTTTGATAATCTTAGATTGCGATGGTTTGGACCGTTCAAGATCAAAGAGGTGAAACCATACGGGGTTGTGGTGCTTTGGAACCGCAATGGAGGTGACTTCAACGTCAATGGACAACGTCTCAAACCATATCTCGCATATATCGACGAAAAAAGGAAGAAATTCCCTTAGACGATCCATCTCATGCCTAAATGACATCAAAATCGAGCTAAAGCCTTAAAACAAATGTTTATGGGTGGCAACCTACTAGGTTTAAATAAATAAAAAAACAATTGGCTCAACCCAGGGTCCGCAATGCCTGCGACCTAGAGAAATCTTTTCTCCGACCCCGAGAAAATGCCCTCGACCCGAGGTCGCAACTCACCGTGACCCCGCACATACGACCATCCAGCTAGGTTCCTGACTTCACCCGACCTCGGGATTCCACCTCCTCAAGCCCGGGACTTTGCTTCTTCGACCATGAATGTCCCGCGCTCCACCCGGGGTCCCACCATTCTCGACACCGGTAATTATCCATCCCGACCACAGGTCGGACCATGTATAAAAACATTTACTTAATTTTTAATAATAAATCAAACTAATAATTATAATACTCATTCTTATTTTTAAGTTAATACTTATTAGATTTTTATTTTTATGTTCCCATCCTTCTCTTTCGGTTTAAACATACTAGGGACAATGTTATTTAAGTTTGGGGAGGATGTTCATCCATTACTAACGTAATTTTTTCTTTGGTATTTTATTTTGATTTTGATTTTAATTTTTTTCTTTGTATTAAGTCAAAATCGATATAGGTAGCAAGGAAGTGAACTTGGCGTTCACTTCCCTTCAATAGAAAAAAAGAAAGAGAAAAAAGGATATAGGTAGAAAGGAAGTGAACAAGGCATTCAATGCTTATTCTAATCAACTCTCATGCCTCATGGAAAGCTGTTGTGGGAGTCGGAATCAACACAATTAGAATTTGTCGGAGGTTTGTTAAGAGGGATGAAATTTCTGCGTATGAACCACGAAACGAAGATCCAAAGATGGTTTTTATTAAGCTGTTAAGAAAGCTGTTTGCGTACAAGAGTTTGAGAGAAAAAGTCTAGGGTTTTTGCTCAGTAAATTGCGGATCCCTTTATCAAGAGATGTACATCGATATATATACTAGCTCGAGTCGGCTCGGTCATTCCTAAAGAGATAAGAAAAACTTCCTAATCCTTCAGAATTTCCGTTTTAGCAAGCCGGCTTGCCTTCGTGGGCCTTTGCATCATTGTAGACCGAAGATGGGCTTGCTGTCTTTGTATAGAAATGGCTTCGGCCGCGTTGTCTTCTGGCTTCGTATAGAAATGACTTTGGCCAGACAGCTTCGTATGACTTCGGCCAGACAGCTTCGTATCACTTTGGCCAGACAGCTTCGTATGACTTCGGCCAGACAGCTTCGTATCACTTCAGCCAGACAGCTTCGTATCACTTCGGCCAGAAAGCTTCGTATCACTTCGGCCAGACAGTTTCGTATCACTTCGGCCAGACAGTTTCATATGACTTCGGCCAGGCAGTTTCGTATGACTTCGGCCAGGCAATCTCGTATGACTTCGGCCAGGCAGTTTCGTATGACTTCGGCCAGGCAGTCTCGTATGACTTCGGCCAGGCAGTCTCGTATGACTTCGGCCAGGCAGTCTCGTATGACTTCGGCCAGGCAGTTTCATATGAATTCAACTTCGGCCAGGTAGCTTCGTATCATGCCTAAGTGGATCAATGTTACGGCCGAAGCGAGTTCGTTGGCCGAGGCGAAGCTTGTTAGTCGAAGCCGTTGGCCGAAGTGGAGCCCAAACTTGGCCGAAGTGGAGAAGGTGCTAGGCCGAAGTGGAGAAGAAGCTTGGCCGAAGTGGAGCTTAACTTGGCCGAAGTCTCCTCCCTTGCCAATGTGGGCTCGCCGAAGTGGAGAAGCCGTTGGCCGAAGGGGAGCCCAAACTTGGCCGAAGTGGAGAAGAAGCTTGGCCGAAGTCTCCTCCGTTGCCGATGTGGGCTCGCCGAAGTGGAGAAGCCATTGGCCGAAGTGCTTGTTGCCGAAGTGAGCTGCGTTTGGCCGAAGTCTCCAGTCTCGCCGATGTGCCTCGTTTGGCCGAAGTCTCCAGTCTCGCCGATGTGGCCATGTTGGCCGATGTCTCCCGTTTAGCCGAAGTCTCCACATAGGCTGATGTCTCCTTGCCGAAGTAGAGCTGCGTGTGCCGAAGTCTCCGCTTGCCTAAGTGGAGCTTTTTGTGCCGAAGTCTCTGCTTGTCTAAGTGGAGCTTCTTGTGCCAAAGTATGCGCTTGCCTAAGTGGAGCTTCTTGTGCCGAAGTGGCTTGCCGATGTGGACAGCCCTATGCCGAAGTCTTCCTTCCTTTGCCGAAGTGGGGATACTTGCCGAATTGACCTCTTCGGCCGAAGTGGAGGCGTTGGCCGAAGTCTCCGTTGGCCTAAGTGGCCTTGCTGATGTGGACAGCTTGGCCGAAGTGGAGCTCTCGTTGCCGAAGTGGAGCTCTCGTTGCCGAAGTGGATAGCTTGGCCAAAGTGGAGCTCTCGTATCGTGCCTAGGTGGCTTCGTATCGCGGCCGTAGTGAGTTCGTATCGTGCCTAAGTGGATTCATATAGTCGCGACTAAGGCCACGACTTTGGCCTTGGCCGATTCCTCGTGCTCCCACACTTAGCCATTTTCCACTGATCACAGCTGGGTGGATTTTGACCCCAACAGCTGTCCAAATAAAAAAAAAATCCCGTAAAAATATGAGAAAAATAAGTCGAAAGAAAAAATAAAATGTTATCCTTAAAAAATAGGAAAAAATTCGACAAAAAAGTGAGAAAAGGGAGAGGAAAGAAACCGGAAGTAAATCTGACTTGGTGCTCAGAATAGTTGAAAGGATAAAGAGTCTACACGTTCTTTTATCTATACTCTCTCGAGGAGACATCACGCAAATAAATCAATCAATGATGAGAAAGTCATGTATTCTTTAAATTTCATAATGCATATGAAGTTAGTGAAAGTTGTGGTGGATTTACAAAAAGAATGCCCGAGTTAACGTTTGTTCTAGTGGTTTGCAGACTGCAAAGTTAATTTATAGTTCTAAGGTAAGTGACTTTCCAAGTTTTCAAACCTCTTTATTATACTTTGATTTATGTTGTTTTTAGGACAAAATAGGTCTAAGGAGAGTAGATATACATCGGTTTTTGTATGGTTTTTTAGCTATGGTTTTAAACGATTTTAATTGATGATTTTAATAGTTTTAAGCGTTTTAAGGTGATTTTAGTGTTTTAGAAGTTTTTAGTGTCTTTACAGGTTATTTACACAAATTGAACTTAAAAGAGCAAAAATGGCAACAAATGCAGTTTCTGGACAAATCTTAAGCATCAAAAGTTTGAGATTCGTTGAAGTCCTTAAACTTATTGGAATGAGGTGAAATTTAGAAATGAGATAGAAAAGAGAGTTGGATTTAATCCAGAAGTGGTCTCGAGACATTTGGATCAGCGGTTGAAGAGTTTGCCAATGTTTCCCGAAGCCTGTCCGAGCAGATCTTCACTCGTGGCCAAAGGGCTTCGAGTTGCGCGGGGTGGCGAGGTTCTATATATACATCTCTTTCTTATTATTTTAAGGGAGCCACGAAATTTACAGCCACCATAACAAAGTTTTCTTAGTTCTTATTGATTTTAGAGAGAAGATATCATCCTCTTTGTAATCCATTAAAGAGATGTTCATACCCTTCTTCTTCTACTACTTTTGATTTGATCATGCTATTCTCCTCTACTCTTGTGTTGATTTGCTTGAGTAGTTACTTTGTTGGGTTTAATGGTTTCAAAGGGAATACATGGATAATTGATCTAGGATTGTTAGATTAGGGAATTATACTAAGGTTTCTCCGTGTAGTTTGTTCGTAAAGTAAGAACTAGAGTAATTAACTAGGTGCTCATCTTAGGTTAATTAACACACCGAACGTGTTAGATTAGTTACCATACATAGATTAGATGAAAAAAAATTCTCTAGACAACATAGTTGAATTAGAGTGCTTTTATGAGCTTATCGAACTAGGTCGTTTTATGCAGATTTAGACACATAGAGAACAAACGAGAGTTTGGTAATCAAAGTGGCTAGATTTTATGATTAAAACTGTGAGAGTACATTAGTCTTGCTAATTGGTTCGAGTTCTAGACTGGTTGTTTACTTTTCCCTAGTTAACTTATCCGTCTTAGATGATTCATGATTCTCGGCGATTCGTTGATGCCCAACGCTTTCTCCATTTATTTTACATCGTTATTTGCTTTCCTTTAAGTTTATTTCTTATTATTTTTGTCATCCATTCTATCACAAATACCAAACCCCCATATTTTATTCTTAACTTAATTCGAATCTCATAAATTTGTAATCTGACTATTTTGTCTCTAGTGGATTCAACCCCTAAGTAATATTGCGTTTGTTGTGCACTTGCAACATATTTCTAGGATTAAAACTCTGAGATATCAGAAGACCATGATCTAGATTTTGATTAGCAACTTCATATCAAGCATTAAACACATCTCAAATTAAAGAAAAACATGTAAACTAGGCCTTGGGCATCATAACCCAAATTCTAATAAGCTTAATATATCATACAGATAATCGATATAAGAAACTACTCGCACATAGAAAATGAAAAAAGCAAAAGTTATTATCAAGCAAGACATAATGTAAATAAGATTAAGAGATAAAAACTAAGAAGATTCTTCACTAAATGGATGAAAGTGTTAAGATCTCCATCCCAAAAACAAAAGCAATGTTAAGAGTCAAGAGGCAAAGATAAAATCATACTTATGTTTTTTACAAGCCTAAAAATTATTTATACTAAAAGAAATCATGATTGGGTCGACCCGGTTTGGATCCGGGTCGAATCTTTCGGATCTTCAAATTTGTGAGAAAAATGGTCTACATCGGAATACTTAAGGTCGATGCAGGAGGTCAATGTAAACTCTGGAATATTTATAGATTTTTCTGCATCAACCTACACAAACTCGAAGCCACTAGGTAGATGTAAACTCTAATATAATATTGAATGTCTTCACTTTGGGCTCTTTAGGCCGATGCACATGGTCGATGTGCCTTCCCAGATTCTTCAAAATTGTCTCTTCATCTACATCTCCTTAAGCTTCATCTTGGTTCTTAGCATCCTTCCAAATCTTGACTTAAAATATGCTCTAAAGTCCTTGTCAGTTCACCAGACCTAAAAAGCAAAACACAACTAAAGATTCCTAGATGTGTCTAAATGTTGATGCAAATTGACCACAAACAAGATGAAACAAGTGTCAAAAGCGATCAAAATGGGAATATATCAAATATAAACTACATGATGCCTTAATAAAGCCAATTCAGAGTTGCGAGTGAGAAAATAAGTCGTTACCGAGGTGAAATCAGTTTGGCGTGCGAACTGATAAAATGATTTGGTTATAAAGCATAATCAGTCTAATTTTCAAATTTGAGGTAGCAATTTAAAGACTTGTTGGTATCAATTTAACTTGTTTTAATTCAGTATCGTGAAAATAACCATTATGAACTGATATTAGTCTAAATACGATATTTGTTCAACGCCGTGACAAAATCATTCGAAACTCAACTGTACTATTAGTTTGAAGTCAAGGTTAATGGTGATTGATTTGGAAAGGGCATGGCGATATCCGAAGTATATCAATTAAGTCCAGTGAGACAATCAATTCGGATCCAAGATTAATTTGGGTCATGCGAAGTTGATCAAAGTCGAAGTCGTGATCAAAATTCTATTTGAACTCTTGTAGACAAGCAGTTTGTAAAGATGCAAATGAAGATAGTCTTCATGGTGATGTGGTAGCTGAAATTATAACAAACAAAAAGGAAAAGAAGATCAAAGAGGAAAATTACTCAAAAGACAAATAGGCAAAATCAAGTAAAAAAGAAATATGTTGCTAACTAAAAGGAAATTGTTAGTATCATAGAATTGGAAAACCATTGACATCTATGTGTATAAATAGATGTTGTGCATTGTGATATTCATAATTATAAAGGGAAGGGAGAAAGAGAGTTCCTTGTAAGGAGATTTGAGAGATTAGATTATTGAAAGAGAGACTTGTAAGTTCTCTAATTAAAAGTTTCTTGTAAGTTACTTTTAATAAAAAGATAATCTAATTGAAGTTTTGGAGAAAAACTATGGTTGCTATCTTATACATTGCATCATTATAAGTTCTCACAATTTCAATTGGTATCAGAGCGGGTCACCTACATACTTTCGGGTGAGATTCTGAGGAGAAGATGGAGAACGCTAGAGAAGTTGTTCTTGTTAAACACACGGTTCTGAACAAGGCAACTTACGGATGGTGGAAATCAAAGATGACAGCGGCCATCAAGAGTATTGATGAAGACGCATGGACTGCAAATGAAGAAGGTTGGAATCCACCAACTAAAAAAGACAAAGATGGCAAAGAGACTATAAAACCAACGAAGGAATGGACAGAAGATAATAAAACCTTGGCAAAGTGGAATTCCAAAGCTCTTAGTGAGATCTTCAAATATGTGGAAGTCAAGCAATTTGAGTTAATCCAAAGCTACAAATCTGCTAAAGTAGCATGGGAAACTCTTCAAACTATTTTTGAAGGAACCGATACTGTCAAAAGAAGTCGTCTAGACTTATTGGCCTCAAAATTCGAAAATCTCAGAATGGAAGAACATGAGACGGTAGAAGAATTTAGTGCCAAGATGGCGCAATCGCTAATGAAGCTGATGTTTTGGGAAAGAAATATAAAGATAAAAAATTGGTCAAAAAGCTCTTAAGGTGTCTACCTCAGAAGTTTGCAGCTCAAAAAACATATATGAGAGTGTCACTCAACACAGACACTTTAAAATTTGAAGAAGCAGCAGGGATGATTGAAGCTTACGAGATGGAGTTAGCTGCAGAAGAACTTAAGAAGCTTAAATGAGTTGCTCTTACTGTTGCTGAAGAGAGAAAGCCGAATGATCTAGAAGAAACTGTAGCTATGTTAGTAAATAAATTTACTAAAGGATTCAAGAAAGATCAAGGCAACAGACGATTCACATCTACCTCTAAACCAGCTAAACCAGAGAAAAACTTCAGAAAATCAGAAATTCAATGCTATGAATGCAAAGGATATGGACATCTCAAAACAGATTTTCCAACCGTGAAAAGAAGAGGTATCCAGTGTTTTAAATGCAAAGGCTTTCGTCATACTCAAATAGAGTGCGTAAGTGATTCTAAACCCAGAAAAGAACGGTCATTCATAGGAGTAGAAGAGAGTGAACCTGAAGATGATGAAAGCGATGAAGATTTAAGCAATTTCATAGCTTTCATTGGTGAGAGTGATGATCTGGATGCTGAGGTCGATATCCTAAAAGAAAACAAGATAGAAGAGTATGAGTCAACAAATGATGAAAGTGAAGATAAGCTAAAGCCTGAGTATAAAGAAATTTGTGACACACTGATCAGAGTCACAAAAGAGAATGCTGCGCTAATCAGAGAAAAAGCAAGTCTTAGAACTTTAATCGAGAAGTTGGAGGCAGAAGTCGCTAAAGAGAATAACAATTCACTGCTACTTACGTCTGAACTCAATGAAAGACTCGGACAAGTTCGAATGTTAAACTCAGGAACAAAAGAACTTGATAAAATCCTAACAGTTAGGAGAACTGAGAAGACCTACAGAGGGTTACGATATCAAGGTTCTACTTTTCAAGATAAAACTACATTTGTTAGTGGTGGAAATCTTCAAGATGAGATTCGGGGTAATCAGATCAAAAGCAGTCAAAACAGAACACACCAAAGGAATACATGTTGTTTCTACTATGGTAAATATGGGCATTACAAAGCTCATTGCTACAGGTTTCTTAACAGAATTAGTCAGCTTTGGAAACATAAGAAGTTTACCTGGAATGGATGGAGGAATCAAGTCTTGATGAGGGAACGCAATCTTTATGAAAGAAAATATTCTCAGAGGTAGAATATGGAACTTAGATGCAATGCAGCCTTTATGACAAATGGTTCATGCATAAACATAGAAAATGAATCAGATAAAAGAGAAGATCAATTATGTGACTTCATGGGTCTTATGTCAGAAACTGATTAAGAGGAAGAAGAGAAATTAACTGAGTTTCTTGAACACTTAGATGCTAAAAGGAGGACTGAAGACATTACTGCTTTTACTATCTCAGAAGAAGAAAATGGATTTGAGTGGTACTTTGACAGTGGATGTTAAAGGCATATGACTGGTAATAGAGATTTTCTCTGTGACTTTGAAGCAATCACAAAAGGCAAAGTGACTTTTGGCGATGGAGCAAAAGGTGGGATTCGTGGTAAAGGAGTTACCAGAGGACCAGAACAACCCCAACTAGTTAACGTATACTTTGTTGAAGGATTAACAGTAAATCTCATCAATGTTGGGCAATTATGTGATATGAGACTCAAAGTCATCTTTACTCAAATCGATTGTCAAGCTGTAGACAACAAATGACTTTTTGTTCTAAAAGGAGTAAGAACTGGAAATAATTGCTATATGTGGAGAGCTTCATCGGACAAATGCTTGAGCACAAGAGATAATCTAAATGTGTGGCATCAAAAATTAGGCCACTTGAATGTCAAAAATTTAACCACACTCGTTAACAAAGAAATAATCAGAGGAGTACCAAAGCTCAAAGAAGACAGTAACTTAGTGTGTGGACCTTGCAACATGGGAAAGCAAGTTAAAGTCCAACATAGAAGAATTCCTGAGATACAATCCAAGCATATTCTTGATCTAATTCATATGGATCTTATGGGGCCAATGCAACTGGAGAGTATTGCAGGAAAGAAATATGTCTTTGTCCTTGCTGATGATTACTCAAGATATACATGGGTAAGGTTCATTCGAGAAAAATCAGAAACAGCAGAAAGTTTTCGAATTTGGGCTTTACAACTAATGAATGAAAGAAGAACCAGCATCAAAAGAATAAGAAGTGATCATGGAGGAGAATTTCATAATGAAACAATGATGAGATTCTGTGAAAATCAAGCTATAAGTCATCAGTTTTCTGCACCAAGAACACCACAACATAATGGTGTAGTTGAAAGAAATAATAGGACACTTCAAGAAATGGCTCGCGCCATGATGCATGGAAAAGATGTTCCTACTCGGTTCGGGGCAGAAGCAATCAACACAGCTTGTTACATTGTCAGTAGAGTCTATGTGAGGAAAGACACAATCAAAATACCATATGAGTTATGGAAAGGAAAAATTCCCACCGTGAGTTATTTCACATATTTGGATGTATATGCTATATCCTAAATGACAAAGATCAACTAGGAAAGTTTGACTCCAAGAACGATGAAGGGATATTTCTTATATACTCAAGAAACATCATTGCATTCATAGTTTACAACAAAAGCACACGTACCATCGTTGAATCTGTCAACGTTGTATTTGATGACTATTTCTCAGCAGAAATAAATTTTAAAAAGGATGGTGAAGAAAAGAAACATAATGCTTTACAAATTAAAGAAGAAGAGGAAGTTTCAGATCAAACCAAAGAAGAAGAAAATTATGTATCAGAAAAGAAGTTACAAGTTTGCAGAAATCATTCTTCATCGGATATCAGTTGAATGATAGAGTAACAAGAGGAAATCAACTAAACTTCAGAGGGATGGTACACTTTGCATGTTTTGTCTCAACTATTGAGCCAAAAACACATAAAGATGCTCTGATTGATGAATTCTGGATCTTGGCTATGGAAGAAGAATTAGAGCAGTTTGTGAGAAACATAGTTTGGGAATTGGTTGCAAGACCAACAGATGCTAATGTAATTGGGACCAAGTGGATCTTCAAAAACAAGACCAACAGATGCTAATGTAAGTTGGGACTAAGGCACGTCCTGTTGCTCAGGGATATTAACAAGAATAAGGTATTGATTTTGATGAGACTTTTGCTCATGTAGCTCATCTAGAATCCATACGATTTCTATTAGGAATGGCTTGCAACATGGGGTTTAAGCTATATATCAAATGGATGTCAAGAGTGCCTTCTTAAATGGGATTCTAGAAGAAGAAATTTATGTAGAACAGCCCAAAGGTTTTGAGAATCCAGAACATCCTCATTATGTCTACAAACTACATAAAGCACTTTATGCTTTGAAGCAAGCTCCAAGGGCATGGTATGAAAGACTTACTGGTTTTCTTATGGAGAATGGTTTTGCAAGAAGAAGTGTAGATAAGACTTTGTTCATTCTTGAGCAAGACAAAGATCTAATGCTGGTACAAATTTATGTGGATGACTTAATTTTTGGAAGCAAATCTCAGAGTCTTGTGGACAACTTTGTGAAGAACATGACCAGTGAATTTGAGATGAGTCTTGTTGGAGAATTGAAGTATTTTCTGGGATTAGAGATTCTACAAACTTAGGAGGGAATTTATGTGTCGCAGAGTACTTATGCAAGAAATTTGGTAAAGAGATTTGGTCTTGAGACAGGCAAAGCTGCGAGAACACCAATGAGCACTACAACCAAACTATCCAAAGATGCTGATGGACAAGACGTGGATGAAAAGCTTTACAGAGGAATGATTGGAAGTCTACTCTATCTCACAGATAGTAGACCTGACTTATGCTTGAGTGTTTGTCTGTGTGTACGTTATCAAGCCAAGCCAAAGTTATCACACTTACATGCTGTTAAGAGAATCATCAAGTATGTCAAAGGCACATTAAACTATGGTATGCTCTATTCAAGAGAGACAAATTGCAATTTTGCAGAATATTGTGATGCAGATTGGACAGGTTGTATGGACGACAGAAAAAGTACAAGTGGGGGCTGTTTTTTCTTAGGCAACAATCTAATTTCATGGCATAGTAGGAAACAAAATTGTGTATCTCTATCTACTGCAGAGGCTGAATACATAGCTATGGGAAGTTGATGCACTCAGTTACTTTGGATGAGACAGATGGCTGAAGATTATGGAGTTAAGTCAGATTCTTTATTGGTGCGATGCGATAATAAGAGTGCAACTGACATATCTAAGAATCATGTTCAGCATTCAAGAACTAAGCATATTGATATTAGGCATCACTTCATGAGAGAGTTGGTTGAAAACAAGGACGTGGTGATTGAGCATGTTGGAACTAATTTTTAGCTTGCAGATTTGTTCACAAAACCACTAGACTTCAATCAGTTTGTCAATTTGAGACAAGCTATTGGTGTCTGTGAATTCTAATTTTATTAGATAGATGAGCTGAATTGAAAAGGAAACTGACTCAGAATAAAATAGTTGTAGAGTCTGGCTGATTTAGAGATCAATTAAGTTTTTGTTGTTCTTTAAGATGAAGTCATAGCTGCATAAGTGGTTAGTTCTGGTTTGTTACAAGAAAAGGCAACAGAGAAGCTAGGTTTTGAATATAAAAAAGGAAGAAGTTTTTTTTGACACAAGAGGAGTTCAAGGCTAGTAATTTTAAAGAGACAATGTGAGAGAGGTATGAATCAGGTTTCAAGGATTACCTATATTGATCATTGCAGCATAAGAACTTCTTATGTTCTTTAGAAACCCTGCAAATGGAAGAGACAAAATCTCAAAGGTCTCGCAGGAGGATATCTCACAAGAAGGAGATGATACATGTCAGAAAAATGGTTTACCTGCAACCATCAATGAAGCAGAAGAACACGTGGTTGTTGTTCGACGAACTGCAGAGAAGAAATCATGAAATCAAAAGTTATGATTTCACAGGATTTTAGAAAATCGAAAAAGGCATAGCAAGAAAGAGATATCTCAGATTAATAAGGTTACATGGAGGTGTCCAAATGGCAAAGAAGCATTATAGTTTGCCAGAGAAATCTGAAAGGATTTTAATCAAAGAATCAATGTAGTTAATGTTTCTGAAATTTCAGAAGATGTTATTCCTCAGCCGCAGCCTCCGGCTGTTAACATTCGCCAACGACAAGCAATGGATGATGAGTTTCCCGACCATGATCTTGATGTCGAGGAAGAATACTAGGTTGATGCTCCCAACCCAGAGGCACAAGACTTCCAACAACTGTTGGATGATCTATTGGCTCTTCCTGGCCGAGAACAGCTGCCTCTCTTGTCTGAGCATCTAATCTCCAATGTCAAGACTACGTGGTAACTTCTCTGCTCTGTACAAACGATTTTAATTTTGGATTGGTGAAAGTAGCAGTGTAGTTGTACTAGATGTCAGTGTAGTTGTATAATGGTCTGTGTTTGCATCGTTATACCCATGCTTGCCTGATTGTATTTGTGTCAAAGTATCAGTGTAGTTGTATCATGGTCTCGTAATGTGAATGCTTGATTGTATTATGGTCTGCACATTCATCAGACTATCTGTTTGCCGGATTGATTCTGTGTCAAGCTGTTTATTGAATAATTGAATATCATTTGTATATCTTTTGTTTCCATCATCACAAAGAACAAAAGATATAGAGATAAAGCATGATGTTGGTTATATCATTCTCTGATCATCGTCTGCTAATGCATCATTCTATCTGTTTAGCTCATTGTATTTGTGTGTAGTTGATTTACTGTATCTGTGTGTTGATAAAGCATCAGTGTTCTGTTCTCATTCTGATTTTCTTTTCATGATACACGCAGTACCTTAACCATGTGTTTATATTTATGTATTAGGTTTACCCGGGACAAAGGAAAATCGACTCGTGTGATTACTGGAATCTTTCATCGTAAGTTTGATGGTCCTTACTATAGCTGGAAGGTTACGCTAATTCTCGTCCAAGAACGATATTTCAGAACTTTTGCGGTAATGATTTAGAGTAAAGCTTCTTTTTCGAGTTGTAATTCCTAAGACAGATCACTACTAACCAATAACTTCTTATGTAGCGAAAGTACAACTGGGATATTGAGATTACAGAGATTGTGAGGCAGCATGTCTTGAAGATTGCCAAAAATCGGATGAAAGGAATAGTTAGTCAGGCTAAGAACAATCGTGCAAGGCAATATTGGATTTCCCCTACGCTTTGGACTATAATGTGGCAGCATTGGGATACTCCTGATGCAGTGGCGAGGAGCTCTACTGTTTCACAGTCCCGCAACTCCGATCGTGGCGGTCTAGGAGCCCACAAGCATGTATCCGGTCAGAAATCCTACTTGCGAGTTCAACAGGAAATGGTAAACCGTTTATACTTCCTATCTAATTAGAAACTGCATATCTACATTAACATGTTTTTGTATTATTACAGGAGGATGAATTAGGTCATCCTGTTTCGTTTGGAGAAGTGTTTCTACGGACACATACAAGGGCGGATGGAACCTTTGTTGATCACAAAGTAAAACAAGTTGTTGAGGCTTATGAGAAGCACCTAGCAGAAGTAATGTCTGAGGATGATTCTGATGGCCCAAAAACTTCAGAGAATTCTTCTGAACAGTCTACTCATCGCACCCTCACCATAAAAAAAAAGAATGAGATATTTCTCAAGGTATTTCCCTTTCTCTTCTGCTTTCTTACCATAGGATTGTCTTTCTTTTGCTCTCTGGTATTGCTTTATGTATATGCTTATCAAGTGTTATATGAATTTTACATGATCTTCTGTTTCGTTTTCTCATCAACTTGTCATTTCTCAGCTTTAGTAATACTTTTTGTTGCTTGAGTGTTTCAATGTTTATGGACTGTTACTGAATCAATTAGGTCTGAATATATTGTTCATCTTTGAGTTTCTTGTTCTGAATCTTTCTGTTGTTGGTTAAACATCATTCTCAAATCATTCATTCTGATATATGTACTCGTTTTAGAGTAGTGAATCATTATGGTTTTGGTTTTGAATCATTATGATAGATGTACTTGGTTTTTTTGCAAAATTAAGAACCTACCTGTTTAGCTTCATGTCAACGTCTCAATTTGGTGGACTATCTGATTCTGGTTTTTTGTTCTTTTAGTGTACTCAGACTGATCCCAAGGGAAACCCATTTGGACTTGGACAACTAAATGAGTTTATCGGCAAAGGGAAAAGGAAAGAGAGTTATGCAAGCTCTTCTACGACATCGCTTTCTGAGATCCATGAACAACTTGAAACAGCTCATCGTAAAATAGCTGCTCAAGAAGAGGATAATGCTCGACGTGATGAGGAGCAACGGCAAGCTCAAGCTCGCATCTCTGAAATGGAGAAGCTGCTCACATACATGAAGAACAATGATCCCTGCATCGCAGCTTACATGAGTGACCAACGTGCCTTGCATACTTCACCAGCCAACTCTCCTTTCCCTGCACCAGGCACCGCAGCACTTTCTGGACCAGGCACCACACCTGCCATCCAACCCTAGAACACTACATTTTTAATTTCTTCTTTTAAAACTTTACTTCTTATGTGTTTGAATATATAGTTATGTTTATGCTTTAGTACTTGTGTTTCCTTTGTTGTCAAGACTGAGCTTCTTTAATCTATTATTATTAGTGTTTTTAACATTCCGGTTATTCTTTGACTTTTGGCTTTCAAATTTCGAAAAAAAAAATACAATATATGTATATATATATTTTTTTTTTTCGTAACTCAAGTCGCAAAAAGGTTGCACATTTGTGACTGATTTGCGATAACGTTGAAAGAACCAACCAAAAGGGTCGCATTTTAGTTGTTAATACGCGACTCTTTAAGGACTATTTTGTGACCATCGGCGTTCATTTGCCACCAACGTTTTAGTCTTCAAAATATCGCAGTTATACGACTAAAAATGTCGTCACAAATTAGTCTCTAACTCACGACCACAACACTCAGTCATATAATAGTCGCACATTTACGATCATCTCTCTTTAGTCATTAATATACGACTACTTTACTTCGTCTTAAAGTGGTCGTATATTTACGACCAGTTTAGACAGTCACAAGTTAGTCTCTAATTTGTGACTATTTTGCGACTAATTTATTTTTCGATGAACATTTTGCGACTATTTAATTTAGTCCTTAAGTAGTCGCAAATTGAGTTTTTACGACCATTTTGTGACGTTTTTGGGAGGCGCTCTTCTGATGTTTTCTTGTAGTGCTATCCTTATCCGGATCCGGACGTCTTGGATATCCTAATTTTCTAAACGGATCAAAATAGATACCGGATCGGATCTTGGATCCCGGATAATAATTATACCCCTAGTTATGGGCCAGGAGAGGATAAGAACGGCAGAGGCTAAATCCTTATTCCGAAATGGAATTCTGATAATTATCGGAAAAAAAAAATTTAAGAGAAAAAGAAAATCCTTATATTGGAGAGCAAGTAGAGCCGTGACTATAAATATAGGTCCTAGGCTCCTCATAATTCTCAGTAAGAAATTATTTACATACAGAAACACACAGAGCTCACGAGTATAAGGAAATTGGAGAGGCGAGGAGTTCTTGCCACCCCCAAGGATCCATGGTAAAGATGGGACCCTGAGGAGCTAAGGTATGCAGGAGGAATGTCATGATATCATTTGAGGAGGATCCAAAGTATACCATGGAACATATGTCCAAGGAACGTTAGACGCGACACTTGGGGTTCTAAGAAACACCGGCCACACGGTGGACGATAAGGGTGGAAAGCAACCATGAGATCATGGTGATGCCACCTACCCCGAGTGATCCAAACCCAAGGTTGTTCACCATTATCAGGGAAATGGCCAACCCGAAAAGGCGGAAGGAGCGACAAAACCACGTTAGGATTCCACCAAGAGTCCAAATACGTCGAGACTAGCCGGCTAGGTGCAACCAAAGATGGGGAGCGAACCTGACAAACCAAGATATCCCGAAGTAGTCGAAGAACCTACAGGAACTGGGTGTCCAATTGTGGAGACCCTTGGGAAATGGAAGAGGAAATTCTAGAAATTTGAGCAAAGGACGAACACGGTGGAGGAGTACTGCCGAAAGTTTCTCCAGTTGAAGAAGGTTGTAGGAGGACAAATGAGTCACAATTGGATACAGCTAAGATTCTAGAATGAATTTGGTATGAGCTGCATGACGCACTACTTTACGGGGGTTTCTCTACTTTGGAGAAGATGGTAGTGGATGCGGCTATACTAGAGATGATCAACCACAAAAAGAAGACTCGGAGACAGATAACGATGCTGGAGAGGATGAACCTAGGACACACCTTCGGACTTGGACCATGAGGGATATGTGGTCCCTTCCCCAGCCACTGCAGAGGCCTATGAGAATGGAGACTATATTTTGATGCCCCATGAATGGTCGTTCCTGCTATGAGCCCACAAAATTATGCCAAACTAAGCATCAACTCGTCCCCAGTGGAAGGATCACACGAATAGTTAGAGGATTTCAAAGAGAAAGAGGATGCTCGAAGAAACATATGGGAGATTCCACAATCACCGTCCGAAGGATCAGTGGAGAGCGATCCATCAGAAGACTGGGACTAAGGTCACTGACATACCGAATAAGTTACCTAGTTAGGGTTCCTTTTTTTAGATTATGGTTTTGGCTTTTGGATTTGAAAATGTTTCTCATTTAGTTTAAAACGTTTTGCCTTTATATTTTACTCAATATCAATGAGAGTTCTAGACCGGTGGAATATATCCTTTAGGAAAAGAAAAATCCTAGTCATTATCGGAAAACATAAGTAAAAGAGAAAAAATAATTTTTTCATCGTATTATCGTGGGTATAAATTAGGCCTGGATGTTCGGGTATTCGGATCGGTTTCGGTTCGATTTTTTGGTTTTCGGGTATTTTGGGTATAGAGATTTAGGAACCATTCGGGTATTTTTTATTTCCGGGTCGGTTTTGGTTTGGTTTTTTCGGTTTTTGGATCTGTTCGGGTAGACTTACTGAGAACCGGCTAATAACCGAAAATAGTCGGGTAATTTTCGGTTTTCGTTCGGTTCGGTTTTTTCGGATAATTCGGATAATTTCGGGTAATTTTCGGATAATTTCAGATATTTTTTCGGTAATTTCGGGTATTGTTTTGGTAATTTCGGATACTTTTCGGGTAATTATCCAAATATCTCCAAAATTATCTGAACTACCGAACTAACCGAAAAAATAACAAAAACAAATTGTAAAATTTACGCGAACTATCCAAACATACCCGACCTATAACCGAAATATCTTTAGGTTATTTTATGTTTCGGATATTTCGGGTACCCGTTTGGTTCTCGGTTCAGTTCGGGTACCCGTACTTTGAAAATATAGGAACCTTTCGGGTATTTTAGATTTTCGGATCGGTTTTGGTTCGTTTATTTTAGGCCGGTTTTGGTTCGGTTTTCAATTCCAGTTAAAAACGCACAGGCCTAGTATAAATAGAGCACCTAGGCACCTCATATTTCATACACATAAACTTTTCTTCACACCCAGAGAGGCAGAGAGCTCACAAGCAGAAGAAAAGTTCAAGAGGAAGTTGAGAAGTTCTCACCATCCCACCCACCCCCGAGGTCAAAGTTCCACGATGGCGGTAAGATAAGGCGTGATCTGTAACCTATATTTTCCTTTTTTAAGTTCTTTCCTCTTAGTAGTTTCTATAGGGTTTCGTTTAGTAGTGTTTAGGATTGCTAGGGGTTAGGATTAGTCGAGGCTTGCGAGCCACGCATGGACGAGATATGGTCGTAAACTCAATGGGCTAGTTGGGCACTTGAATAATTTACCCTAGGGTTGAGTGTTACATAAGAAGTGGTTTGGAGTTTTCCTAGAGAAAATCCAGTTCTATCTAGATTGATATTCATTATTTGGCATATAAGGATGTTAGAATATGTTTGGGTCGATGAAAATATTCATTTACTAGGCGAATTGTTGCATTGTTGGCTCAAACCGTACCCAGGAGACCAGATCACGGACCCGAGTAATCAGCAAAGTGGCTCAAGTACTCATTAAATCGCCAAAAAGCTATGGTGAAAGTTTTACTCGAATATTACTTTCACTTGATGGTTTGTTTGTTTGCTCGACTTCGCTTACCTGATAAGGGCTGTCCGTGAGCAAACAAGAATTGACTCAAGTATATTGAATTGTTAATCGACCATTCTTAATTAACCCTATAATAAATCCCATGGATAAGTTTTGGTACAGGGAAACTGAACCTTTGTTCAGGGAACTCGGATTAGGACTTATACGGCTAAGGCACTACAGGGACGACATGAACCACTAACGAATTGTCTTATATGTTGGATTCCTGCAGAGAAGGTTACCGTATGGTCATAGATGTTTTGACGGATATCGTATTGGGATAGCCGTACCTACCTTGCAACGATCATTCGGGACAAAACTATTTACTTTGCTTGAAATGTTTTGGCTATTGATTGAGAATCTAGAATTATTGCTTAGGGTTAATTGGAAGTAGTGTGTATGATTGTGAACCATAAGAATTGTTTGATAGCTGCATCATAAAGGGGTTGTTTAGATTTTGTGTTAAAATTGGTTAGACTTAGGATGGTTCACAATACCACTGTTACAAAGAAAATTGCATGGCGTCAAAGAAGTCGCATTCTTGTTGCTTGTGCGTTTGACCTTGGATAGTCACGAAGACCAACCAGTACTAGAAAATGGCTAGAAGAGTTCGGGGGAGTTTGGTGATCCCTTCGGGTGGTTAAGGTTTAACCAACAGGTTATAACTTTTTTTTTTTGAAAAGATTTTGGGGTTAGAGTCCCTGGCCGTTCTGCCATGAAAAAATCATGGAGTCAGGTGAGCTTGCATGGTTATTAATTTGGCTGAGATAAAAATCATGGAGACAATGGAGCTCGCATGATTACTATTGTGTGTGCGTGTGTGGTGAAGGTTTAACCAACGGGTTATAACTATTTTTGTTTGGGGGACATTTTGGGGCTAGTGTCTCTGGCCGTTGTGCCATAGAAAAATCATGGAGTCAGGTGGGCTCGCGTGGTTACTAATTTGGTTGTGATAACCATCCCGTACAATGTCATGACAACCATCCCTACAATCTTTGGTACTCTTTCTGTCCCTCGAACTTATTATGTTCTCATCTTTTCTTTTCTCTTTTTTTTTTTATTTTTTTTTAATTCTTCAAAGGTGTAAGCGAATAATGGTATCATAGGAAATTTTTCTAACTTGCTTCCAACATTTGTGTGATCATTCCTTTCGAATTAAAATAATGGGATCACAGGAAATTTTCCTAACCCTTTACTTGAAAAAAATCCTTTCATCTTTTCTGATTTTGTTTAACTTAAAATAAGGGAGAGGAGTACCATTACGTTTCACACATGATGCATTTGTCAGGCAACGAACGAGGAGTCAAGCTCAATGAACATTAATCACTTCGATGAGGTAAAAGGAAGAGTTCAGAAATTAGCTCAGGCTTAGTGGGTTCTGTTGGAAATGTGGATGTCTCTGGTTAGCTGGTCAGTTTTTAGATTTTTCATTAGTCGGATCTGAACTGATTCTGCAATAATGGTCACTAAGATAGAATAATCAGACAACAAACCAAGAGAAAAGTCATAATACCCAACAAAGTTTTGACTCAATAAAACATCTTGGACTAATTCAATAAAAATATCAAAATGACTCAAGAGAAACAAAAAAACAAAAAATGGCGTTAGTCCCAGCACATACCCTCCACTAGACTTACTTCACATCGTCTCCGGTGTGAAAATAAACCAGAAGAAAGATACGACTAACGCAAAAATACATCAAAATAAAATAAAAAATGAAAAAGATAAAGGAGAATGAGAGGATATTGCAGTCGAAGACGGTCATCAGGGCTGACACTCTTTCACTCTTGGTACTCTCTGATGCCTTGATAAACGTGATGCATCGTCGGACTCATCATCATCTGGAATCCTGTGTCCAGCAATATCAGGATCAACGGTAGTGGCAGCCGCTCTACCAGTAGCATGGGGTGGAAATAAGAAGGTGGTCGCGGGCATGTGAGCTTGGCAAGCACTGCCCACATCCTCTGTAGCATCGAGTTGTTGGTCCTCTGGGACTCAACCATCCAAGCCCGACGAGCCTCCTCTGTAGCATCTGCAGGAAGGGGTGGAAGGTCGTACTGACCAGTGTACTCGGAAAGTAGCTGTTCCATTGTAGAATATGCCTGAGACGTCTGCTGAGTAGAAAAGTCTGGCACGGGATCATCCTCTAGGTGAGGCTGTGAAACACTAGCTCTCGAAGAGCCACCTCTGCGTCTCGGCGCAGCAGCTGTGCATAAGAACTCAGGAGCTGGTAAAAACTCCAGGTTCTCCCTGGATGTGAGAGCGATAAGGTCTGGAAGCGAGAGCTGACAGAGACGAGTGATGCCAGCGCGGTCTTAGAACTGGTACTTGAAGCCCACCTTGAGGGTGGTGCTATGCTTGAGGTACTGCTCATCAAAATGGGTAAGTGTGTCCACACACTTGGTCGAAGAGAGGTCAATCTCATGATACCTGGAAATTGGAGTCAAAAGACTCCCAACATACTCCGTCTTTGGTCTCGAAGTGTTAAGGCCTCTAAACTTCTTTTGCACTAGAACAGCAGCAAGGATAGCTCCAAAATTGGTTTGAAGATCAAATGGAGGTGGATCACGGTAGACGTCGCGAACGAATGAGGGAAGTCTAAAGTGTATCATCTGCAGCCCATCCTCTCTCAAAGAGTTGGCCTCCAACTTATCAAACAGACTGTGCCCAACGATCTTGGCAACCACGCGGATGATTGGGTTCCGAATCAAGGCTAACTTGGCCTCTCTTTATGTATATGGCCTTGAAGCAATCAGATTCCATAGCTCAGCAGCCTGTGGAAAGTCAGCCGGAAATGTGTAGCTCTCCCTGTAGTTTTCGAACCCGTAGATATCACTCAACTTCCTAATGGAGATCTAATAAAGCATGGTGCTGATCAGGTAGGAGAGCCTCCCCTCACTTGCGACGTTCATCGCAATGTCATCATACTTGATCGCGGCAGAGGCAAGAAACTGTCGAACCAACTCAGGGTAGAGAGGGTATGGCTGATAGGCAAGCGTACCTAAACCCATCCTCTGCAACATTTGTCGTACATCCTCTGCAATCCCCATCTTCTGCAAAGTCCTTTCACACACGAACTTCGTAGGCGCCATCTCAACTCGCAGTAACCCATTGTAACAAGTGCTATTGAATATAGTCCATTGATCTCCATATTTGCGCATCATGTATCCGGTGTCTTTCTGTATTTCCCCAACCGACATGTGAGGAACTGTGAGAATCAACGAACTCTCTATTGGCGTTTTATCGTGTCTCGGCCAAGGAGCAATGGTACGCTCTCCTTCCTCCTTGTTCTCTTCCTCTTCGTCATTAGGGACCAAAGAAGAGGCGATCCCCTTGTCTTTTCTGCGCCTTGAGGATTGCGCGTTCTGATCAACTTGTGATCGTGGCTGTATCGGCGCTAAACCCGTGTTGGTTTTTTCCTGAGAGCTCCACATGTTTTATCCGTTATCTGCAAAAATCATAGCAAGCCACGAAAATCATTCAAGAACAACTACAAACCCGAATTCCAATTTTTCTAAAAAAATATTTCGAACTGAAAATTGGAGATAGAGGCAAGTATCTTTGCAGATCGAAAGAGACAATGTTATTAATGGAAAGAGCACAAAAATGGAATATGGTCCAAAATCACCAAAAACCATTAAGAATCAAAAGAGTTATGGTGGTTTGAAATATTTTGCTCAAGAACACCCAAAAATCGCACAAGGGGGGAAAAGAGGAGAGAAAAACAAGTTTTGATCTTTAAAATCGGGTGTAGGAAGTTTAAAACATGTTCTTCGGTTCGGTTTTAATGAATTAAACCGGATTAAACCGAAAAATCAGAACCGAAAACGTACCTGGGACTTGGATCGATCAATCTGACCTTTTTTTTTGTTTTTTGTTTTTTTTTATCTGAAGCACTTAGAATCAAGCACTTAGAGGCCTATGAGAATGGAGACTATATTTTGATGCCCCATGAATGGTCGTTCCTGCTATGAGCCCACAAAATTATGCCAAACTAAGCATCAACTCGTCCCCAGTGGAAGGATCACACGAATAGTTAGAGGATTTCAAAGAGAAAGAGGATGCTCGAAGAAACATATGGGAGATTCCACAATCACCGTCCGAAGGATCAGTGGAGAGCGATCCATCAGAAGACTGGGACTAAGGTCACTGACATACCGAATAAGTTACCTAGTTAGGGTTCCTTTTTTTAGATTATGGTTTTGGCTTTTGGATTTGAAAATGTTTCTCATTTAGTTTAAAACGTTTTGCCTTTATATTTTACTCAATATCAATGAGAGTTCTAGACCGGTGGAATATATCCTTTAGGAAAAGAAAAATCCTAGTCATTATCGGAAAACATAAGTAAAAGAGAAAAAATAATTTTTTCATCGTATTATCGTGGGTATAAATTAGGCCTGGATGTTCGGGTATTCGGATCGGTTTCGGTTCGATTTTTTGGTTTTCGGGTATTTTGGGTATAGAGATTTAGGAACCATTCGGGTATTTTTTATTTCCGGGTCGGTTTTGGTTTGGTTTTTTCGGTTTTTGGATCTGTTCGGGTAGACTTACTGAGAACCGGCTAATAACCAAAAATAGTCGGGTAATTTTTGGTTTTCGTTCGGTTCGGTTTTTTCGGATAATTCGGATAATTTCGGGTAATTTTCGGATAATTTCAGATATTTTTTCGGTAATTTCGGGTATTGTTTTGGTAATTTCGGATACTTTTCGGGTAATTATCCAAATATCTCCAAAATTATCTGAACTACCGAACTAACCGAAAAAATAACAAAAACAAATTGTAAAATTTACGCGAACTATCCAAACATACCCGACCTATAACCGAAATATCTTTAGGTTATTTTATGTTTCGGATATTTCGGGTACCCGTTTGGTTCTCGGTTCAGTTCGGGTACCCGTACTTTGAAAATATAGGAACCTTTCGGGTATTTTAGATTTTCGGATCGGTTTTGGTTCGTTTATTTTAGGCCGGTTTTGGTTCGGTTTTCAATTCCAGTTAAAAACGCACAGGCCTAGTATAAATAGAGCACCTAGGCACCTCATATTTCATACACATAAACTTTTCTTCACACCCAGAGAGGCAGAGAGCTCACAAGCAGAAGAAAAGTTCAAGAGGAAGTTGAGAAGTTCTCACCATCCCACCCACCCCCGAGGTCAAAGTTCCACGATGGCGGTAAGGTAAGGCGTGATCTGTAACCTATATTTTCCTTTTTTAAGTTCTTTCCTCTTAGTAGTTTCTATAGGGTTTCGTTTAGTAGTGTTTAGGATTGCTAGGGGTTAGGATTAGTCGAGGCTTGCGAGCCACGCATGGACGAGATATGGTCGTAAACTCAATGGGCTAGTTGGGCACTTGAATAATTTACCCTAGGGTTGAGTGTTACATAAGAAGTGGTTTGGAGTTTTCCTAGAGAAAATCCAGTTCTATCTAGATTGATATTCATTATTTGGCATATAAGGATGTTAGAATATGTTTGGGTCGATGAAAATATTCATTTACTAGGCGAATTGTTGCATTGTTGGCTCAAACCGTACCCAGGAGACCAGATCACGGACCCGAGTAATCAGCAAAGTGGCTCAAGTACTCATTAAATCGCCAAAAAGCTATGGTGAAAGTTTTACTCGAATATTACTTTCACTTGATGGTTTGTTTGTTTGCTCGACTTCGCTTACCTGATAAGGGCTGTCCGTGAGCAAACAAGAATTGACTCAAGTATATTGAATTGTTAATCGACCATTCTTAATTAACCCTATAATAAATCCCATGGATAAGTTTTGGTACAGGGAAACTGAACCTTTGTTCAGGGAACTCGGATTAGGACTTATACGGCTAAGGCACTACAGGGACGACATGAACCACTAACGAATTGTCTTATATGTTGGATTCCTGCAGAGAAGGTTACCGTATGGTCATAGATGTTTTGACGGATATCGTATTGGGATAGCCGTACCTACCTTGCAACGATCATTCGGGACAAAACTATTTACTTTGCTTGAAATGTTTTGGCTATTGATTGAGAATCTAGAATTATTGCTTAGGGTTAATTGGAAGTAGTGTGTATGATTGTGAACCATAAGAATTGTTTGATAGCTGCATCATAAAGGGGTTGTTTAGATTTTGTGTTAAAATTGGTTAGACTTAGGATGGTTCACAATACCACTGTTACAAAGAAAATTGCATGGCGTCAAAGAAGTCGCATTCTTGTTGCTTGTGCGTTTGACCTTGGATAGTCACGAAGACCAACCAGTACTAGAAAATGGCTAGAAGAGTTCGGGGGAGTTTGGTGATCCCTTCGGGTGGTTAAGGTTTAACCAACAGGTTATAATTTTTTTTTTTTGAAAAGATTTTGGGGTTAGAGTCCCTGGCCGTTCTGCCATGAAAAAATCATGGAGTCAGGTGAGCTTGCATGGTTATTAATTTGGCTGAGATAAAAATCATGGAGACAATGGAGCTCGCATGATTACTATTGTGTGTGCGTGTGTGGTGAAGGTTTAACCAACGGGTTATAACTATTTTTGTTTGGGGGACATTTTGGGGCTAGTGTCTCTGGCCGTTGTGCCATAGAAAAATCATGGAGTCAGGTGGGCTCGCGTGGTTACTAATTTGGTTGTGAATTGCATGTGGTTTGTCTTGATCATCCAGTAAACCCACCAATATAAAAACGTGACTAGTGTCACGAAGAAGAAAAGTTATGTTTTTGGTAAAAAAAACATAATATCACATTTGTTATGTTTAATGAATTAACAATAATTAATGAATTCTCTAAAAGAAAAAATATTATCACATTTGTTATGTTTTGGTAAAAAAATAGAATAGATCTGAAAGTAGATAGAGAAGAAGAGCAAAGTAGAAAGGATGTACTCTACGTAGGGAATGGGAAATGAGCTAGATACACCGATAGTCCCGAGATCATAAATTTCTTAGTTCAACAATAATCATAACTCTATATTTATTTATAATATATAAAATATGGATCCTCATCTTATTTCTACATCATTGGGCTTCACTTGTTGCAAGATCAACATGCCAGTTGTGTGTTTTAAATTTCAAAACTCAAACTTGATCTGATGTGGGGGTTGGTGGAACTAAGTCAATTGTCATATGCTTATAAATGCCAAATGTAGTTTTTAAAGTAGAAAAGTAGAAATTATTACAATCGTTATGTTTTGAATGGTTCAAAAAAACTGACTTACGTAATTCAACCAAAATCTAGTTTACTAAAGAAATATAGTGTACAGCCTCTTAAGCAATTTTTCTTAAAAGACAATCTACAAACTCTCTAACCACTTTTTATGAACCTATATTTGTCATATACCATTTATCAATAAGATTTATGCAACATTCCAAAAATTCTAAAAGAGTTATCTAAACGTCACTAAAATAAAAATAAATATGGATTAAAAACTTCAAAATATAAAGAGTGAAAACAATTTTAAATTAAAATTCAGAAAATAAAAGTAATTATTATAAAAAAAAAGCTTTTGAGTCTCGTTCTAAATCTTCAAATTAAAGTAGTTGTCACTCGAACATATGGTTTCTCAAACTTACATGCACATAAATCAGAACTTAGGTGAGCGAACCGACACACATGTATCAATACGGTGTGATCCCGCACAGTTAATTCTCACGTGTTGGTATATATAAACAAATGTTCAGATTTAGAGATACATAACTGAACTCAACATATCATAATTTTATCAATAGATCATAAATATATCAACAAAATATAATAACTGTCAACATAGTAGAATAATCACCAGAACAAAATAATCATCAGAGCAAGACGATCATCAGAACAGAATAATCAGCAGAGCAGAAGAACCGTGTATCTAGCAATGCAATAACATAAGTGGAATAGTACAACTCCATCATTAGTCGATCCAAATCAAAACTAACAGAATATGTAATATACTCTATAGGAATGTTGCTCGCTAATCATGTGGTAAAAAAATACAGTCCACGACACTAACCAACCTCAATATCACTAACTAATTACCGGAATATGTAATACATAATATCTAGTGGACGCGTCGGTTTCCGATCAATATTCTTACAAATCAATATTTCACGACTCCGTGATTTCTAATACATAATTACAAATCAATATTCTTATAAATTAGAAAAGGAGTTTAAGAACACATAAATGATTGAAAAAACTTGTCTTAAACTGAAAGCGAAACCTAATAATATCCTAGCATAATTAGCGTATTCTCTAAAGAAAAGAAAAAATCTTATCACATTTGTTGTTTTTGGTAAAAAAATAGAATAGATCGGAAAGTAGATAGAGAAGGAGAGCAAAGTAGAAAGGATGTACTCTACGTAGCGAATGGGAAATGAGCTAGATAGATCACCGATAGTCCAGAGATCATAAATCTCTTAGTTCAACAATAATCATAACTCTATATTTATTTATAATATATAAAATATGGATCCTCATCTCATTTCTACATCAGTGGGCTTCACTTGCAAGGAAGAAAATAAAAAAAAGATGAAGTGTGCACTCTTGATTCAAATTTTACTTTTACTTGTTTCGAATACAGTCTCAAGTTCTTGTCCAAGCGCCTGTGGAGGCATTAAGTTACATTTCCCTTTTGGGGTAGGGAAAGGTTGTTACCTCAACGAAGATTATGAAGTTGAATGCAGACATTCCCTCCCATTTCTGCACAAGCTCAATAAAGAAATAGTGAGTATAGATCTTCCGAGACCATTCCAGGTTGGGGATGAGTCCGTTGCTTCTGGGTCACTCCGCATCAAAACCCATATAACTTCTGTGGGATGTTCTGGCGGCGACGGAGAGAAGTTCCAAGAGGTTCTGAATTTTACGGGAACTCCTTTTTCCATCGGCGACAATCACACACTAGTTGCGTTTGGGTGCAACAACAAGGCAACAACGAAGCATATTGAACCCAGATTGGTCGGATGCGTTTCGAGTTGTGACCGAGATATTCTCTCTAGCATCCCATGGGCGGAACAGGAGAAAAGGTGCAATGGCGAAAAGTGTTGCAATGTAAACATTGCCGGAGAGGTCGGTGACGAATTTGGTGTGAGAATAGAGGACATCGATGGTGGTAATACCAAAAAAAAAGGGTGCAGAGTCGCATTCTTAACCGACGAATATAACCAATCTTCACCGTGGAACAACATAACTGATCCGAAATGGTTATACGCGAGGAAATTTTCTACTATCCAGCTAAAGTGGAAAGTTGTTACGACAAATATCTCGTTCCAAGATTCCTTGCGGTGCCGCATGGACCCACGGCATGACGAACCTGGCTCTAATCCTTGCTACTGCGATTGGGTGAACGATAATAATGAGCTCAGCATTCTAAGGTGTGCGTGCACCTCTGGTTACAAGGGTAACCCATACGAACTAGATGGATGCAAAGGTACTTGGAGCTCTAAAGATCATTAAAAAATCAAACTAATTTCCCTATCAATAGAATCATTATCTGCTTATAATTTCATGACTTTTGTTTTCATGTAGATATTGATGAGTGTAAAGTTTTCAAAGAATATGGACGTCCCAAGTATTGTATCGACGGCGAAACTTGTCAAAATATCCCAGGAAGTTATCGATGCGTGATAAAGAAGGACAAAACCTTCTTAATTTATTTAGGTCAATTCTGTTACTTTCTCTAATTCTTTTACTAGAATTTCACTCGCGGGACTATTTTTCAAGGTCTTAAATTTTATGAGAATTAACGGCATGATTATTATAAACTTACTAACCGTAAACTACTTCAATAATTGCTTTATTAGTTTCTGGGGTTTTATGTATTAATATTTCATTATTGAATTACAACTTTTTCTTATATATTTTTTAATACCCTTGTTTTATATATCTGAACTAAACTACTCTTTTTATAATGATATAATTTGTATTATTACTTTTGATCAACTAACTTTTATAATTGTAAAGTATCTTTTCGAATGAAAAACTATAACCTTCTGAAATTAGATAAATATAAGTTTTTGTTTGTAAAAGATATTAATATATATATATATATATATATATATATATATTTCATCCTCACACATGCCCTTTTAAATTCATATCTTACGTTTCAATATATATATGTGTGTTTTTTGCAGTTCTTTTATTATTTCAATCTATATAAAATTATATATTTTGTTGTCGATCCTTGGTTAAAATTATATTTTCATCTTTCTCTTAGTTAATTATAAACCCAAAAAAAAATCGACATTCACTTTCTAAAATTCAATGTATAGTTTCCCACAAATTTTTATCCTAATATATACTAATCTTTTCATGAAAAATAGCTGCATATATTTTTCTGTGGTTTTATATTTATCTTTCTATTGGCTAAATATAAGACCAAACAACCCACACTTTACTCATATATATATATATATCACATATGTATCTATGCTATCAATTTATTTTTAATTATTAAAATTTATTCGATATCTTATAGACTTCTTACGTACATTGGTGAAACAAACAAAACTGTTAAGTATTAATGAAATATACAAAATTTTAATAAAACTAATAATATGAATTATCATTTCAACGAATTATATTCGTAAGAGTTTATATCTTTATGATTTACAATGTGATAATTGGCTTTTCAAATTTGTTAACACCAACGAATAAGATATAATTATCGTTTCAGTTAATAAAATTATACATCTAAATGTAAAATATAATGCGCATCATAAAAAAAAAAAAAAAAAAGACTAATTATCTTTCCCTAATATTTGGTGGATTTGCAGGGGTTGGCATAGGTTTGAGCTTCTTGCTTGTAGGCGTAGGAATTTGGCTATACAAAGTCATTAAGAAGCAGAGAAAGATCAACAAAAGGAAAAGGTTTTTTAATCGCAATGGGGGTCTTTTGTTGCAGCAACAATTGACACCAGTAGAAGGCTCAGTAGAGAAAACAAAAGTATTCAGTTCCAAAGAACTAGAAAAAGCTACAGAGAGCTTCAGTTTGGACAGGGTGCTTGGCCAAGGTGGGCAAGGAACAGTGTACAAAGGGATGCTCGCGGACGGTAGGATCGTGGCGGTCAAGAAGTCCAAAGTTGTGGACGAAGACAAGTTGGAAGAGTTTATAAACGAGGTTGTGATTCTCTCTCATATCAACCACCGCAACATCGTCAAAATACTAGGATGTTGCCTAGAAACAGAGGTGCCTCTTCTGGTGTATGAATTCATTCCCAACGGTAACCTTTTTGAACATCTTCACAATGAGCTTGATGACAACATAATGGCTACTTGGGAAGTACGTCTGCGGATTTCCATAGATGTTGCGAGGGCTCTTTCGTACCTTCACTCAGCTGCCTCATCTCCGGTTTATCATCGAGATGTTAAATCTACTAACATTATGTTAGATGAGAAGTTTAAAGCCAAAGTATCAGATTTTGGTACTTCTAGAGTCATTGATGTGGATCGCACCCACCTAACAACTGTGGTTGCAGGTACTGCAGGATACCTCGACCCTGAGTTCTTCCAGTCAGGCCAGTTCACAGATAAGAGCGACGTGTACGGATTTGGAGTTGTACTAGCCGAGCTAATCACTGGAGAAAAGCCAGTTTCTTTCCAACCGTCTCAAGGAAACAGGTTGTTGACAACTTACTTCCTTCATGCAATGAAAGAGAACAGACTCCTCGATATTATCGATCCTCGGATTAGAGATGATTGCAATCTGGGACAAGTCACGGTGGTGGCAAAAATTGTAAGGATGTCCCTGAAACTTAAAAGGGAGAAAAGACCAACCATGAGGGAAGTCTCCATGGAATTGGAGAGGATTTGTTCGTCCCATGGAGATTCACACGCACAAGTTTCTGCCATTGGTAATGATGAAGATGAAGATGAAGATGAAGATGAAGAAGTTGCACAGCTTTATAGACGCAGTCGATCGTTGAACATTGATATGGCTTCAACTTCACGATCTCAACATGACTATGATAGACCTGTGCGGTCTGATACTGAACCCTTGTTTCCTCGTCTCTCAGGATGACCGCTCGACCAGACTACACCGACCCAACCGCTACCATACCCTATTTGTTTTCGGATTTAAATATGATATCAGTTATTTTTATTTTTATGTTATTTATTTTAATTTTACATCGTTTTAGCCTGAGGCAGACAATATATAATTAATATCTAGGTCATCATTTTCCAGTTTAGCGATTGTTTTTTTTTAATAACTTTTACAAATCAATCTTATAATATATTAGAAAAAGAGAGCTTAAGACACTTAAAAATCCTTTTCTCTAAAAAAAAAAAAAAACACACACACATAAAAGATTGAAAAAACTTGTCTTAAACTGAAAGCGAAACCTAATAATATCCTAACATAATTAACGTATTCTCTAAAGAAAAGAAAAAATCTTATCACATTTGTTATGTTTTTGGTAAAGAAATAAATAAAATTCTTATCAAGGATAAACACATTGACAAAGTCGGTGGAACTAAGTCAACGCTCTTAAGTTTAGAAATGCCAAACGTGATTTTTAGAGTAGAGATTATTACAATAGTTATGTTATGTCGTTATGTGATATAGAGAGTTTTAACTTTAAAATATTACTGTAAATACACAGCAAATGAAATCGTATTTAGGAATCGAATCCATGAGAATTAAGTATCACACTACGAATTTTATGAATGAAACTAAATTAAGATGGCAATATGGTTGTTTGTTGTGATGCGAAACAAAATAGAAATATAAAAACGATGTAAAATCAATTAAAAACAAGCGTTAAATCTAGGGCAATTTGTAGGAATTCGGAGATCATGAACGAGACAATTATTCAGGAAACGAGAAATCACAGTCTCAAACATGAATATATAACCAATCAACTTTCGTGGTATCAATCACTTTCTCTAGCAAACTAAGAATCTAAACAGTTGTTTTATCTTAGAATTCTAAACAAGCATTAATGAGCAGGTTTGATATTTTCACAAATTGCCTTAACATTAGCTTTCGTTGGCTAAGGACAATTTGCTCACCTATGTTCTTTCAGGCAACCTATAGCACTTTTGATGAATAGATTAAACCTAAAATCAGAGACTAAGTGATCAATTTAATCTAAGCAGTAAGAACAACGATAGGTGAAGACAAGATAATAAATCCATATCTATGTCTAATTCAACGATTCATAAATTCTTTTGAATACCCTAAACCTAACTATTAAACTACTCAGACATGAAAACAAAGAAAGGAGAAGGAGATGAAGAGAAAATCATAATCAAATAAAATAAATCCAAAAAGGGTTTATAAATCTTCTCAACGATGTAGAGTGAGAGATTCGTCTCCCAAATCTTACAGATTGCAGAAAACCAAAAAGTCTTAATAGTATTGAAAGAGTATGTAAAAACTTAGCCTAAACAATGGCTCAAACTCTAATATATATAATAAAAACGTTCTGGATGAAAAGATATGGCAAAACCCAGTGAAATAAGGAAACTAAACATTTCCTTATTATGATAAAATTGGTTTGGATCGATCGATCCAAGGTGTGGATCGATCGATCTGGGCTGGAATGGTCGATCTGGTCTAGAACGATCGATCCAAGCTTCAATGGTCGATCCAAAATGTTTCGTGTTGGTGGATCGATCGATCCAGCAGTGGATCGATCGATCCAACAGTGGATCGATCGATCTAGCCTCCTTTGTGCTCCTTTTGCTTCATTACATGCTCTTTATGCCTTATATTCCTTCCAAACGCATTTCGACCCTGAAAATACTCTAAAACATAGAAAAGACTCGATAAAAACATTGAAAACTTAAGTTAGAATGCGTCAAAAATGCAATACATCAACTCTCCCATACTTAGCATTTTGTTTGTCCTCAAGCAAACACTAAGAATAGAGTTGAGGTTTGAAAATCACGGGAACTCACCTTCTCTTTAGAATGTTGTAATGACCATTCATCTCACAATCCACATATTGTAAAATCAATCTCAATGGAACCACAATGTACTTCTCCGCAGATATTTGCAGCTTCCCATATTCAACTCACAATTTCGCAAAAATCTCCCTAAGCCTTTCATCGTTGGATCTCATCAAGGATCTCAATGCCAAGAACCTTATAGACTCATTCCCGTACAATGTCATGACAACCATCCCTACAATCTTTGGTACTCTTTCTCTCCATCGAACTTATTATGTTCTCATCTTTTCTTTTCTCTTTTTTTTTTATTTTTTTTTAATTCTTCAAAGGTGTAAGCGAATAATGGTATCATAGGAAATTTTTCTAACTTGCTTCCAACATTTGTGTGATCATTCCTTTCGAATTAAAATAATGGGATCACAGGAAATTTTCCTAACCCTTTACTTGAAAAAATCCTTTCATCTTTTCTGATTTTGTTTTAACTTAAAATAAGGGAGAGGAGTACCATTACGTTTCACAACATGATGCATTTGTCAGGCAACGAACGAGGAGTCAAGCTCAATGAACATTAATCACTTCGATGAGGTAAAAGGAAGAGTTCAGAAATTAGCTCAGGCTTAGTGGGTTCTGTTGGAAATGTGGATGTCTCTGGTTAGCTGGTCAGTTTTAGATTTTTCATTAGTCGGATCTGAACTGATTCTGCAATAATGGTCACTAAGATAGAATAATCAGACAACAAACCAAGAGAAAAGTCATAATACCCAACAAAGTTTTGACTCAATAAAACATCTTGGACTAATTCAATAAAATATCAAAATGACTCAAGAGAAACAAAAAAACAAAAAATGGCGTTAGTCCCAGCACATACCCTCCACTAGACTTACTTCACATCGTCTCCGGTGTGAAAATAAACCAGAAGAAAGATACGACTAACGCAAAAATACATCAAAATAAAATAAAAAATGAAAAAGATAAAGGAGAATGAGAGGATATTGCAGTCGAAGACGGTCATCAGGGCTGACACTCTTTCACTCTTGGTACTCTCTGATGCCTTGATAAACGTGATGCATCGTCGGACTCATCATCATCTGGAATCCTGTGTCCAGCAATATCAGGATCAACGGTAGTGGCAGCCGCTCTACCAGTAGCATGGGGTGGAAATAAGAAGGTGGTCGCGGGCATGTGAGCTTGGCAAGCACTGCCCACATCCTCTGTAGCATCGAGTTGTTGGTCCTCTGGGACTCAACCATCCAAGCCCGACGAGCCTCCTCTGTAGCATCTGCAGGAAGGGGTGGAAGGTCGTACTGACCAGTGTACTCGGAAAGTAGCTGTTCCATTGTAGAATATGCCTGAGACGTCTGCTGAGTAGAAAAGTCTGGCACGGGATCATCCTCTAGGTGAGGCTGTGAAACACTAGCTCTCGAAGAGCCACCTCTGCGTCTCGGCGCAGCAGCTGTGCATAAGAACTCAGGAGCTGGTAAAAACTCCAGGTTCTCCTGGATGTGAGAGCGATAAGGTCTGGAAGCGAGAGCTGACAGAGACGAGTGATGCCAGCGCGGTCTTAGAACTGGTACTTGAAGCCCACCTTGAGGGTGGTGCTATGCTTGAGGTACTGCTCATCAAAATGGGTAAGTGTGTCCACACACTTGGTCGAAGAGAGGTCAATCTCATGATACCTGGAAATTGGAGTCAAAAGACTCCCAACATACTCCGTCTTTGGTCTCGAAGTGTTAAGGCCTCTAAACTTCTTTTGCACTAGAACAGCAGCAAGGATAGCTCCAAAATTGGTTTGAAGATCAAATGGAGGTGGATCACGGTAGAAGACGTGCGAACGAATGAGGGAAGTCTAAAGTGTATCATCTGCAGCCCATCCTCTCTCAAAGAGTTGGCCTCCAACTTATCAAACAGACTGTGCCCAACGATCTTGGCAACCACGCGGATGATTGGGTTCCGAATCAAGGCTAACTTGGCCTCTCTTTATGTATATGGCCTTGAAGCAATCAGATTCCATAGCTCAGCAGCCTGTGGAAAGTCAGCCGGAAATGTGTAGCTCTCCCTGTAGTTTTCGAACCCGTAGATATCACTCAACTTCCTAATGGAGATCTAATAAAGCATGGTGCTGATCAGGTAGGAGAGCCTCCCTCACTTGCGACGTTCATCGCAATGTCATCATACTTGATCGCGGCAGAGGCAAGAAACTGTCGAACCAACTCAGGGTAGAGAGGGTATGGCTGATAGGCAAGCGTACCTAAACCCATCCTCTGCAACATTTGTCGTACATCCTCTGCAATCCCATCTTCTGCAAAGTCCTTTCACACACGAACTTCGTAGGCGCCATCTCAACTCGCAGTAACCCATTGTAACAAGTGCTATTGAATATAGTCCATTGATCTCCATATTTGCGCATCATGTATCCGGTGTCTTTCTGTATTTCCCCAACCGACATGTGAGGAACTGTGAGAATCAACGAACTCTCTATTGGCGTTTTATCGTGTCTCGGCCAAGGAGCAATGGTACGCTCTCCTTCCTCCTTGTTCTCTTCCTCTTCGTCATTAGGGACCAAAGAAGAGGCGATCCCCTTGTCTTTTCTGCGCCTTGAGGATTGCGCGTTCTGATCAACTTGTGATCGTGGCTGTATCGGCGCTAAACCCGTGTTGGTTTTTTCCTGAGAGCTCCACATGTTTTATCCGTTATCTGCAAAAATCATAGCAAGCCACGAAAATCATTCAAGAACAACTACAAACCCGAATTCCAATTTTTCTAAAAAAATATTTCGAACTGAAAATTGGAGATAGAGGCAAGTATCTTTGCAGATCGAAAGAGACAATGTTATTAATGGAAAGAGCACAAAAATGGAATATGGTCCAAAATCACCAAAAACCATTAAGAATCAAAAGAGTTATGGTGGTTTGAAATATTTTGCTCAAGAACACCCAAAAATCGCACAAGGGGGGAAAAGAGGAGAGAAAAACAAGTTTTGATCTTTAAAATCGGGTGTAGGAAGTTTAAAACATGTTCTTCGGTTCGGTTTTAATGAATTAAACCGGATTAAACCGAAAAATCAGAACCGAAAACGTACCTGGGACTTGGATCGATCAATCTGACCTTTTTTTTTGTTTTTTGTTTTTTTTTATCTGAAGCACTTAGAATCAAGCACTTAGAGGCCTATGAGAATGGAGACTATATTTTGATGCCCCATGAATGGTCGTTCCTGCTATGAGCCCACAAAATTATGCCAAACTAAGCATCAACTCGTCCCCAGTGGAAGGATCACACGAATAGTTAGAGGATTTCAAAGAGAAAGAGGATGCTCGAAGAAACATATGGGAGATTCCACAATCACCGTCCGAAGGATCAGTGGAGAGCGATCCATCAGAAGACTGGGACTAAGGTCACTGACATACCGAATAAGTTACCTAGTTAGGGTTCCTTTTTTTAGATTATGGTTTTGGCTTTTGGATTTGAAAATGTTTCTCATTTAGTTTAAAACGTTTTGCCTTTATATTTTACTCAATATCAATGAGAGTTCTAGACCGGTGGAATATATCCTTTAGGAAAAGAAAAATCCTAGTCATTATCGGAAAACATAAGTAAAAGAGAAAAAATAATTTTTTCATCGTATTATCGTGGGTATAAATTAGGCCTGGATGTTCGGGTATTCGGATCGGTTTCGGTTCGATTTTTTGGTTTTCGGGTATTTTGGGTATAGAGATTTAGGAACCATTCGGGTATTTTTTATTTCCGGGTCGGTTTTGGTTTGGTTTTTTCGGTTTTTGGATCTGTTCGGGTAGACTTACTGAGAACCGGCTAATAACCAAAAATAGTCGGGTAATTTTTGGTTTTCGTTCGGTTCGGTTTTTTCGGATAATTCGGATAATTTCGGGTAATTTTCGGATAATTTCAGATATTTTTTCGGTAATTTCGGGTATTGTTTTGGTAATTTCGGATACTTTTCGGGTAATTATCCAAATATCTCCAAAATTATCTGAACTACCGAACTAACCGAAAAAATAACAAAAACAAATTGTAAAATTTACGCGAACTATCCAAACATACCCGACCTATAACCGAAATATCTTTAGGTTATTTTATGTTTCGGATATTTCGGGTACCCGTTTGGTTCTCGGTTCAGTTCGGGTACCCGTACTTTGAAAATATAGGAACCTTTCGGGTATTTTAGATTTTCGGATCGGTTTTGGTTCGTTTATTTAGGCCGGTTTTGGTTCGGTTTTCAATTCCAGTTAAAAACGCACAGGCCTAGTATAAATAGAGCACCTAGGCACCTCATATTTCATACACATAAACTTTTCTTCACACCCAGAGAGGCAGAGAGCTCACAAGCAGAAGAAAAGTTCAAGAGGAAGTTGAGAAGTTCTCACCATCCCACCCACCCCGAGGTCAAAGTTCCACGATGGCGGTAAGGTAAGGCGTGATCTGTAACCTATATTTTCCTTTTTTAAGTTCTTTCCTCTTAGTAGTTTCTATAGGGTTTCGTTTAGTAGTGTTTAGGATTGCTAGGGGTTAGGATTAGTCGAGGCTTGCGAGCCACGCATGGACGAGATATGGTCGTAAACTCAATGGGCTAGTTGGGCACTTGAATAATTTACCCTAGGGTTGAGTGTTACATAAGAAGTGGTTTGGAGTTTTCCTAGAGAAAATCCAGTTCTATCTAGATTGATATTCATTATTTGGCATATAAGGATGTTAGAATATGTTTGGGTCGATGAAAATATTCATTTACTAGGCGAATTGTTGCATTGTTGGCTCAAACCGTACCCAGGAGACCAGATCACGGACCCGAGTAATCAGCAAAGTGGCTCAAGTACTCATTAAATCGCCAAAAAGCTATGGTGAAAGTTTTACTCGAATATTACTTTCACTTGATGGTTTGTTTTTTGCTCGACTTCGCTTACCTGATAAGGGCTGTCCGTGAGCAAACAAGAATTGACTCAAGTATATTGAATTGTTAATCGACCATTCTTAATTAACCCTATAATAAATCCCATGGATAAGTTTTGGTACAGGGAAACTGAACCTTTGTTCAGGGAACTCGGATTAGGACTTATACGGCTAAGGCACTACAGGGACGACATGAACCACTAACGAATTGTCTTATATGTTGGATTCCTGCAGAGAAGGTTACCGTATGGTCATAGATGTTTTGACGGATATCGTATTGGGATAGCCGTACCTACCTTGCAACGATCATTCGGGACAAAACTATTTACTTTGCTTGAAATGTTTTGGCTATTGATTGAGAATCTAGAATTATTGCTTAGGGTTAATTGGAAGTAGTGTGTATGATTGTGAACCATAAGAATTGTTTGATAGCTGCATCATAAAGGGGTTGTTTAGATTTTGTGTTAAAATTGGTTAGACTTAGGATGGTTCACAATACCACTGTTACAAAGAAAATTGCATGGCGTCAAAGAAGTCGCATTCTTGTTGCTTGTGCGTTTGACCTTGGATAGTCACGAAGACCAACCAGTACTAGAAAATGGCTAGAAGAGTTCGGGGGAGTTTGGTGATCCCTTCGGGTGGTTAAGGTTTAACCAACAGGTTATAATTTTTTTTTTTTGAAAAGATTTTGGGGTTAGAGTCCCTGGCCGTTCTGCCATGAAAAAATCATGGAGTCAGGTGAGCTTGCATGGTTATTAATTTGGCTGAGATAAAAATCATGGAGACAATGGAGCTCGCATGATTACTATTGTGTGTGCGTGTGTGGTGAAGGTTTAACCAACGGGTTATAACTATTTTTGTTTGGGGGACATTTTGGGGCTAGTGTCTCTGGCCGTTGTGCCATAGAAAAATCATGGAGTCAGGTGGGCTCGCGTGGTTACTAATTTGGTTGTGAATTGCATGTGGTTTGTCTTGATCATCCAGTAAACCCACCAATATAAAAACGTGACTAGTGTCACGAAGAAGAAAAGTTATGTTTTTGGTAAAAAAAACATAATATCACATTTGTTATGTTTAATGAATTAACAATAATTAATGAATTCTCTAAAAGAAAAATATTATCACATTTGTTATGTTTTGGTAAAAAATAGAATAGATCTGAAAGTAGATAGAGAAGAAGAGCAAAGTAGAAAGGATGTACTCTACGTAGGGAATGGGAAATGAGCTAGATACACCGATAGTCCCGAGATCATAAATTTCTTAGTTCAACAATAATCATAACTCTATATTTATTTATAATATATAAAATATGGATCCTCATCTTATTTCTACATCATTGGGCTTCACTTGTTGCAAGATCAACATGCCAGTTGTGTGTTTTAAATTTCAAAACTCAAACTTGATCTGATGTGGGGGTTGGTGGAACTAAGTCAATTGTCATATGCTTATAAATGCCAAATGTAGTTTTTAAAGTAGAAAAGTAGAAATTATTACAATCGTTATGTTTTGAATGGTTCAAAAAAACTGACTTACGTAATTCAACCAAAATCTAGTTTACTAAAGAAATATAGTGTACAGCCTCTTAAGCAATTTTTCTTAAAAGACAATCTACAAACTCTCTAACCACTTTTTATGAACCTATATTTGTCATATACCATTTATCAATAAGATTTATGCAACATTCCAAAAATTCTAAAAGAGTTATCTAAACGTCACTAAAATAAAAATAATATGGATTAAAAACTTCAAAATATAAAGAGTGAAAACAATTTTAAATTAAAATTCAGAAAATAAAAGTAATTATTATAAAAAAAAAGCTTTTGAGTCTCGTTCTAAATCTTCAAATTAAAGTAGTTGTCACTCGAACATATGGTTTCTCAAAACTTACATGCACATAAATCAGAACTTAGGTGAGCGAACCGACACACATGTATCAATACGGTGTGATCCCGCACAGTTAATTCTCACGTGTTGGTATATATAAACAAATGTTCAGATTTAGAGATACATAACTGAACTCAACATATCATAATTTTATCAATAGATCATAAATATATCAACAAAATATAATAACTGTCAACATAGTAGAATAATCACCAGAACAAATAATCATCAGAGCAAGACGATCATCAGAACAGAATAATCAGCAGAGCAGAAGAACCGTGTATCTAGCAATGCAATAACATAAGTGGAATAGTACAACTCCATCATTAGTCGATCCAAATCAAAACTAACAGAATATGTAATATACTCTATAGGAATGTTGCTCGCTAATCATGTGGTAAAAAAATACAGTCCACGACACTAACCAACCTCAATATCACTAACTAATTACCGGAATATGTAATACATAATATCTAGTGGACGCGTCGGTTTCCGATCAATATTCTTACAAATCAATATTTCACGACTCCGTGATTTCTAATACATAATTACAAATCAATATTCTTATAAATTAGAAAAGGAGTTTAAGAACACATAAATGATTGAAAAACTTGTCTTAAACTGAAAGCGAAACCTAATAATATCCTAGCATAATTAGCGTATTCTCTAAAGAAAAGAAAAAATCTTATCACATTTGTTGTTTTTGGTAAAAAAATAGAATAGATCGGAAAGTAGATAGAGAAGGAGAGCAAAGTAGAAAGGATGTACTCTACGTAGCGAATGGGAAATGAGCTAGATAGATCACCGATAGTCCAGAGATCATAAATCTCTTAGTTCAACAATAATCATAACTCTATATTTATTTATAATATATAAAATATGGATCCTCATCTCATTTCTACATCAGTGGGCTTCACTTGCAAGGAAGAAAATAAAAAAAAGATGAAGTGTGCACTCTTGATTCAAATTTTACTTTTACTTGTTTCGAATACAGTCTCAAGTTCTTGTCCAAGCGCCTGTGGAGGCATTAAGTTACATTTCCCTTTTGGGGTAGGGAAGGTTGTTACTCAACGAAGATTATGAAGTTGAATGCAGACATTCCCTCCCATTTCTGCACAAGCTCAATAAAGAAATAGTGATATAGATCTTCCGAGACCATTCCAGGTTGGGGATGAGTCCGTTGCTTCTGGGTCACTCCGCATCAAAACCCATATAACTTCTGTGGGATGTTCTGGCGGCGACGGAGAGAATTCCAAGAGGTTTCTGAATTTTACGGGAACTCCTTTTTCCATCGGCGACAATCACACACTAGTTGCGTTTGGGTGCAACAACAAGGCAACAACGAAGCATATTGAACCCAGATTGGTCGGATGCGTTTCGAGTTGTGACCGAGATATTCTCTCTAGCATCCCATGGGCGGAACAGGAGAAAAGGTGCAATGGCGAAAAGTGTTGCAATGTAAACATTGCCGGAGAGGTCGGTGACGAATTTGGTGTGAGAATAGAGGACATCGATGGTGGTAATACCAAAAAAAAAGGGTGCAGAGTCGCATTCTTAACCGACGAATATAACCAATCTTCACCGTGGAACAACATAACTGATCCGAAATGGTTATACGCGAGGAAATTTTCTACTATCCAGCTAAAGTGGAAAGTTGTTACGACAAATATCTCGTTCCAAGATTCCTTGCGGTGCCGCATGGACCCACGGCATGACGAACCTGGCTCTAATCCTTGCTACTGCGATTGGGTGAACGATAATAATGAGCTCAGCATTCTAAGGTGTGCGTGCACCTCTGGTTACAAGGGTAACCCATACGAACTAGATGGATGCAAAGGTACTTGGAGCTCTAAAGATCATTAAAAAATCAAACTAATTTCCCTATCAATAGAATCATTATCTGCTTATAATTTCATGACTTTTGTTTTCATGTAGATATTGATGAGTGTAAAGTTTTCAAAGAATATGGACGTCCCAAGTATTGTATCGACGGCGAAACTTGTCAAAATATCCCAGGAAGTTATCGATGCGTGATAAAGAAGGACAAAACCTTCTTAATTTATTTAGGTCAATTCTGTTACTTTCTCTAATTCTTTTACTAGAATTTCACTCGCGGGACTATTTTTCAAGGTCTTAAATTTTATGAGAATTAACGGCATGATTATTATAAACTTACTAACCGTAAACTACTTCAATAATTGCTTTATTAGTTTCTGGGGTTTTATGTATTAATATTTCATTATTGAATTACAACTTTTTCTTATATATTTTTTAATACCCTTGTTTTATATATCTGAACTAAACTACTCTTTTTATAATGATATAATTTGTATTATTACTTTTGATCAACTAACTTTTATAATTGTAAAGTATCTTTTCGAATGAAAAACTATAACCTTCTGAAATTAGATAAATATAAGTTTTTGTTTGTAAAAGATATTAATATATATATATATATATATATATATATATTTCATCCTCACACATGCCCTTTTAAATTCATATCTTACGTTTCAATATATATATGTGTGTTTTTTGCAGTTCTTTTATTATTTCAATCTATATAAAATTATATATTTTGTTGTCGATCCTTGGTTAAAATTATATTTTCATCTTTCTCTTAGTTAATTATAAACCCAAAAAAAAATCGACATTCACTTTCTAAAATTCAATGTATAGTTTCCCACAAATTTTTATCCTAATATATACTAATCTTTTCATGAAAAATAGCTGCATATATTTTTCTGTGGTTTTATATTTATCTTTCTATTGGCTAAATATAAGACCAAACAACCCACACTTTACTCATATATATATATATATCACATATGTATCTATGCTATCAATTTATTTTTAATTATTAAAATTTATTCGATATCTTATAGACTTCTTACGTACATTGGTGAAACAAACAAAACTGTTAAGTATTAATGAAATATACAAAATTTTAATAAAACTAATAATATGAATTATCATTTCAACGAATTATATTCGTAAGAGTTTATATCTTTATGATTTACAATGTGATAATTGGCTTTTCAAATTTGTTAACACCAACGAATAAGATATAATTATCGTTTCAGTTAATAAAATTATACATCTAAATGTAAAATATAATGCGCATCATAAAAAAAAAAAAAAAAAAAGACTAATTATCTTTCCCTAATATTTGGTGGATTTGCAGGGGTTGGCATAGGTTTGAGCTTCTTGCTTGTAGGCGTAGGAATTTGGCTATACAAAGTCATTAAGAAGCAGAGAAAGATCAACAAAAGGAAAAGGTTTTTTAATCGCAATGGGGGTCTTTTGTTGCAGCAACAATTGACACCAGTAGAAGGCTCAGTAGAGAAAACAAAAGTATTCAGTTCCAAAGAACTAGAAAAAGCTACAGAGAGCTTCAGTTTGGACAGGGTGCTTGGCCAAGGTGGGCAAGGAACAGTGTACAAAGGGATGCTCGCGGACGGTAGGATCGTGGCGGTCAAGAAGTCCAAAGTTGTGGACGAAGACAAGTTGGAAGAGTTTATAAACGAGGTTGTGATTCTCTCTCATATCAACCACCGCAACATCGTCAAAATACTAGGATGTTGCCTAGAAACAGAGGTGCCTCTTCTGGTGTATGAATTCATTCCCAACGGTAACCTTTTTGAACATCTTCACAATGAGCTTGATGACAACATAATGGCTACTTGGGAAGTACGTCTGCGGATTTCCATAGATGTTGCGAGGGCTCTTTCGTACCTTCACTCAGCTGCCTCATCTCCGGTTTATCATCGAGATGTTAAATCTACTAACATTATGTTAGATGAGAAGTTTAAAGCCAAAGTATCAGATTTTGGTACTTCTAGAGTCATTGATGTGGATCGCACCCACCTAACAACTGTGGTTGCAGGTACTGCAGGATACCTCGACCCTGAGTTCTTCCAGTCAGGCCAGTTCACAGATAAGAGCGACGTGTACGGATTTGGAGTTGTACTAGCCGAGCTAATCACTGGAGAAAAGCCAGTTTCTTTCCAACCGTCTCAAGGAAACAGGTTGTTGACAACTTACTTCCTTCATGCAATGAAAGAGAACAGACTCCTCGATATTATCGATCCTCGGATTAGAGATGATTGCAATCTGGGACAAGTCACGGTGGTGGCAAAAATTGTAAGGATGTCCCTGAAACTTAAAAGGGAGAAAAGACCAACCATGAGGGAAGTCTCCATGGAATTGGAGAGGATTTGTTCGTCCCATGGAGATTCACACGCACAAGTTTCTGCCATTGGTAATGATGAAGATGAAGATGAAGATGAAGATGAAGAAGTTGCACAGCTTTATAGACGCAGTCGATCGTTGAACATTGATATGGCTTCAACTTCACGATCTCAACATGACTATGATAGACCTGTGCGGTCTGATACTGAACCCTTGTTTCCTCGTCTCTCAGGATGACCGCTCGACCAGACTACACCGACCCAACCGCTACCATACCCTATTTGTTTTCGGATTTAAATATGATATCAGTTATTTTTATTTTTATGTTATTTATTTTAATTTTACATCGTTTTAGCCTGAGGCAGACAATATATAATTAATATCTAGGTCATCATTTTCCAGTTTAGCGATTGTTTTTTTTTAATAACTTTTACAAATCAATCTTATAATATATTAGAAAAAGAGAGCTTAAGACACTTAAAAATCCTTTTCTCTAAAAAAAAAAAAAACACACACACATAAAAGATTGAAAAAACTTGTCTTAAACTGAAAGCGAAACCTAATAATATCCTAACATAATTAACGTATTCTCTAAAGAAAAGAAAAAATCTTATCACATTTGTTATGTTTTTGGTAAAGAAATAAATAAAATTCTTATCAAGGATAAACACATTGACAAAGTCGGTGGAACTAAGTCAACGCTCTTAAGTTTAGAAATGCCAAACGTGATTTTTAGAGTAGAGATTATTACAATAGTTATGTTATGTCGTTATGTGATATAGAGAGTTTTAACTTTAAAATATTACTGTAAATACACAGCAAATGAAATCGTATTTAGGAATCGAATCCATGAGAATTAAGTATCACACTACGAATTTTATGAATGAAACTAAATTAAGATGGCAATATGGTTGTTTGTTGTGATGCGAAACAAAATAGAAATATAAAAACGATGTAAAATCAATTAAAAACAAGCGTTAAATCTAGGGCAATTTGTAGGAATTCGGAGATCATGAACGAGACAATTATTCAGGAAACGAGAAATCACAGTCTCAAACATGAATATATAACCAATCAACTTTCGTGGTATCAATCACTTTCTCTAGCAAACTAAGAATCTAAACAGTTGTTTTATCTTAGAATTCTAAACAAGCATTAATGAGCAGGTTTGATATTTTCACAAATTGCCTTAACATTAGCTTTCGTTGGCTAAGGACAATTTGCTCACCTATGTTCTTTCAGGCAACCTATAGCACTTTTGATGAATAGATTAAACCTAAAATCAGAGACTAAGTGATCAATTTAATCTAAGCAGTAAGAACAACGATAGGTGAAGACAAGATAATAAATCCATATCTATGTCTAATTCAACGATTCATAAATTCTTTTGAATACCCTAAACCTAACTATTAAACTACTCAGACATGAAAACAAAGAAAGGAGAAGGAGATGAAGAGAAAATCATAATCAAATAAAATAAATCCAAAAAGGGTTTATAAATCTTCTCAACGATGTAGAGTGAGAGATTCGTCTCCCAAATCTTACAGATTGCAGAAAACCAAAAAGTCTTAATAGTATTGAAAGAGTATGTAAAAACTTAGCCTAAACAATGGCTCAAACTCTAATATATATAATAAAAACGTTCTGGATGAAAAGATATGGCAAAACCCAGTGAAATAAGGAAACTAAACATTTCCTTATTATGATAAAATTGGTTTGGATCGATCGATCCAAGGTGTGGATCGATCGATCTGGGCTGGAATGGTCGATCTGGTCTAGAACGATCGATCCAAGCTTCAATGGTCGATCCAAAATGTTTCGTGTTGGTGGATCGATCGATCCAGCAGTGGATCGATCGATCCAACAGTGGATCGATCGATCTAGCCTCCTTTGTGCTCCTTTTGCTTCATTACATGCTCTTTATGCCTTATATTCCTTCCAAACGCATTTCGACCCTGAAAATACTCTAAAACATAGAAAAGACTCGATAAAAACATTGAAAACTTAAGTTAGAATGCGTCAAAAATGCAATACATCAACTCTCCCATACTTAGCATTTTGTTTGTCCTCAAGCAAACACTAAGAATAGAGTTGAGGTTTGAAAATCACGGGAACTCACCTTCTCTTTAGAATGTTGTAATGACCATTCATCTCACAATCCACATATTGTAAAATCAATCTCAATGGAACCACAATGTACTTCTCCGCAGATATTTGCAGCTTCCCATATTCAACTCACAATTTCGCAAAAATCATCCCTAAGCCTTTCATCGTTGGATCTCATCAAGGATCTCAATGCCAAGAACCTTATAGACTCATTCCCGTACAATGTCATGACAACCATCCCTACAATCTTTGGTACTCTTTCTCTCCATCGAACTTATTATGTTCTCATCTTTTCTTTTCTCTTTTTTTTTATTTTTTTTTAATTCTTCAAAGGTGTAAGCGAATAATGGTATCATAGGAAATTTTTCTAACTTGCTTCCAACATTTGTGTGATCATTCCTTTCGAATTAAAATAATGGGATCACAGGAAATTTTCCTAACCCTTTACTTGAAAAAAATCCTTTCATCTTTTCTGATTTTGTTTAACTTAAAATAAGGGAGAGGAGTACCATTACGTTTCACACATGATGCATTTGTCAGGCAACGAACGAGGAGTCAAGCTCAATGAACATTAATCACTTCGATGAGGTAAAAGGAAGAGTTCAGAAATTAGCTCAGGCTTAGTGGGTTCTGTTGGAAATGTGGATGTCTCTGGTTAGCTGGTCAGTTTTTAGATTTTTCATTAGTCGGATCTGAACTGATTCTGCAATAATGGTCACTAAGATAGAATAATCAGACAACAAACCAAGAGAAAAGTCATAATACCCAACAAAGTTTTGACTCAATAAAACATCTTGGACTAATTCAATAAAAATATCAAAATGACTCAAGAGAAACAAAAAAACAAAAAATGGCGTTAGTCCCAGCACATACCCTCCACTAGACTTACTTCACACCGTCTCCGGTGTGAAAATAAACCAGAAGAAAGATATGACTAACGCAAAAATACATCAAAATAAAATAAAAAATGAAAAAGATAAAGGAGAATGAGAGGATATTGCAGTCGAAGACGGTCATCAGGGCTGACACTCTTTCACTCTTGGTACTCTCTGATGCCTTGATAAACGTGATGCATCGTCGGACTCATCATCATCTGGAATCCTGTGTCCAGCAATATCAGGATCAACGGTAGTGGCAGCCGCTCTACCAGTAGCATGGGGTGGAAATAAGAAGGTGGTCGCGGGCATGTGAGCTTGGCAAGCACTGCCCACATCCTCTGTAGCATCGAGTTGTTGGTCCTCTGGGACTCAATCATCCAAGCCCGACGAGCCTCCTCTGTAGCATCTGCAGGAAGGGGTGGAAGGTCGTACTGACCAGTGTACTCGGAAAGTAGCTGTTCCATTGTAGAATATGCCTGAGACGTCTGCTGAGTAGAAAAGTCTGGCACGGGATCATCCTCTAGGTGAGGCTGTGAAACACTAGCTCTCGAAGAGCCACCTCTGCGTCTCGGCGCAGCAGCTGTGCATAAGAACTCAGGAGCTGGTAAAAACTCCAGGTTCTCCCTGGATGTGAGAGCGATAAGGTCTGGAAGCGAGAGCTGACAGAGACGAGTGATGCCAGCGCGGTCTTAGAACTGGTACTTGAAGCCCACCTTGAGGGTGGTGCTATGCTTGAGGTACTGCTCATCAAAATGGGTAAGTGTGTCCACACACTTGGTCGAAGAGAGGTCAATCTCATGATACCTGGAAATTGGAGTCAAAAGACCCCCAACATACTCCGTCTTTGGTCTCGAAGTGTTAAGGCCTCTAAACTTCTTTTGCACTAGAACAGCAGCAAGGATAGCTCCAAAATTGGTTTGAAGATCAAATGGAGGTGGATCACCGTAGACGTCGCGAACGAATGAGGGAAGTCTAAAGTGTATCATCTGCAGCCCATCCTCTCTCAAAGAGTTGGCCTCCAACTTATCAAACAGACTGTGCCCAACGATCTTGGCAACCACGCGAATGATTGGGTTCCGAATCAAGGCTAACTTGGCCTCTCTTGATGTATATGGCCTTGAAACAATCAGATTCCATAGCTCAGCAGCCTGTGGAAAGTCAGCCGGAAATGTGTAGCTCTTCCTGTAGTTTTCGAACCCGTAGATATCACTCAACTTCCTAATGGAGATCTAATAAAGCATGGTGCTGATCAGGTAGGAGAGCCTCCCCTCACTTGCGACGTTCATCGCAATGTCATCATACTTGATCGTGGCAGAGGCAAGAAACTGTCGAACCAACTCAGGGTAGAGAGGGTATGGCTGATAGGCAAGCGTACCTAAACCCATCCTCTGCAACATTTGTCGTACATCCTCTGCAATCCCCATCTTCTGCAAAGTCCTTTCACACACGAACTTCGTAGGCGCCATCTCAACTCGCAGTAACCCATTGTAACAAGTGTTATTGAATATAGTCCATTGATCTCCATATTTGCGCATCATGTATCCGGTGTCTTTCTGTATTTCCCCAACCGACATGTGAGGAACTGTGAGAATCAACGAACTCTCTATTGGCGTTTTATCGTGTCTCGGCCAAGGAGCAATGGTACGCTCTCCTTCCTCCTTGTTCTCTTCCTCTTCGTCATTAGGGACCAAAGAAGAGGCGATCCCCTTGTCTTTTCTGCGCCTTGAGGATTGCGCGTTCTGATCAACTTGTGATCGTGGCTGTATCGGCGCTAAACCCGTGTTGGTTTTTTCCTGAGAGCTCCACATGTTTTATCCGTTATCTGCAAAAATCATAGCAAGCCACGAAAATCATTCAAGAACAACTACAAACCCGAATTCCAATTTTTCTAAAAAAATATTTCGAACTGAAAATTGGAGATAGAGGCAAGTATCTTTGCAGATCGAAAGAGACAATGTTATTAATGGAAAGAGCACAAAAATGGAATATGGTCCAAAATCACCAAAAACCATTAAGAATCAAAAGAGTTATGGTGGTTTGAAATATTTTGCTCAAGAACACCCAAAAATCGCACAAGGGGGGAAAAGAGGAGAGAAAAACAAGTTTTGATCTTTAAAATCGGGTGTAGGAAGTTTAAAACATGTTCTTCGGTTCGGTTTTAATGAATTAAACCGGATTAAACCGAAAAATCAGAACCGAAAACGTACCTGGGACTTGGATCGATCAATCTGACCTTTTTTTTTGTTTTTTGTTTTTTTTTATCTGAAGCACTTAGAATCAAAACCAAAAATTATAAAACAAACGAAAAACTAAGTATATACACTCACCGGTGGGTTGTCTCCCACCAAACGCTTGTTTTAAGTCACGAGCTTGACTTGGATGCCATCTAGGCTTGAGGCGGATCACTGAGGGAAATGGTGTCTCCTTCAGTGATTTTGATGTCAGCGAGATATGGCTTTAGGCGTTGACCATTAACCACAAATTCACCTCCTGCAGTGTCCAGCAACACAACAGCTCCATACGGTCTCACCTTTTTGATGGTGAACGGCCCAGACCATCGCGATCGCAGCTTCCCAGGAAAAAGTTTTATGCAAGAATTGAAGAGCAATACTTGATCATTTGCAGCAAAGTTCCTTGGAATGATATTTTTGTCATGGTAGGCTTTACTCTTTTTCTTGTAGATCCTCGAATTCTCATAGGCCATATGACGAATCTCATCTAGCTCGTTAAGTTGCATCAACCGTCTCTCAGAAGCAGGCTTAATGTCAAAATTCAAAAACTTAACGGCTCAAGCTGCCTTGTATTCGAGCTCCGCTAGAAGATGACAAGACTTCCCATAGACAAGATGCAATTGTGTCGTTCCCAAGGGTTTCTTGTGAGCGGTCCTATACGTCCAAAGAGTGTCATCAAGCTTTACGGCCCAATCTTTTCTTGTGGTGCTTACAGTCTTTTGCAGAATGCTCTTGATCTCCCTGGAAATCTCAACTTGCCCACTCGTCTGTGGATGGTAAGGAGTGGCTACCTTATGCTTGACTCCATGCTTCTTCAAAAGACCTTCAAAGACCTTGTTGATGAAGTGAGAACCACCATCGCTGATCACAACTCGAGGCACACCAAAACGTGGAAAGATCACAGACTTGAACATCTTTAAAACTACCTTGGCATCATTAGTTGGACTAGCCAGCGCTTCAACCCATTTAGACACGTAGTCCACTGCGACAAAGATGTATTGATTCCCATAAGAAGATGGGAATGGACCCATGAAACCAATACCCCCAAACATTGAACACCTCAACCTCCAAGATAAATTCCGAGGCATCTCGTTCTTCTTGCTTATGTTCCCTTGCTTTTGACATGAATCACACTTACAGACGAAGGCATGAGCATCTCTAAACATTGTCGACCACTAGAAACCAGCTTGTAGAGCCTTGGACACCGTCTTAAAAGTAGCAAAGTGTCATGCATAATTCGAACTGTGGCAATAGAAAAGAATACCAAGGACTTCTTCTTCTGAAATGCATCGTCTGAAAACACCATCTGAACACTGCTTGTACAAGTATGGCTCATCCTAAAGTAATGTCTGATGTCTCACAATAACTTCTTCTTCCTATACCCAACAAAGTTCTCGGATTCCTTTTCTGCAGCCAAGTAGTTCGCAATGTCACCAAACCAAGTTCGCCGAATTAGCAGGGATATCTCCCACCTTCTACCAACAAGTCGATTATCAACTGACGATAAATTTGATATCAAACCAAGTTCGCAATGTCACCAAACCAAAGTTCTCGCGTGATATCGCGAGAAGGTGTGTAATGATCAATGTTCTCAATGCCGATGGCATACATGTGCTCCTCAGGAAGGCTGTTGTTCAAGGGAATGTCTTCCTCTATACGCAATCGAGACATATGATCTGCGGCATCATTATCGATCCCCTTCTTGTCTTTGATCTCCAGGTCAAACTCCTGCAGCAGGAGAATCTATCGTAGCAGTCTAGGTTTGGCATCTTTCTTGGTGAGAAGGTACCTCAAAGCAGCGTGATCTATGTGTACAATCACCTTAGACCCCACGAGATATGACCGAAACTTCTCAAAAGTAAACACGATGGCGAGAAGCTCTTTCTCTGTGGTAGCGTACTTGCATTGAGCATCATCAAGAGTCCTACTAGATGACATGAAGCTTCTTATCCTTTCTTTGTCCCAAAACAGCCTCCACTCCGTAGTCACTAGCATCAGCCATTACCTCAAAAGGCAACTCCCCGTCCGGTGGTTGAACAATCGGTGCGCTAACAAGTGCTCCCTTGATCGTAAGAAAAGCCTCAAGACAAACATTGTCGAAGTGAAACTTCACATCTTTGCACAAAAGCTGAGTCAAAGGTGTAGCAATCTTTGAGAAATTCTTGATGAACCTCCTATAGAACCCAGCATGTCCCAAAAACTCCTAATTCCTTTGACAGAATCAGGTGGCTACAGACTTGTCATCACTTTGATATTTGTCTTGTCAACCTCGATACCATTCTCTGAAATCCTATGTCCCAAAACGATCCCATCGCTGGCCATGAAGTGACACTTCTCCCAGTTTAATACAAGATGTTTCTCCTCGCAGCGTTTTAACAACCTGTATAAATTAGAAAGACAAACAGAAAAAGAAGATCCATAGACAGAAAAATCATCCATAAAAATTTTCATTATGTCCTCAATCATGTCAGTGAAAATCGACATCATGCATCTCTGGAAAGTGGCTGGTGCATTACACAAACCAAACGGCATTCTGCGATAAGCATAAGTGCCATAAGGACATGTGAATGTGATCTTCTCCTGATCGTCTGGATGGATAGAAATCTGAAAGAAACCAGAATAATCATCTAGAAAATAATAATAAGCATGGTTAGCCAATCTCTCAAGCATCTGATCAATGAAGGGTAAAGAAAAGTGATTTTTACGAGTAGCAGAGTTCAAATTCCTATAATCTATGCACATTCGATGGCCAGTGATAGTCCTAGTTGGGATTAACTCGTCCTTATCATTTTTAACCACAGTCACTGCACCTTTCTTTTGTAGGACATGGACCAGGCTCACCCACTTACTATCAGAGATAGCGTATATGATACCCGCCTCTAAAAGCTTCATTATCTCCTTCTTTACAACATCATTTAGATTCGGGTTTAACCATCTATGATTTTTTATAGATATCATCGACTCGTCTTCTAGATGGATCCTATGCATGCAAAGATCGGGTGAAATGCCTGTGATATCATCCAGTGAATAGCATAAGGCCCTGCGATACTTTCTAAGTTCACACAAAAGCAAAGTAGTCTCCGAATTATTCAAAGAAGCATTGATGATCACAGGATAAGAAGAGTTAGGACCACGAAATGCGTACCTTAGCCCGGCTGGAAGTGTTTTGAGCTCTACCTTAGGAGCTTTCAGCTCACTCCATGGTTTAAATGGCTTAGGAAGGGTTGTTGCTGGAGACTTCTCTATAGCTTCGTCCAAGCTTATGTAGGCGACCATCTTCCCCAAAGTCTGGCTTGAGTTTCACATCTTGGCATAACCAGCTGCGTCATCACTGAAAAAGCCATACTCGCTCGCAGCCCTTGTCAAAGCAATCTCCAATGGGTCATCAACTAGAATCTCTTCAGCGGCTTCGTTAGAGATCTCTAGTGAGTCGTCGAACAAGAATGTCTGCCCATCCAACATAGGCTTTTTCAGCAGCTTGTCCATCTTAAACATTATGATAATCTCTCCTAGGTGGAGATCTATTCGCCCATTCCTCACATCGATGATAGTTCCAGTAGTTCATAAGAAATGTCGTCCCAAGATGAGGGGATCCTTTGGCTCTTCCTCTAGTTCTAGAACCACAAAATCTGTAGGAACAAACACATTGCCAATCTTCACATGTAAGTCCTCTATAATCTCAACCGGCAACTTCACAGAACGATCGGCAAACACCAAGGAGATTTTGGTTGGCTTGAACTTTATGAATCCAAGTCGCTTAGCCACAGAATATGGCATTAAGTTGACGCTCGAACCTAAATCACACAAAGAACAAGCAAACGTCATTAATTACTCGAATCTGCACAGATAAACAAATCTCCCTGGATCTCCAAGCTTTTTAGGCATCCTGTTTTGAAGGACGGCGCTGCAATCTTTTGAAACCTTCACGAAATCATCTTCTCCAGAAACCTTACTTGTCACCAAGCCCTTCACGTATATTTTCATTGCAAGTATCATCTGGATTGCATCGGCGAGAGGGAGCTTCAGTTTTAGATCATCTAGCATTTCTTTGCACTTCGCCTCTTCTAAGTCCTTCCGCTACTTCTTAGGGCGAGTAGGTTATGGAACCCTTGGAGCATAGACACGCGCAGGCAGTAGCTCCTTTGCAGTCGCGTCGCTCACAGGCTCTCTTACTTGCACAACTTCTGAATCGTCCCACTCTTCCAAGTCAATGACTACATCGGAATCTTTCCTTTTTCACGCGGCAGGCTTTATTACCTTTCCACTCCTAAGCATAATGGCATTCACGAACTCATTCCTGGGATTCTGCTCTGCCTTTCTTGGAAGGACTCCATGTGGTCTCTTGATCACTTCGGCCGTCTGATCTACTTGAGTATCCAGCTTCTTCACAGGGGTAGAGATTGACTCAAACTTGCCATTTAGATCACTGTACATGCTATCCATCTTGACGTTGATCTCGTTGGCAGATTTCTGTTGGTTGAGCAAAAGTTGCTGCAGGAGAACCTTGAGGTCATCACCAGAGTTGTTCGCAGAGCTTGTAGAGGCTTGGAATGGGGCGTGTGTCATCGGTTGGAAGTTATTGAACGGCTGTTTCTGCTGGTTTCCCCCCTGAAATCTGTTCTGGCCCTGATTCTGCACGAACTGGTTTCCCTGAAAACCCTGAGAGAAGTTTTTTTGGAAATCCTGGTTTTGCATCCCCGTCTGTCCTGTAAACCCCTGAAAAGCAGTGACGCCCGCGTTTTGCACGGTCAGTTTTCCCTGAATTTGTTGACCCTGAACGTTCACTTGATGTGGGTATATTTGATCTTGCGGATTCTCGACATTCGTGCTTCTGTACGACATATTTGGGTGGTTTCTGTAATTCTGGTTGAAACCCCTATTTTGCACGAAACCTTGCCCGTTCACGTAGTTCACCTCTTGCAGTTCATCGATCCCTTCTTCAGCAAACTCTTGACAGAAAACCGGATATGCTCCACTCTCACGGAATTGCACACCTCTTTGACTCCGACTTGCCTTGAACAGCAGATTCAACTTCTCATTAAGCTCGTCGATCTTCTGAGACTCCACGCTATTGAAACGCTTAGTCCTGTCATACTCAGCACATCGATTATTGGAACTTGCAGCCAAGTTTTCAATCAGCTGGTAGGCTCCTTCCTTACTCTGAGTCATGAAGTCTCCATTGCTAGCAACATTGAGAGTGTTCTTGTAATCCCACTCGACTCCATCGTAGAAAATGCTAAGAATCTTCCCATCTGAGTATCCATGATGAGGGCACTCTCTACGATACTCCTTGAATCTCTCCCAAGTTTCACAGAAATACTCTCCCGAATGTTTTTGGAAGGTAGTGATCTTGTTCCTCAGTGACGCCGTCTTGGATTTGGTGTAGAAGTGATCCAAGAAAACAGTTCTGCACTCATCCCAAGTTTTCAATGATCCAGGAAGTAGAGAATTGAGCCATCTCGATGCCTTGTCTGCCAGAGAAAAAGGGAAAAGCTTGCACTTGAGGTAATCAGCAGGTACCCCATTCGACTTAGTAGTGCTGCAGATCTCTTCGAATTTTTCTATGTGATCCATCGGACTTTCAGCGGGTAGACCATGGAATAAGTGTTGCTTCACCAACCCGATCATCTGAGGCTTGATCTCGTAATCCTGCATTGCAAGGGCTTGTGGACAGATAGCAGCTATGTTCTATTGTTGTTGCAGTTGCTGCAACTGTTGCAACTGCTCATGTCGCCTCTGAACTTTGGCTGCAGTAGCAAGTGCCCGGTTGTCGATTTGATCACCCATCGTGACTTGATTAGACTTTGTCTTTATGTTCGCTCTTTCTAACCTTGCAAGTTTCTGGTTGTCGAAGTTGAAAAGGTTGTCAGATCCTTTGCTTTTTCTCTGCATACACCTGAAACACACAAGAAAGCAAGATAGAACTAATAAGTAAATCTTAGACTAAATTCCAAACAAAAATTCGAAGGTAACGCAATTGGTCCCCGACAACGGTGCCAAAAACTTAATACACAGAGTTTTAACCCTAAAATATCACTGCAAGTGCACATCAAACGAAGTAGTATTTAGGGATCGAATCCACGAGAACCAAGTATCACACTACGAATCTTATGAATGAAACTAAGCTAAGATGGCAATATAGTTGTTTGTTGTGATGCGAAACGAAATAGCAATATAAATACGATGTAAAATCAATTAAAAACAAGCGTTAAGTGTAGGACAATTCGCAGAAATTCAGAGATCATGAACCAGACAATTATTCAGGGAACGATAAAGCACAATCTCAAACTCAAATATGAATATATAACCAATCCACTTTCATGGTATCAATCACTTTATCTAGCAACCTAAGAATCTAAACTGTCATTTGATCTTAGACTTCTAAACGAACATTAATGAGCAGGTTTGATATGTTCACAAATTGCCTTAACATCAGCTTTCATTGGCTAAGGACAATTTACTCACCTTTGTTCTTTCAAAGCTTTCGTCTCCCAAAGCTTACAGATTGCAGAAAACCAAAAAGTCTGAATAGTATTGAAAGAGTATGTAAGAACTTGTAAAAACTTAGTCTAAACAATGGCTCAAACTCTAATATATATATAATAAAAACGTTATGGATGAAAAGATATGGCAAAACCCAGTGAAATAAGGAAACTGAAATTTTTCTTTTTATGATAAAATTAGTCTGGATCGATCGATCCAAGGTGTGGATCGATCGATCTGGGCTGGAATGGTCGATCTGAGCTGAATTTGGTTGATCTGAGATGTCTCGGCAAATTGGATCGATCGATCCAGTCTAGAACGATCGATCTAAGCTTCAATGGTCGATCCAAAATATTTCGTGTTGATGGATCGATCGATTCAGCAGTGGATCGATCGATCTAGCCTCCTTTGTGCTCTTTTTGCTTTATTCCATGCATTTTATGCCTTAGATTTCTTCCAAACGCGTTTCGTCCCTGAAAATACTCTAAAACATAGAAAAGATTCGATAAAAACATTGAAAATTTAGGTTAGAATGCATCAAAAACGCAATAAATTAGTATGGTTAAAAAAAAACTAACTTAAGTAATTCAATCAGAATCTAGTTTACTACAAAACTATCTTATTATATAAAGTTTGATGCGTCAAACTTCGTAATTAACACGATCATGACACGTATCAGCCGATTGATCGGATTTTGACACATGTAATTTTCTTTTCCAATTAGATTTTGACATATGTCATACAAATCTTATTTCTTTTTAAACTTATATATTTGTATTTATCAAGTATGATTATAAAAATCAACATATATAAAAAAAAAATTATTAGCTTTGATAAATAATTCATTAAAATAATTAGTTGATAAACATGGTCTATTCTTTTAAATATTGACTTTATTATATGTCTCGGTTTTGTTTTTTTCGTACAACCATTCTTTTTTCCCCTCTTTTCCTTTACGTTTATTAAGATGAATTATGTTTCAAAAAAATTTCATTAGAATATTAATTAATATACGTGTAAAAAATTTTGAGTTCAAATAAACTTAGGTTTACATAACCAAATCTTCAAAAATTATAATATTTTGCCTTTATATAACAAGTTTTTGTGCTCTCTCAATCTTCTCACCACAAAATTTCAAACTTCAATAATCTATTCCATAAAATTTATTTCAGTTTTTTAATTATAAAAAACCATCGATTACTCTCTTATTCAATAAAAACAACATATTTCAATATTTTCCAATTAGCTTATTTTAGTAATTCATAAAAAAAAAAAAGTAAATAAGCTACATATATACACGCTTACATATATTTTGATTTTAAATAGATATAGATATGACAAAAAAAATCAAACATGTTTTCTCATTAGAATATAAATACACATGTAAAAATCTTTTGAATAGAATTAGGTTTACATACCCAAATCTTTAAGGATTATAATATTTCACTTTTATTTAAACAATTTTGTACTCTCTCGATCTTCCCACCAAGCAATTTAAAATTTCAATAACCTCTTCTAAATTTTTGTTTCCAATTAACTTTAGCCACAAGTCAAAATAAAATATTCCATTTAAAAAAAAATCTAATATCATTATATTTTGAAATCAGACTAAAAAAATATACATTCTATTATGGTTTATTTAAAGACTTACCACTACGTAGACATCCTAAATATTATAAAATTGATGTATGAGAAGAAAATTATTTTGAAAGTTTTTCATGTTGTGAAAATTATAAAAAGTAAGAAACCAATTGATAAAACACATATAATTCGTTTTTCATTGAAAGAAAGATAATACTTGATTCATAAGTGAAAAATAAAAATTCAAATATGATTAAAAATGTGAGTAAGTCTAATTCAAATAAAAATACGTAAATCAATTTGTCAAGAGTTAAAAAAAAATATATATGAGTAGTTATATAATAAAAAGTAAACATAATTAAAATAGGAACAGGAAAAACTAATAATATAGAAATATGTGAAAAAAATAATGGAAAATTCAGTTAATATAAAAAAGTAGGAGAATCAAAATCAATAAATAATTTGTAGGCTTTTCTATGAGTGATTTCACATCGACGTTTTCAATCTTATTTTATTTATTTTTATGGATGATATGATTTTATTATCCATTTTTATGCGGTTTATAAAATATTAAAGGAGTCAAAATAGTTCAACTAAAACATGAGAATAAATTCATCAAGATTTTTAAAATGGATTAAAAAGTAATATTAATTCAAATAGAATAGGAAAACTAATAATTTGAAAGTATGTGATAAAATTGAATTGGAAATCAAATAATAAAATAATCAAAGTAAATAAATAAATGTTAAACTTCTGAATTATTGGTTTTGCATCAGCGTTCTTAATTTTATTTTATTTATTTTTACGGGGGATTTAATTTTGATTTCTATTTTTAATTAATTTTTTTTACAAGTTATAAAATATTATATTACAAAACCGCATATATACGGGTCCTTTATCTAGCAGTGTACAAACTCTTATGCAAATTTTCTTAAAAGACAATGTACAAACTCTTCAAGCACTTTTTATTAACCGAAATACCATATACCATTTATCAATAAGATTTAGCTTAACGGCTTTAACTACTAGATCATACATTAACAAAATTAATATAGTTTAGGAAAAATCATCCCAACAATGATCTGATCATATTAAATATATATTTTCATATTAATTTATATAGAAAGTTATTGGTTGCAGACAAACTTAACTAATGCTGTACTGTATATTCTGCTTTTGTTAATTATAAGACATTTTCTTCAACTAAATTGATATTTGAGTGTCCTAAAATTATAGGTTATATTACGTTTGGAAAATGTTGTTTGTCACATAAGTTTTAAAAAAATTTGGTTAAACCAGATATATTCCGATTTAATTAAAGTAAAACGGGTTTGGAAGATCAAATCAGTTTTAAACCAAAATGAAAATTAGTTACACCAAGAAATTAAACCGAGTTGATTTAATTGAACCCTAAACCGAAACAGTTTAGGAAACTCTATATTGTTGACTTTGATTCGGTTTAGCCAACCACTGTGACATTTCAATAAATCAACCTATGGATTTACATTTAGAATTTATTCAAAGTAGAAGATGAACATGAATCGGAAAGCTACCGGAAAATGATAAACGTTAGCCGGATACTCATCGGTCGATGACTATGACCGAAAAATTCTATATAAAAAAAATCAGACTTAAATTTCAATCGAAAATACTTGAAAAATCATTTTGAAGTGTTTACAAAAATTAAAGACTTAAAAACCATAAAATCACAAAATTGACACTTTCACATATATAACTTAAAGGATTCATGAATATCTAGGAGAAAACATAGAGTGGTTTGATAAACAAATTCAATCAAATTTTTTTTTTGGTTTTAGGTCATTAGAAATTACCGACGACTAAAATTCTCGGAAATCCATCGGAAATTTCTGATGTATATTAAAATTTTTGAAAAATAATTTTAATTTAAAAATATATCGGTCAGAAATTTTCGACGGTTTATAAATAATTTTTAAAAATTTAAATTAAAAAAATTATCAAAACATTTCTAAAATATGATTAAATTTATAAAAAAAACATTTTAAAAATATTTAAAATAACAATAATAATAGAATTTGCTTCAAGAAAATATAATAGTAGAAACGTTTTAAGAATATAAATTATTTCCAACAAACGTTTTTGGAAATCATTTTTAATTTAAAAAATATGAAAAATCAATTTCTAAACAAAATCAACATAAATAATAATAAATTCTATAATAAAAAAATTAATCAAAAATCAATTTCTTAACAAAATCATTTCTTAATTCTAAACTTCTAAAATTCTAAGTTTCCATTCTTAAACTAATCTAACCACCTAATAATGACATACATACTAAACTAACATCCTATAACATCTAAATACAATTATAAACATAAAATTCTAATAAAACTTACATATTTTAGAGAGCATTCGGAGAGGAGAACGTGAGAGAGTGTAGAAAGAAAAAAAGTTAAAATGAAAATGGGAGAAATAGTAAAATGAAATGGGAGAAAGAGAAAGAGCTGAGTTTAACATATAAATGGATTTCCGATGGACATAACACAATTGGTGTTTTGAGGGTGAAATTTTTGGTTCCATCAGAAATGTTAATAGTGAAAAGAAAAAAAAAATGCATTTTACAAATCTATTAACAATTTTGTTTTTTTATTATAATTTTTTTTTAAAAACTTCCGTCGGACATTTCCTTAAATTTTATAAACAGTATCACTTATTATTCTACAAATCATATTGGCCGAAAATATATATCCTACTATTAATTGTGTGTACAGAGATTGTAGGGAGAAATATATAAGATAAACAGAAACTTAAGTGGTACAACAAGGTGATCAATTATCATATCCTACACAGTACTACACACTAAAAAAAAAAACAATAATACACAATTTGTTATCTCGTAAAACAATTTAGAAACTAACAGCCGAATTTGCTAAAAGAATAGAGAACAGATGAACAAGTCCAAGAATAAGATCTCTTAATGACAGGTTTGGTCGGTTTGTCTTCTTCCAGTGAGATCATTCCAAGATGAGAAGGATCTTCCAACAACATCTTGGCGACCAAGTAACCGGCGATGGACCATGTCTGAAACTTCCTCGCATGTTTTCCGATGAACCTTCGTGATTTGCCGTCGTAGTACTCTGGCCAACCGTCTTTCAGTAACCGCGCGTCCGCCAGGTCTATGGCCCGCCTCGCTATCTGAGGTCGTTTCGTCTTTACGCACGCTCATAAAAGCACTGCTTTTTCCGATCGCCGGAGAAAATAATCCGACACAAAAAAATCACAATTATTGTTCGTACATGAAGTTAGTAGTAGTAAAGTTTAAAAATTATTTTTTATTCCATTGGAAATAAATCAAATCCTTTATACAAGTTTGAATTTTGACTAATGAAAACACTTTCCGTAAAGAAGATTTATGCATTTTTCCTCAATGATTTTGTTTCCAACTTAAAAAGTCTAGAAGTAATTTAGATAACTATCTTAACACATTCTTTTTACGACAATCCCTATCAAATCTTGACTTCCACAAAGTAAAAAAAAGAAAAAAAAAAGAAACATATATGTTCTTTCTGTCGGTAAAAAACAAGATGTAAAATTTTCATGAAAAGAAGAGAAATTTCACCTGGCCAAGAGCCTCCGTTATGGTAACTCCACCGAGTATTTTTTGGGTCACAACCGGTAACGATCCGCCACTCGCGGCTCTCAATCGCCGGATGACAAATCTTAACCGGCATTTCTCCGACCAACTTCTCCCACCGTTCCTCGATCAAGTCCATGATCGCCGCTGACTGCTCAGGCGTGGCTAAAGAAGCAAGAATCGCTACACAGTTGCCAAGAGCAAACCACCTGAAATCCATGCGAGCTGGACTAACGTTTCCTATGAAGTAACCACCACGGAGAGGCATGAAGTCGAAGACCCACTCAGGGATCGAGTCAGGGATTACGTTGAACCTGTTGACTGCTGTGTGCAAATACTCCTCCGTCTTGTAACGGTAAATGTCGTTGAGCTGTTGAAAATCCAGCCAGAAATAGCTTCTCATGTGGAAACTAAGCGCATGTAGCCGTTTCACTATCCTCTCCATAAACTCTTTCCCTTCTGTGCCGTGCTTTAGCATTGACATTGCTGATCGGAGAGCCATGAAAAAGAGAGCTTGGATCTCGATCGAGTAACCATAAACTCCCTGCATGCTCGATTTGTTCACAAAACTCCTTAAACTCAGCTCTCGTTGTTTAAGACGTTTTGCTCATCTTGATTAATTCAAGCAATTTAGCAACACTTTTGGTGAGTCAATTAACCTAAAAACAATTGTTATGTGATCAATCAAGTAATAGCACTAAGCACAAATCATAGATGAAGAACCAAATGAAATTCCCTTATGAACAATATTCTTAAATCTAACAACTGATGAAAACTCTTTGAATCCCCTCAACCTAACTAAGAGATTACTCAGACATAATCAACGAATCAAGCAAAAAAGATGTAGAAGAAATCATGATAAAACTCAATAGGAAGTACGAGGGTTCATATATCATCTCTATAAGAGATACAAAGTTGAGATCTACTCCCTTGAAACTCAAAAACAAAAATAATCAAAAACTATAGAATAATATGAGTCTCTCCTATCTAAAGTGACTAAAAACGTGTATAAATAGGTCTAGATCTCTCTTGAGTCCAATTGGAGAAGTTCTGGGGGTAAAAGGAAAACATGGAAGACCGATCCTATGCAAGAAGGCGGAGATTGGTCTTCTCAAGTCGGTCTGGTAGAGGAAAGAGGGCGTTGTCTTTGTCTTGAGGTCGGTCTTCTCAGGTCGGTCTACCATTCTGCGCATGCTTCATCTGCGGACCAGATTGATATGTCTCCACGAGAATTGGTGTAACTTTCTGACCGTTGATCCAAATGACTTCAAACTTCTTTTGAATGAAAGCTAACTCAATAATATATCTCATGTCTAAATTTAAGCTCAATCCAATGAATTTAAGACCTCCAACGGTTGCTAGACAGCTGATGTTTTGGAACTGTCCAATATCTCATTTCCTTGTCCTTTTGTCCAAATGACCTGTAAAAAACTCTAAACACTAGAAACACATTAAAACTACCACTTAAGGCATAAAACCGTGAAAAACCATTAGATATAGTTATAAAACCGTATTAAAAACCGTAAAAACCAGGATACATCACCTTAGACTCGAAACAAAATCGTCTTGGTATCGCTAATGTGTCATCAAAAATATTTGTTCTCATTTAATTTCCGGTATGGAAAAGACCATTAGTTTTTTTTTTTGTATTTCATCTCTCAAACTTTTCCTATGATGTAATCTGGTTTAAATTAGTTTCAATAAAACAAAGTGTTAAAAAAAAAAAACTTTGTATCAATACGTCATTCTGTATTTTAAATTTTGGCTTTTTGATTATTAAATGTGATAGCTTGACCAATTGGACATAATCTGTCGGAGTTCACTAGCTCATACTTTTTTTTCTTATTTTTTTTATCACAACGGATCGGTTCATTAATCTATTATAAAAAAAAATTGGTAACAACTAACATAATGTCGTTTTTTGGTAAACTTATGGATACTTCCAGCCCACGGTCACTTCTCACACTATCTCACACTTATGTTATCGGATTTTAATATCAAAGCAAGTTGCATGCTGAAATTATCGGTTTGTATCTATAATCTATCATAATTTTTTTCTTTTTGATAATGGATAGTTTGTATTAGATTACCAAAATATCTTACAAAGTTTTTTTTTTTTTTTTTACAATAGAACTCGAAATTAGAGATAACAATCACATTAAGAGATACAATCTTCGAAACCAAACTTCGATATCATGTATGCATCAAATACGTGTGTGTGTGTGTGTGTATGTGTATAGGACGTGTTCGTGAAGAAATCGTATATGTGGAGAATAAACTTTTGGTCACGTTGAATTCTTGGTTTCCAAGTTTAATTAGGCATTATACTCTTTAGGGAACATATATACATGTTTTTTTTTGTTTTAAACACTTGTACGGTTTAATTGATATAATTGGCATTTTTGGTGAAATCAAATGATTTGTTTTTGGATAAATCAAAATGATTATGAGTATAATTAATATAGTGTTAGTTAAAAAGTCAATTAGCTATTGCGGGAATTATGATACGAATCCGAGATCCGCTTGTGCATATTCAAATTTGCAATTATTTTACATAGGAATGTGTTTCACCTAGAATTTGGGATTATGATTTAGGATTATTTCACCCATTAATAGGTTTTAAACCTTTTTCCATAGAATTCCTCTCATCTGCAAGCCATAAACCAATCCGAACGGTTTTTATTGTTATCTTCCCAAAGTATTTTGATTATGTGAGCACATTGGATTTCAGTTACTTAATATTTTCTGCATTGTAAACCAAACCATTAGATTTTTAATGAAAACCAGTAGAGAAGGCCACACACCCATTAACATCAAATCAACGAAAAAATGAATGATCATATGAGCAATGAATATCTTGCCCTAGTTACACCTTGTTATTCTATTATCAGACCCTAAGACTCTACTCATTAATCCCCTTAATCCAGTTTTAGGAAACAAAAGACATGAACAATGATAAGTTACAGATTGTGATAAATTCCCTTAATCAGACTCTAAGACTCTACTTTAATCATACCCTAAGACATGAACATGCACAATGAAAAAAAAATTATAGGCAAGCACATGAAGGGTTGTCTTTGACATTCACTAGGAATTTTTTTCTTCCATTGTCAATCTCATACACTCCTTTTCTCGGTGGACAAATCTGGCGTTCATAAAAGCAAATGAACTCCAACAACACAATCACATGATCGATGGTTATAATGCGCTAGAGTTATAATATTGTTGAAACTTTTACACATGTTATTTTCCACCACATATGAGTTTATATGTTCCTATAAGAAGGTTCTGCAATATAAAACCATTATAAAAAAACAATCATTAGAAGAGATTGATTATTAATAAAAGAACCATTAATGCATAACTTAGACCAATGCTTTGCATACTTTTAGATACTTTCGTGAATATAGACTTAGAGCAACATCAAATTCCATTTTGGTGTAAAATCCTCTCTAATCCAACACTATTTCCAACACCAAAATTGTGTAAATTCATTTTTACATTAAATATGGTGTAATCTCATTTTTTACATTATTTTGGTGTTGAACTTTTTTATTTATAAAAATTCTTTCAAATTTTAAACAATTTTAAACAATTTTAAAATTGATTATTATAAAAATCAAGATAAATTTATAAATAAATTTTAGATGTATAAAATCTATGTACAAAGAAATAAATTATGTGAATATTTACATATTTTTTACTTTCTCATTATTTCAAAATTTTATATAAATAATTTTTTTTTTTTGTAGTTAAGATGTACAATGTGCGTTCGGAGTTCTCTAATCTTGTTTTGCTATTGTGAAAGGACCGGTTTGTTTTTGGTAAAAGAATGTGTTACATGACATAATGACCACATGTGTAATTTTACATAATATGATAATCAAAGATGAATGCGATCTCGATGCATCAACTTAAGTTGGAAGAGAACATTCACCTCCGGAAGTCAAAATAGTCGAGGATGATAATATGTGGTTCCAAGAATTTTTTGCTCGATTTAAAAAAATAAATGGTAATGATTAAACCAAAATCTAATATGTTTTGTTATTTTATATGGTGTAATGTATTTTATTTATATAGTAAATGTTACATTTAAATAATTTCATAATTTATGGAAGTTTAAAATAAATAAAAATAATTTGGGTCAATTCGTAAATTTTAAAGATAAATTGTTTTATTAACAATTAATAATGAACAATTGTTATTGAACAATTTATAGGCTTGGTAAAATGGATGCGTTTGTGGGACATTTATGACTGGTTTATAACGGGTGCGATAGCGGGTTAACATAAAACTACCAAAATACACATAATATATAATTTATATAAAAAATCAAAAATGTTATTATAAAAAAATTAAAATTATATTTTTAATAACTCATAGAATAATTAAATATATATTTTTAAAAAGGTTTAAAATATTTCTGGATATACATTAGTTTTTTATAATTGCAAATTTATTTTAATTTAATTACAATATATATCGAGTATATATAATTTTATATGATAATATTCGATATAAGAAAGTAATTTTTTTAAAAACAATTTTAAAAAAATTTGTATATTTTTAATTTGTATTTAAGATAATTTTTTAAAAAAAATATTTTTTCAACCATCCGTAACTGCCTATAACCGCAAATAAGAAAAAAACTTTTGATTTAGAACGATTTCAAGCGGTACAAAGGAATATGGCGTGGTTTCTTTGATTGTTGTCAAACGCTATTAACTGCAACCGTGCTCAAATATAGCATGTGCATATGATAGCGGAAAAATCAATCAACACGGTACATTAGTAGTTTTAGAACGTTAATTTTAAAATTCGATTCCCTATGAGAATTGCGTTGAAAATTGGGCTTTTATCAGGCCTAGTAATCGTTGTGACATAAACGAATCTGACGCAGAAGAAAAACGAGCCGCTAAAAACCATGAGACTGTCTCTTCCCATCAACACTATTATAAATCTCCCGAGACCTCTGCTTCCGATTTCCCGTCCTCGTTACCGAAACCCTAGCCGTTCGTCAACCGTCGCGTTTCTCACTTGTTCATCGCTTCTTCCCGTTTCCAGGATTTCGCCGGGTCTGTGTTGTTTCTGGTTCTCGACGAAGGCGATGATGGAGAAGCAATCGATTTCCTCGGTTGAGTTGAAGGAGAAGATTGATCTCACTGAGAAAGAGCGAGATATTTTCGACCGGCTTCTCGGTACTCTCCGCTTTTGCAACCTCGATACGCAGCTTCGTGTCGCCGGTGGATGGGTGCGCGATAAGGTACTGTTTCGTTATTTTCAGGGAATAGTATCAGTGTCCCGTTTTTAGATTCTCAACCCTAAAATAGAAAGGTCGAAAGAGAATTAGGGGTTGGAGTTTTTGTGGAACGTACTTTTACGAGTATTGGTTGGACTAGGAGGATTTGACATTGCATACTTCCATCAGACTGGAAATTTTTGTCTTGAGTGTTGATGTAATGAAGAATGTATGAGAATGTTGCTTTTATCTTTGTTTTCAGCTTCTAGGGAAAGATAGTGATGATATTGACATAGCAATCGACAATATGTCAGGAAGTGCATTTCTTGATAAGGTCAAGGAATATTTATCTTCTAGAGACGAACAAGTACAAGGCGACACTATTATTGAAAGGTTTTAACTTTTCAAGTTTGATTTCGGCTTGTAATTACAAGCTTTCCCCGCTGAATCTAATTCTGATACGCTATAGTTATTGTGGTTAATGTTGGCTTTTTCAGGAATCCTGACCAATCCAAACACCTGGAGACAGCAAGGATGCGCCTTTATGACCAATGGATAGATTTTGTAAATTTGAGATGTGAAGAATACACAGAAAATAGTCGTATTCCTACAATGGTACTGCTCCTTATTAATCTTCCATGTAGTTTGAAGATATTTATCTGCTACGTGTGCATAACACAACCTATCCAAAAATCGTAACTATATTAGTTATCCAGTGTTGCAACGGAAAGGACCTAAGTGCTTGTGCTGCTTAGTTTTAAGTTCTTATTTCTCTGCTTTATTACAGAAATTTGGCACCGCAAAAGAGGATGCTTATAGGAGAGACTTAACCATAAATAGGTACTCTCATCTTCGTCAAGAACAAGAATTAGCATAACTATGATCTCTGTATCACCGAATGCAAGTTGTGACATTTTTATGATTTCTTAAATTTGACAGCTTGTTTTACAACATTAACACTGGCTCAGTAGAAGATCTTACAGAAAGAGGTTAGTGCATCCTAGTGCTGCCAGCATTCAATACTTGTGATGATCAAAATAATTGTTTACAATGAATTGATAAAATCACAGGCATCAATGACCTTAATTCCGGACGAATTGTTACACCATTGCCTGCAAAAGCTACGTTTCTGGATGATCCTTTGCGAGTTCTCCGGGCTATTCGCTTTGGTACTGGTGTTTTTTTTCTTCTCATTTTATGTCATTACATTGCCCATCTCAGATCCTTCATTTGAGCTCTGTGGTTGTCGTTTTGTCAGTCCTGGCTAATCTACTGCCATAACAGGTGCAAGATTTGGTTTTACTCTGGACGAAGAACTAAAACAAGCTGCTTCAAGTGAGGAAGTAAGGGTAGCTCTTGGAGAAAAAATCAGCAGAGAGCGGATCGGGAATGAAGTATGTATCTGCACGTCTGCTTGCTGGATATAGCTGATTTTTCTGACAACCTCTCTTTTTAGGGTTTATCGTTACACAACTTGATTTCTTGGTGCAGATCGATTTGATGATATCTGGGAATGGACCAGTTTCAGCAGTAACGTATCTTTCTGATTTGAAACTATTTAGGGTTGTCTTTGCCTTTCCCTCTTCATCTGAGCCTTCACCATCGGAGAATTGTGGCAGGTTTATCTCATTTCTACTCTTAACACTCGGGAACTTAGCAAATCTGGTTCTGTGACACTGCTATTTATATTTTGCAAAAATCACTCACATGTCTCGCTATCTTAGTCTCTGCCAATCTTACTTGGAAGCTATGTGGAGCCTCATTCAAACACCTGGGCTAGGAAAGTTCAGTGTAAGTTCTGTCGCGATCACTTCTTGTTTAATTGCTAAAGACTTGAGTCACTGAGTTCGCCTAACTTTTTATATTCCATTAGATGTTAATAGTGCCTTATGGTTTGGTTTTAGGGTGAACAAAGAAGGCTTGCTCTGTATGCTGCTCTGTTTCTCCCCTTTAGGAAAACCGTTTACAAAGACGATAAGGGCAAATCGGTACCTTAGTTCCTTGTGTATTTGAACTTTTGTCATCTTTTCTTGGGTTAAACAAATCTGAGTTTTGCTGTCTAAGCAAACAAAACTTGAGCCCTTTTTTCAGATTCCTGTTGTCAACCACATCTTCAAATTCTCCATGAAGCGGAAGACCAGTGACGCTGAAACGGTGAGCTCTGATTATTAATTTTCAATATCTTAGGCCTTAATTCAGTAACTATAGGGCGCGATACTTGTGCTTTTTTTTTTTTTGTAATAACGGAAAAACCAATTAACTTGGTAATATCAGAGCCTTCGCCTGTGTTTTGCATTAGATTGTCGGTGTGGTCCTGTTCAAGACCAGTGTATCTCGTTTTACCATGTCTTTTTAAGTTTGACTGCTTTACGGCTTACAAGATTCTCACTATCATGATAACGAAATCCATCTTCTCCAGGTTATGAATATACATCGTATCACAGAGAGATTCCTATCGTTGATTCGTCCCCTTCAGTTGAAGAATGACTTACAACAGGACAAACTTGATTGGGCCACTGACAAACTTGATTGGGCCACTGATGTTCTTGAGCACTGGAAGTCTATCTCCCTTAATGATCCAGAGGTCCCAGCAACTTCAAAAATAAGAGTACTCGCAGGTACTCCTCTATAGCCTCTAGTGTATTGTATTACACCCACCTTAAAATCTTGAGAAATCAAATCACTAATTTATTCTAGTTAATCGATGTTATAGATAATCTTAGTGATGTCTTTCTGTTACTCGTACAATACTCTGATATCATAAGAGGTCCTAATTCTATAGATTATTGATCAATTTAATTGATATGATAGCTTATAACTTTTGATAATCTTCTCTGAATTTTTTTAACTACGAGTATTTGAAACTTGTGTTTTAGTGAACACGTTATATCCTACCATATGTATATAACTAAAGTGGTTTGTTTTGATACTGTTTCAGGGTTTCTTCTTAGAGATATCAAACACTTCTGGCGTGTTGCGCTCTTATCATCTTTGTTGTTGTGTACGGTTGACGGCATGAACGAAGGTCAAGAAATTGGGCATCTGGATTTCCAACTGGACAAGATACGAGAAATTTACCTAACAATTGAGGACACCATTCGTGAACTGGGTAAGCTTTACTATGTTTAATAAATGGTAGCATTAAAGATAGATATTTCCAAGAGAAGGCAAAAGAAGTTAGGCTGTGACTAGTTACCAAAGCTCCCTGCGTTCCTGTGATTAACAGACTCGCAAAAGTAAAACTAAGAAAATCATATGCATACGAATAGTTGATTTTCCAATTCTTGTTTTTGGGAGATCTTTCTGATTTTGATAAACGATGCATAAGTAGGGTGGAAGAGGAAAGCGTCCCTAGAAAGCTCATTATTCCATCATTCGAGCTGTGTCTGTCAATGTGCCTGGGGGACCATTCCACATACGTAACGGTGTTTCTTGTTTAACATTACAGGTCTTGATAACATCTGGGATGTGAAGCCTCTGGTGAATGGCAGGGAGATCATGCAAATTGCAGATATAAGCGGATCCCTCATCCGTGAATGGGTAAGGCTTCATTTCACTTAATGAATCCCCAATCCTTAAATCTATCAGAATTCAGAACTTTTTCTCGTCCTAGATCTTTGCCAAGGAACCATAAACGAAAAAACTCTCTCCAGATGTTCGAGTAAATCTTGGGGCTTCAGCTCTAGGGTGTAGGTGTATAGTTCCAAAAAGTTGTGCTCAGTCGAAATTAACTTGTAGATCTAGTAAAATGCTCGTTTATGCCTCTTTTTCTTAGATCATATTATCTGAGGTTTGTCTTTTGCTGTGACAAATCCTGCAAAACCATGCAAATCACCTTCATGAAGTATCTAGTATTTCCTACTTTTTTGATATGGCTTTTTGAACTTGTTGGTCGTAATGCCAGTCAAACTCGGCTTTAATGCTTTAATCGAACGCTAGATCCCAAAGATGTGCGATCGAAGTAATCTCTTACAGTTGAATCATTGATCCTCTCTTGCTTCTCTCTTATACATAACGGCTATTGCTCTGTTTTGCAGCAACAGAAAATTCTCACATGGCAGCTAGCTTATCCCAATGGCTCCGCAGAGGAATGCAAGGATTGGATGAGAGAAATAAAAACAAAACGACAACGGACAGAGTGACTTTAGAATCTTTAAATCCATTAACATTGTAGGTTAGTTAAATCTCAGATATCTCTAAGCTTTGAATTCTTTTATCAACCATAGGCTCATATCCGGGATGATGATATAATAGCGGACAAAGATTAAACTTGTGTCTCATGCGACATTTCTTCGGTATCTAATTTGTCTTTTGGCAGTTGAGCTGTATGTTTCTGGTCGCAACAAAACAGATTTGAACAAAAAAGTTTTAAGAATAAAACCAACATGACAGAGAGGTATATACATATATCATCGATCCCTAGTAGCTAAAAGATAAGCTGTTCAAGGATCTGATGTGTAGACCTAAAATCAAAAGCAGAAGAATCCTATATGAACCAAACCGGACTGAACTGGACCTGGAGAGGCAGATTCTTCTATGGTGTCTGCTGGAAGCTTGGTCTAACAGTCTCGAAGCGAGTGTGCAGAGGCGAAAGGAGATAATGTACCTGCTGATTCTGCAAAGCAGGGGATAGAACTGATGATTTGTTGATTGGACTAATCCAGGCGACACATTGCTTGGGCTAGGCCCGCATTGTGGCCTGTCGATCGCGTTGAGAGGTGATATGGTCGAGTAACCTGGTGAGTGCAAAGAGGCCATACAGGTGATGACGAATGCAATGGGGAGGTCTGTTCCCTGACATCTACAGAGATACGGCTGACATTTATTGGGGAAGATCGGCTGTGATGAGTGGAAGACCTGAAAGATTGTTGAATGTAGGACGAGCTCATGTGCCCTGGAGAGAAAGAGAGTGAGGATCCCACAGGAGGAGGGTCAATAAGCACTTCAGATGATGCTGCAATGGAAGATCTGAGAAGCGGTGTGCTCTCTGAAGCGGGTGGCTCATCTGTGCTTGTTCTCGCATCCCGTTTACACACTGGACAAAACGTTCTCCATGATGTCAACCACGAGTCTACGCAAGCGGCATGAAACTCTGAAAATACCAAAAGGATAATAGAATCATTAGTTTTTGTTTTAACAAGCCGAGACAGAGTTTTGAACTTGTGTTTACTCAACTGTGACCGCAAGGTAGGACCCTGAGCTTTTCCCCAACACTGTAGTCTTCGAGGCAGATAGCGCAAGAGAAAGCAGTCGTGTTGTCTTCTTTTGCACAAGTGAATGTAACACTCGGCATTGCTTTCACCATTCTACGGCTCATTCCATGGAACTGAGATGTAGTGTTGCTGTGTCTAGTGCAATGCCTATAGACGAAGACACACGTGGCCAAAACAACAAAAGTGGCCAGCGACAAGATCAATGCTATGGTAGCAAATGACGACCACACCGAGTCCTCTAAACTAGGGACCAACATGATTTCCGTTTTCGTCAAACCTGCATAGTTCTTGAGCGCTTCTCCAGCTGCTTTCGTCACAAAAACCGCTCGAATCCTTATACCATCCGGGTCTCCCCCCACTGAAAATAGTCCAAAAAACAAGATTTGTAGCATCGATTCGAGATAAGAGACTTGTATAGTATAGAGTTTACTTGCTAATAAGATGTTGCGGTGCATATTGTCATGGACAATGGCAGCCTTGAAACCGCGTCTCTGTGCGTTTCTGACTTTGTACTCAAAACTACAGCCTCCTCTTACGATCAGCAAAAAAGGGGAAGTACTGTTAGGGCTCTGCTCCGGTTTATTCCTCAAGTTCTGGCAAGCGTCGAGAGGCTCTGCCACGTAAAGGACTCCATTTTCTACCGTAGCATTTGATGGAGCTGAAACACACAAAAATTATCAGCATCAGCGAATTTAACTAGTATTATATACACTACTCACCGAGACTCAAACAAACATATTCAAAATCTCTCTGTTTCAAGCCCTTTTATCCGAAACAATTATAAAACCACTGCACCATTAAGGAAAGTTAGATAAAACCAATGGACAATTGATCATAGAAGTGGAGACAAAGTTATGAAAACAGTGGCCAAGCTTAGTAGTTTATCCGAGAACCGTTGTTGTGTATTAACTCGAGTTCAACCTCAATCATATGCTTGTGTGAGTGGTAGACGACAAAAACAAAAGGTTGTTAAAGCTGAAAACCCGTAAGTGCACGCAAAATCGACAAAGAATCGAGAAAAAGCTCACAGAAATCAGCTTCCATGTCGTCGAAAGAGCGAGTGATGTTCGAATCCATCAAAACGACTTTGCCTGCATCTACACATGAAACAATGAAAATGTGTAATATTAGGAGGACCAGAGCAACAAGATTCATCGTTTCCACGTTCACAAATCCAAACAATAACAACTCGGTTTAAAGGGCAATTGGATTGAGTATCTATAATTTTAGTTGAATCATAAGTTATTCAATGTTTTTAAATTATAAGTTGATATTTGGTAATATTCAATTAATGATTTTTAAAGTACATGTTGATTGTAACAATCTTTTATGATTTTTATACTAAAAATCATAAAAAGACAATTTTTAATAAGTATACATATTTTCTTTTTAATATTTGACCATTCATATTAATATTTTAAGACATTTTATAATAGCAAATCTATTTATATTTGAGAATACTTAAAAAATATATAATCAATCCAACTTTCACATTTGACAACAACAACAACAACAACAAAATCGAACTTTCCTTTATTTATATCAAAAATCTAAATAAATATATTAAACATTTGAATTTTAAAGCACGGTATGGATCCTCCAAAATAATTTCACCTTAACTGTGTAGCATTCAACAGTCACATGAGAGAATATGAAGGATGGATAAATCTATTATATAAAGAGTGTATTGTATCTCACAAAAGTTTGGATATCTCTACTCGCCTGTTAAGTAATCTAACCATAGCAGCTATGTGCATATATCACACTACGGTAGAGAAAACCAAAATAGCCACAGTTTAGTCTCTATATCACACTCCGTCGAGATCGCATAGGAGAAGAGAAATCGTATATGAGGTCGACTAGAAGGTTAACAATTTGTCGAGCGTGTGACACGATTTCGAAGCTCCGACACTTCTCCACTTAGAAATCTGGATCAGAACCAATTGAACCAATCACTAAGTTGCCGTTTCAATATTAAGCATGCTTGAGATTTTCATTTCGACATTTGTGATTCAAAACTTTCTAACTATATATATGCTTGAGTTTTTCGATTTTCATCTTAATTGTTTATCCTTCCAATTTATGTGCAAACTACCTCTTTCGTATATGTCCTCGATTGCTAAAAAATGATAAAGATTGATGCGTCAGATCTAATTTGGACACCATATTCTCATGGCAGGAACTTTTCTACGCTTGTATGGAAAATGCATGGGGAAAATAACTTACTGTTATTAGGTTTTTTATGAATTATGGTCTTCCAACTCAAAACCAATTGGCTATGAGTAGAGATGTCCATGAACCTTATATACTACTCCACAAATCTCTCAACTTCCGATGTGGGACAATTACTCTAATACATCCCTTCGTGCTCAGGACTGGACATCTGAAGCGTGAAGTTTGTAGGACTGGACATCCACGGATAGTCCCACAATCGATAAATTGAAACCATGGGCTCTGATATTATTTTAGAAATCTTGAGCTTCCAACTAAAAACCAATTGACTATGAATGCAGAGATCTATGAACCTTATATACTACTCCACAAAGCTCTCAGCTTTCGATGTGTGATAATTAGTCTAATAGGTTCGTTGTTCTTTTGTATCATATAAGGAACACAGTCGGTTTATAGAGCCAAGTTTGCCAAATTATCTTTTTCCTTTGTTTCTAAAATTGGATTTTTGTATGTGAAAAGAACTGTGTTTGCATATATTTTTGTTCAGCAGTTTATGTTGAATAAAATGGTGAGACATATAGTAAGTGTGGAACGTGGAGAAAAAGAAATAAAGCAGTTGAAAAAAGAGTATGCTACTCTCAATATTCGTGGAAATGCTTATTGAAAAGCTTTTCAAGTGTATTTATAATTTCTTTTTAAAATTATATGATTCATTTCGGCTGGTAAATGTTAATTTTCACGTCGTTTTAGAGAAAAATATTGGAATTGTTGTGGTAAAGGCACAAACTCGAATCGTCTAGTCTCAACGTAACATGATTATGCAGCTATGAATCTACGAGCAGCGATATTGAAGTTCATAGAGAAGAAATCATATATTAAGGAAGAATGTAAAATAAAAGAGGAAGCAGAGAATAGTAAAATGGATGGTTATTGGAATATGCAAATCTTTCCATGGGAAAAATTCTCCATCTCACTTTGTTATAACCAAAGTTATTATTTTTTTTTTTTAATTGTTGTTAATTGATGTTGTAACATCTCTCTATCTCAGTTCCATTAGAAATGGATCAAGCCCAAAAAAAAGCCCAAAAAAGAGTAAACCCTAATAAAGATAATTAGGTATTTCCCGCACAAAACTTAGGGTTTACATCTTCTTTTCTATTTAAAGAGAAGAGGTGTGAGAGAGAGGAGCAAGAGAGAGATATCCTCGGCGAAGCCCTGCCCAAACCTCGAGCCAGCCGCCGCCATCGTCGCCGTGAGAGAGAGAGAAATCCGATCGTGGAGAGCGAGAAGGAGGTGCTGCCGAGTGTGAGAGAGAAGAGGAAGAGAGGAAGGCCGCGTGGGAAGAGGGCTGCCACGGTTGTACCCGTAGCCGCCGCCGAGGAGGGATCGCCGAGACCACCGTTGCGTTGGGGAGATCTCGCCATGAGTGGGATCCGAGTCGCCGGACGTTGGAAGCTGCCACCATCCGTCATCACACTCGCGCCGTTAGACGGAGGAAACCCTAGCCGTCATCCTTGCTTCTCGACCAAGGTAACCCAAAAACCCTATATTCGGTTTGAGAAACCCTAAGGGTTTGGAAGAGGGAAACCCTAAGTTCCGGGAAGGGAAACCCTAACTTTCCAAGTTGGGAAACCCTAGAGTCTCAGATGGGGAAACCAATCTTTCTTGAAGTAGGAAGTTTCTGAAAGTGGAAACTTTCTGAAAAAGAAAACTTTCCCGAAACGGAAACTTTTCCAAAATGGAAAGGCTGATTCAGAAACCCTAATTTTCTTTTGTGCTTATGCAGATTCGTAGCTGCTCGTGTGTGCTCTAGCTTTGCTTGTCAACCGAAAGGGTAAGGTGAGGGGGTGATATGTTCATACACAGTACTCGTAACCCTTCTTGCTTATGTCTATGTCATGTCTAGGAATAGCTATGCAATGTTGCTTGTAGTATGCATGCTAGTAGAGATGCCAGACGGGTTAGCCCGCGTCCAAGTAGCCCAACCCATGGCGGGTCTAATTTTCTTTTGAACCGCACGGGCTGACCCGTGGCGGGTTGCGGTTTTTAAATATATGTCCAGGCCCGCACCGCATGGTCCAATGGGCTAGCGGACCAACCCGCGGGTCGTAAACATAAGCATTTGATTATATTGTTTAGTTGTTTTTGGTTATTTTTGATACATTGATTTTTTTTTTTTAGTACGGTTTGGTTTGGTTTGTTGAGGTTTAGTTCCCCTTAGTGGATAATTTGTTCAATTGCTCCTGTATTGAACTAAACTTACCAAGTCCATCACGAGTCACGCCTCTTGAGAGCTCTGTTTCTGTTTTGAGTAGAGAATCTAGTGATTAAGCAGATTGAGTGGTAGGGTTTACGTAATATCCAATTTTGATTTGCTTTTACATGTAAAATTAGGTTAATAATAATGCCTCTAGTTGGTGCCAAAAGTTTCAAGAGTTAGATAACTTAGATTTAATCATTTAAATTAAAAACTTAACATTTAACCAAAACAACTCTGCTTCAGACATACTAATTAGATTAACATTGTAGTGATCAATGGCTAATACTAAAGGCTATTGCATAAAATATTGCACAAAATATGGTTGATAAGAAGAAGAAAAAGAAATACCACATTATGTGATCAAAGCCATCATCTTGTTTATCGATTCCATGTCCTCGGACTGTATCTCTTTTAACAATTAAAACTCAATCACCAATCCTTCAAATCATGCAGTTTATAGTAACAGTCTTATGATTCCTAATATCAAGTTAACTAACCACATTTGAGTCATCGAGTCAGTTAACTAACCACTTTCTGGAACCCAATTTACAAAATAGCAACATGAATTCAAGCCAGTTAGCTCAAAACCAAATCGAGTAGCTTAACAACAAAGCTAAATGCAATTTCTTGCCTCAAACATAGAATCACAACTTCAGCTAATCATAGGTCACAAGCAAACGAAAACAGGGATTCACAATACCTTTAATACCAAAATTAACTAAACACATTCTAAATCCCAACTAATGCACATATTGTATGTAACTTACTGATTTCATGCATCTGAAATTCGCTTTCCAGAAGCAGAAAGAACATTGGTTTAAGCCAATGAGTGCTGAATCCAAGTAAATTCATCTGCAAAAAAACAGAACGTACATGAACAAAATATTCAAAGGAATCTCGATTTGAGGTTGATGGCCTTCTAATCAAAAACAATTAGCTCAGATCTGGTCTCTAGTTTAAAATGTGATGTTACAAGAAAGATGCTTACTTGGTAAATATAACATATACACAAGTGTAAAGGAGTCTTCTTCAATACTATTAGAAACCGTTCAAAAGAGAATGCAGAGATGAAATCGAGTCCAGAAGCCATACCAAAAACACTGAGTCAAGCCACATGAAAACATAGCCTAAGAAGAAAAGAAAGATCTACACACATCAAAGTGAGAAAAAAAAACAGAATCCAAAAACAATCTCATTCCAAAGTAGAAAGGGGTTTTGGAAGAAATGCATCTCATTGCGATTAAGCCGAGCACCAAAGTAGAAAGAAACAGAGAGCAACCAATAAACATTGTGAACAGCAACAAGAGAAAGCCAATCTTTCCTCTGCATACCATCTCTTGCGAAAATGATACCAAGCGCAGGCTTAGGAAGCTCAGGAGGTACTTTCTCTGTTGGTAAATTCACTTCCCATGACTCATTTGGGTGTCCGTACAAACACAAATTATCCTTTTCTACACAAACACAAAAACTAATTTGAAATCTCAAATCGCTCAAAAAAGAGAAAGTAGGTATCTTTGTTCTGCATAAATTCCAAATTAAAAAAAGGAGAAATTTTTAATCTCCTAAATGCTAGAGCGGACTTACCCAGATCGTAGAAATCATCAACATTGGAAAGCAGTGTCTTCGACGAAGGGACTTTCTCCAGATCGGTTAAAGAGTCATGACATAACCACGACATTCTGAGACAGATTCGACGAAATTTCTTCACAATCTCCTTCTGGATAGCTAGAGATGGATCCAGGATCGCATTTGCTCAACTCAATCGACAAACTCTTCTTCTCTTCGGTTCAGACCGCAAATCCGTAACACCGCGGCGGGTTGACCCATATAACCCGTGAACCATCGCGGTCCAGACCCGCGAGACCTGCAAATATATGGGCTTGTAATAATGTGTCCAGGCCCGCTCGTGGCGGATCTACTTGGGCCAGACCCGCGGGTTAAGGCCTGTTTTGACATCTCTACATGCTAGGTTGATTGAGGCATGATTGATGAGAATGATGATTGGATTACATGGATGTGTGATGTTGCTAAGTTGACCTGTCACGGGTTAGGGGACTGTGACAGTTGGTTGTCGGACCATATCGGTTAGCATACCGTACATCATGTGGTATATAGTGTATCTATTGGGTGTTTGATCCCAAGCTTTTATATATTGGGTGTCTGATCCCGCGCTTATATCTATTGGGTGTCTAGCCGCTTAAATAAATATATATTGTTGTGTTGTGCTGTGCTGTGCGAGCATGCTATTGGGCAAGCGGCCCTGCTGGTAATGCTGGTATAGATTGCTTGTAGAGATGGATATGCGAATGGCTGTGCTTGACCATTGTATATCTATTTCTAGATCTGGTATATGCATATGCTGGATTGTTTGCGTGTTCTGTGTATCATGTGGACAATGTACCACCCTCACTTAGTAACTTATTACTCGCCCCTTCATTATCCCTATTTCCCAGGTGATGAGTAGGAGCTTGGATCGGGTTTGGTGCGGTGCTATTTTGGGGAAATGCCACGTTTTTTTTATTTAAGATTTCGGTATTTCTGAGATTCGATTTCAGTTAAGTTTGGATTTCAGTTTATTTTGCAAGACTTCCGTATTCCGGTTTATTCATAATACATGCATTTCATACTTACTCTTATTTATTCTCATTTATTACTTACCCAATAACAAACCGCCTCGGGTCCGATAATCCGGGAACAGGATGCTACAGATGTTATTGAATTAAATGGTGAAGGAAGAGCATATAGAGATTTTGAGGGCGTAGAAGAAACTGGCAAAGTCATAATCGAAACACTTTATTAATGCATTTAACTTTAGTTAAAAAAATTGTTTGATAGGAAATGGTTCAATGATAGATAGACAGCTGAATAGAAGTTGTGTCAGGGAACCGGAGTACAGATTGATGAGCTTGGAACAAACATTGGAGAGAATAAGGGGAAATATTGGTGAGATTGAGTCTGATGCTAAGGGTTTCAAGAATTTTTCATCGGAAGCTTTCTTAGAAACATGCAAAAGGCTTCATGTCAATGTCTGGAAGGTGAGTTTGTGGTGTGAGCACGTCCGAAAAAGAGCAAAATGGGAGGGCATCGCTTCATGTCAACTATGATATTATAAACTAGTATTTTGTTGTTTGATTTATTGTCTATGTTGTATAGTTTAATTGGATTCCGGGTTTTATGTAGAATTGACGGATTTAGGTACAACCGGTACATGTCGTCGGTATAACTAGTACTAGAATATTGGGGATTTATATTTAAATTAAAAATAAATTTAAAATTAACTTAATTTGTTTCAATTAAGTCATTTAAAAATGAATTAAAACTTACGTGTTTAAAAACTACATAAAAAATTAACTCATTTAACTAATACAGATCCGACAACAAAAAAAACTAATATAGATTTCATTTACAACAATATGGATTTATTAGTTTCTTAGTTGAAAAAGATATTGATATAAATACATTGTTTTGTATGAATTAAATATGATATTAAAAAATAAGTTTTAAAAAATGAATTTAAAAATATATTAATTTTAAAAACGAATTTAAAATAACTTTAAATGAATTTAAAAATGAATAAAATAGATTTTAAAATAAAATAAAAACACTTGTTTAAAACATGAATAAAAATGACTTCATTTAACACATGGTGCCGTCAAAAATACCACATGTCTAAAAAAATGAATAAAAAACTGATAATTTTTCATGTAGTTGTACTCAAATTTTTAGTTGTATTCGCATGAACACAGTTGTATTTTGATATTTTTAATTTGTAATTAGTTATACCATATTCTAAATTAAATTTTTATGGTTGTACTTTTATATTAGATAATTAAAATAAATTTGATATATTTTCATATAATAATCTGGTTAAAATATGTTGTCTGTTTGTTTCACATAATAATGTGGTTAAGATTTGCAAAATGACTATAAAAATATAAGGTAGTTGATGTAAAAATAGAACTTATGTACTTCAGTTACTATAAATTGAATTTATTAGACTACTATAGATTTTATTAAAAATATTGTGATGTCTTATTTGCTATTTGAGTTGAATATTGGATGTATTATTTACTATTTGAAAGTTGTATTCGTTTGAACATAGTTGTATTTTGATAATTTTAATTTGTAATTAGTTATATCGTATTCAAAATTAAATTTCTATAGATGTAAATTAGATAATTAAAGTATATTTAACATATTTTCATATAATAATATATATAAAAATATGTTGTTTGTTTGTTTTCGTTTCAGTTAATACTGACAATGGTTTTAAAGCAACTTTAATATATAAACACCAAAATTTCTTACTAAAATCTTCAATGCTTTATAACTGGAATGATCAATAGAATTTTACAAGGTAATGATGTGATCACTAATTTGTGAGATTAAAAAAAATATTACAAACAAAATCCGCGTATATACAGGAAAATATTTGGCGTGAGATATATGATTATCATGGATAATATTTGGTGTATTGTAATAGTTTTCGAAAAAATAAAATAATAAAACTATTAATTTTTTTGTTTGTTGATATTAATTATTTTTAATTCGTTTTTTTATTTTTAAATCTCTTAGAGTAAATCTAAATTAAATTTTATAATTTTTATCAACTCAATATCTTATTTCCTAATTTGTTTTGAAGACTGAAATCGTCCACTCATCTCTTATTTAACATGAAAAGTATCCATTTTTCAATTATAACTTTAAATTTATCTATTTTCTAATTATACTTTTAATATTACGCACTTTATTAATCTCTTTTTTATGCATGAATCTTCTATTCTACTATTTTTTTTTCTATGATATATGAAGACAAAGATTTCCGGTATATATTAAAGGGGAGACAACCTAGCAATTGTTAGGAACAAAGACAAACGAAATTGCCGAAAAAAACGAAATTAGGTGAGTTACAATAATAACTCTCAAAACACTCTTTACTACAATAAGGAATTCAATCTTTTAAAAATTACACAAAAAAATTTAAGTCCATATTATCCTTTTGTCCATTTGATAATAAAAATGTATTTACAAAACTGTTAATACTTATTTTTCCATGTAGGCAAAAAATCTACTTATTTACGAAAAACTATGACATTAATCATGGAGACTATTAGGCCTGGGTATTTGGTTCTTCGGTTCCAGGCCTATAGGATCCATATGATATCCAAAAAAATTTCGGTTCGGTTCGGATACCGTTCGGTTCGATTCAAATACTTTGAAAGAGAACCGACAAAGAACCAAAATATATTCGGGCTGGTTCGGTCCGGGTAATTTTACCCGAAATACCCAAATTATATCCGATCTACCCGAAAGAACCAAACTATTACTGGAAAAACCTAACAACAATAAGGTTATTTTTTATCCGAATATACGCGAAAATACCCGAACTAACCCGAAAATAACAAAAAACTATAAAAATTCAAATAATATATCCAAAGTGGTTATTTTTATCCGAACTATCCGAAGATATCCCAAAATACCGAATTAGCCGGAAAAATAACAAAGAAAAAACTGTAAAATTTACCCACTATCCAAACATACCCGACCTATAAACGAAATATCTTTGGGTTAATTTATATTTCATGTATTTCGAGTACCAGTTTGGTTCTCTGTTCGGTTCGGGACCCAAATTTTTAAAAGATAGGAACGTTCGGCTAATTTGGCATTCTCGGTTCGAATTGGTTCGAGTATTTTTAGGTATGTTCGGTTCAGTTCTTTCGGTTCCGGATAATATGCCCAACCCTAGAGACTGCCATTGATGTTTTCGAAAATAAAACAATGTGTGCGAAATAAATCTACCGTTGTAATGGTAGCATATTTATTTAAGGGCAATTATAAAAATACCACAAAAATAAATTTTTGTTCCAAATATACCATCACTAGTTTTTTTTTAAAAAAACCACTAAAAGTTTTTTTTCCAAAAATACCACAAAATTAAAACTAAATTTTAAACCCTCAAAATTAAACCATAGACCCTCAAAACTAAAATTTAAACCCAAAATACTAAACCGATAACACCAAAAATTTAAATTATAAACTCTTAAAAAAAATTTTTTAGTGTTTGTGGTATTTTTGGAAAATAAAATTTTTAGTGGTATTTTTGGGAAAAAAAACTATATTTAGAACAAAAATATATTTTAGTCGTATTTAAAAAATTCCTAATATTTAAATGATAGATTTGGTCCGCAGATTTTTTGGGAGGACAATAGAAATTTTTGACAACATATTTGTTTGAGGAATGACAGAGTTTTTAAAGGAATGATAGAGTTATTTCACAGACTTATGATATGCGGTGGCAAATATGTTAGTGTATGGTAGATATATTTTGTTTGGCATATTTCCTTGCTTCAACGATATATTTATTGGTTTAATTGCTGGATTAGTAGAGTTATTTCGCAGAGTTGATTTTCGAAGGTAGATTTGTTTATTTTGTTAGTGGACATATATTTTCCTGGTAGAGTTTTCGTATTTTGGGGCAGGCTTATGAAAAAAGTAATTAATCACTACACTAACACTTTAATGATATCATACTTATATTTACTAACAATAGAATTTTATTTATTATAGAGTTACATGTAATGGTAGTAGAGTTTTACATCACTGAAACGACAGATTTGTATTTTACTAAAATAATTTTTTTGGAGATTTATTAATTTTAGTTTTAGCAGACTTTGAGTAGCAGATTTTTTTTTTCCCTGTGAATTTAGTGATAGTGATGGAAGACTTTTGGGCAATACAATTGAACAAAATATGACAGATTTTGCCCAGGTAAAAAACCAAGAGTTGCAAATAAAAATTGAGTACATTTGCTATGAAAATATAAGTCTAATGCATCTGTGCAACCACATGAAAATATAAATAAGTCTTACTCGTCAATACCAATAAGTCGGCCGGAATAACAACATGAATTTGCTGCAATATATTAAATTTTTGTCAAGGAATATATCGACTTGACCATATATTTTAGTTCTATTAATAAAAAATTTAAGTACCAAAAGCTTTTTGAAATGATGAATAATCATTGACTTGACAAGATATGAATTAATATTATATACTTTGTTATATACTTTTGCAAGTAAGTGATGAGAGGCAAACGATTAAACTCATCATTGACATGATTGTTTTCATTACTTAACAAAAATTTGGGACAACTCAACACTTAGCCAAATTTGAATGAGTGGTCGGTATAGGATTGATGAGAGAATGTGTTAGGAGATAGAGATAGGGCTACATAGAGATATAGATAGGGCTATATGGCCCCATAATAGTAATGATCCACAACGTCATTTTTGCGGGACGGGTCGGGCGGGTCAAAAATTTTAAACCCGTCGTGGGGCGGGTTGACCCGCTTGACAAACCTATACGTAAACCTACATATAAATTTATCGTACATATTAACAGATTTATTTGTTTCAAGACATACAGATTAAGAAAAAATTTCCAGACTTACCTGAATCATAACATACTTATTTTGTCAGCAAACTTAAGTTTTGTAAATTTATTTTTCATTCACGCATTTCATCAAACATTTTTCATGCAATGAATTTCTACAACATATTTAATCAAAAAATACTAAATATGTCACGATTTTGTATATTTAACATACATAAATCTAAAATTGTTAATCTAACATCAAAATAACGTAAAATTTACATATAACATTTTTAATACACACAAAATCGCATGAAATTTGAGAAAATGGAATAAGAATCCCCAACACTTACCCATGGTTAGAGAAGAGTCGGGTGACTGAAAGAAACGGCGGAAAAAGAGAGAATGAAGCGGAAAAAGAGCCATGGCATAAGAACATATGTGCAACGAAGAGAAACAACACGAGAGAGAAGAGCTCAAAGAACGGAAGGAAGTGGCGAGGAGAGAAAGACTCGCTGGAGAGAGAGGTGGCGCAGAGAGAGACTCACCGGAGAGAGAAGTTAGCAGCTGTGAGAAAAGAAAGAAAATAAATTATTCAGAGTTTCACCCATTTTAAAAGTTTTATATTTTTAATTTTTTTTTAAATCAGAATGACATTTTTTCTGTGTGATAAAAAAATGGGTCAAAAATCTTTTTTAATAAATTGAAGCTATCTGAGTAAACACATTTTTTTAAAAAGTTGTTTAAGTGATAAAATGATTTTTGTCGGGTGGTAAAAACCCGGATCACCTCTTGATCATTAAAAAAAGAAAAGATTTTTGAAAATCATTTGAGGTAATTAGAAATTACATTTGCGTTTCTGTTTTCAACTTTTCATACTATATAATATCTTTATCTTTATAACATGAAAACACCAACACAAACACAGAAACAATCATGGCCTAAGTAGTTATTCGATATCGATCGTAAACTCCGTTAGATTGAAAATTTCGAATGAAAACACAATAATATTGCGTGTGCTGCTGTGTGCATTTAAAATGCCAAACACTGCATCTGTTTTTCTAACAAATTTTTTTTTTTTGGTTTAAATGTTAAGAAAAAGAAAAAAAATATATTGCGTCTGCGTTTCCTTCATCTATCTCTCTCAGCCTCTCTATGTCTGAACTAAGAGACAGCTGTAAACACTCTTATGGCAAAGAAATCATTAAGACATTACCTTCCAAAGTACCAATTTTGCCTCTTTCTTTATACAAATTTAGTACGTTTGTCTCCACACGTGTGCCGACACATTATATTGTAACATATTTGATTTAGATTTTAGTGAACAATGTTTGAATTTTCTTCCTCTTCCTTGCATACTAATTTATTATATGTGCTCCAAAAAAAATGGGGCGCCAATCAAAACTGCTGCATCAAACTCCAACACTTTACAGCAAAACACAATCTGTAATCTGTGATTTATGTTTAGTCCAATGATGAAAGTTTATGCATGTGATATCTATCCAACAGGAGATTTTTTTTTCAGAAAAAAATAGTTGAAATGTGTCTATATAAAGAATCATTCACAACTTCTATTTTCACACACTAGCAACTTCAAAATCTCTAAAGACACTAGCTAACTCAGAAGATGAAAGTAATGGCTTTTGCTATGCTCATATCTCTTCTTCTGCTTTCTCAGGTAAACTGTTCAAACCCACTTTTTCAAGATTGGCTTCTCTCTGTTTCAAACAAAACACTGAAAAATTTATCTCTGATTCTTCACAGGTACTTGCAGAGTCCTCTTCATACAGCAACTCTGAAACTTCCTCTGTTTCTCAGGTAAAGTTGGTACAAACATATTAAAACAAACTCTCCAGAGAGTAAAATTCGGCTTTTTTTTCCTTCTTGCTAATAGATCCAGACGAACGACGAGAACCAAACGGCGGCGTTTAAGAGAACATACCATCGTCCAAGACTCAGTTAGTAACACTCTTATCCTCAATTTTTCATTTTTGTTTGTTTGCCCCCGCAACTTTTGATTAACGAGGAGCCAATTTTTGCAGATTGTGGGTATGCGTGCGCAAGGAGATGCAGAGAGACGTCGAGGAAGAAAGTGTGTAACAGAGCGTGTGGAAGTTGCTGTGCCAAGTGTCAATGCGTGCCGCCGGGAACCTCCGGCAACACAGCAGCATGTCCTTGCTACGCCACTCTCCGTACACATGGCAATAAGCTCAAGTGTCCTTAAACACTTCAAAAACTCTTTATCTTCTATAATTATGCTTCTTCTTTTGTATCTCGTGTGAGCAGTGAGCTTGTTTCCATTATGTTTTCATTATTCAACTCAAAACTTTGTATCAATTCCGAATAACAAGATGAGTGGTTTAATAAGGTTACCAAGTTTTACACGGTGACCAAGTAGCTGTTGGTCCAGTGGCGTGTCACACCCCTCCAAAGAAGTGAGAAATCTGACCCATGGGTTCAACTCCTCGAATCCACTTTAACCGCTAGATTTTTAGAGAAGGTAAAATTTGGGCGGAATAGTGAACGCAACGGTTCACAAATAGTTCTAACGCTAAAAGGTCTTTAGTCTAGTGGTATCTCGGATTCGAGTTCTCTCTGTGGAGAAAATACTAAAAATATTTTTCTAGCCAACCTTAGTGGTTGGGTGGTAGGATGACAACCTAAATTTTTTGGGTGTAAATTCGCAGAGATTCGGGTTTAATTCACGCTCGTAACTTAAACTTAAAACACTGCTTCTAGGTTAGTGTGCTATGAGCTTGTTTGGATGATGGGAGACCATCACTAGTATGGTGTCATAGGTTCCGGTCCTTCAAACTCAAATGTTTAACATATCTTTTTGTTGGTTAATAACAGTTTTAAAATGTTGTTTTTAAGATTTTGTTGATGCTTAAACCGTCTCATGAAATTGTTTTGAAGAACTCTTTGGTTGATTGTTAACATCTGAAACGGTCAAACGCCGACCGCGTCAAGTAGAGATCACCGATCAAACCCCAAAACTGGGGATGTGAAAGTGAACTTATTGCATTATGAGTTCGATATAAATGGGTTCATACAAATTTAAGCCATGAGAGTACCTGTGCAAGAAGATATATTTCAATGCATATAATATATCTAACACCAATTAAATATACTCGATCAAATAATTTGGGTATTCCATTTCCACTAGCATAAAACAAAAAACACGTTCCATTTTCCTATTAACATATAATCTCCTTGCAAATTACTAAACAAAACAAAAACCAAAAACAAGAGAGGAGAGAGACGAACGGTTCTTGGTTCGAGTCCGCGTTTCTATCACCGTTTCTTAGACTTAACCGCCACAACGCCTTTGTAGAGCTTGACGCGATCCTTCAACGCATCTCGTCGAGGCCGAGCCACCTTATTGTTGGGATCAAACAACAAAACCTCTTCAAACGCTTTTAACGCCAAAGGCAGCTCTTTTTTCTTCTCATAAGCATCCCCAAGGTTGTTCCAAGCCGTTACATAACCGGGCTGCAGCTTCACCGCCATTTCAAACTGAGCGATTCCTTTGTCCAGTTTCTCCTCTCGGACATAACTCACTCCAAGAGCGTTATAGACCTGTCTCGAGAATTGTATTTAACAGTGTCAATTAGCTTTTTCACTTGCTGGATACAGTGTAAATTTTGTATTACCTGGGCAAGATCTTGATCGTCACCGTCCCATTTCTGGATGGCTTGAAGCAAGAACTTGTTGGCTGCAGGATAAAATTTCCGTCTCAGCATCACTGCACCGAGCTCGAAGAGCTCTGTTGCACTTGCATCGCCGCTCCTAACTTGCTCCTTGAGATTATTATTCAGATAAAAATAAAAACCATAGAACACGGATTTGATAAAATTAACAATCGGTTGAGCAAGCATGGCTACTTGGGTCAGTCTAATACTGTTCACAACATCCATATTTATCAGGTTTCCCAAATGAAAATCAAAATCAAAACATGAGATAAGAGACAGACAAAGGAAAACTCCATACGGTGTTTTGTAAAAACATGAGAGGGATGAATAGCATCATTTCTATTCTTCCCTCTCTACCACAAAGGGATCACAAATAAAGTGGAGTGTTCGTCTTGTGCATATGTGGGAAACAAGTGTTGAATTCAATACCTGTAATTCTTTAGCAGAGAGGTCAAGTTCTCTGCGCACAAGTACTTGACGGATAACATAGAAAGTACCGACTCCTAGCAACCCAAGTAGTAACAGCAAGTAAGAAAGCTGAATACTAAGTTCGAATAACTCTCCAACTTGGTAAATCGGTTCGGGCTTTATGATTTCTGCAGCTGCTGCCAACTGTGGGTTAGCAGAAACCATCAACACGCTCTGGCCCAGCAGAAAGGTAGTTCCCTTGCTTGTTAGCTTCTTCACAGAAGCGTTGTTCAAAACCGGTAAACCTCTAGCAGCAAATTCTGCAGACAGCGTTTAGAAAGAAGATCAACATATGGTGATCGATCGGATGCAGATCGATTTAAAGACTGGTTAAAGTGATAAAAAAAGCTCCAATACATAGAAAAGAATGAAACTTAAGCCAAGAGGTGAAGTACCATGAAAATATGTAATGGCCAAAGTCCTTCCATGTATCTGCCTTCATCCACAAGTTTAAAACATGGAGGAAGATTAGCAAAGTTGATGAACAGTGGTGGTAGTCTCATCATGCCACAGAGGAAAATGTAAAAACAAACAAACTCATAGAGACTCATTTCAAATCCCTTCTAATTCCAGATTCTACATAAAACCGCACTACTGTTCTAATTGAAAACAAGTGTCGATGGTACCTCGCAAAGTGGAGTGTTTACCTGAAGAGAAATCTTCTTGGGACCGACCCAGAAGAAGGGAGAATCTGAGGATGGTGGAGATAGAAACGGTGAAAAGGAGGAGAGGAAGAAGATAGCGTATGGAGAAGCATGTTCGATTCGATCATAAAGGTCTGCGATGAGATTACTCTCAAGTCTGAAAAATCGATGATGAAGATAATACAAAAAATGAAGAAAGGAGGAAGAAGATAAGGCCCACGTTGCTCTTCAAGTTTCCGGTTTTAGCCCTTCCGTTTATGCGTGCATTCTCGAAAATACCACAAAAACAAGTTTTTTTCAAATATACCATAAAACTAAAACTAAATTCTAAATTTAAAATACTAAATCTAAATCCAAAAATATAAATTATAAATCCTTAAAAATCATTTTTAGTGTTTGGAATATTTTTAGAAAAATAAAAAATTTAATGGTATTTTTGGAAATTTTTTTTTAATGATGGTATATTTAAAACAAAATATATTTTAGTGATATTTTAAAGAATTCTTATTAAAATTAAAATATTAATGTGCACACTTTTGTAAGAAAATTATTAATAACGCACTTATGGATTTTTAATCTTTGGAATGAAATCAATTATGCATATCAGGTGCTCGTGAAGGATTTAAGTGTTAATGGGTGTGATTTGGTAACCCGATGCATCAGAAGTGTACCGCTAATATGATTATTGATTACAAAATCGATGATAATTAGTGATATTAAAAAAAACTCTAAAATAACATGAAAATTAGTTTTTAAAACAAAAATTAGTGTCCAAGTTTAAAATTTTAAAAAATATAATAAATTATTATATGAAAATATTTTTTTATCTTAAATAAATTAAAAATAAAATAAAAACATTATATTTGGGGTTTTTTCAATTTAAGGTTTAGATTTCCCATTAGAAAAGATTTTTGAGTCATTTTGATATTGAAGTTATGCTATTTTTTTGAAACTCAAAAGTTATTTTTTCGTAACTCAAAACCAGTGAGGGTATTATTGAGAACTTTTTTATTAAAGTAGTCATTCTATTTGCGTATCGTTATTTCTAACTATTTTTTTTTAACCCTTTTTAAGTTTTTATTGGTAGCTTTTTACCGATGTGGTAAGGGATCTACCGTTTCTATGTTTACCATTTATCAAACGATTGGCCAAAATCGTATGATAATCAAAACGGTACAAACAAAATATCAAAATAGTATTAACTTCAAAGCGGTATACATACTATTTTTTTGTATCATTTTCTCTTACATTTTGCATTATTCTGTAACCGCTTACCACTTTTTCTTATCACTACCACTTTAAATCATTAATCAGATCTTTAATATTTTATTATCATTTATCATTTTTTTTTATCGTCAAAAAATTTTTATCTTATTTTATGAGTCGAATCCAATATGATTATCACTTTAAAAGGATAAGCCAGTAACTCAAGTTCCAACTTAGCTCATCTTAGATACATAATACATTCTTTAAATATAGATTCATCAAGGACATGATCAACTTAGCTCATCTTAGTTACAATTTTAGCTTTATATCTGTTAGGAGAAGTACAAATTTTGTAGCAGATGTACTAGCTAAAGAAGTTAGAACTAAGGTACTCCACTATAAAGTATCTTGGTCGATGTATAAATATTTTCTAATATATTTGACAGAAAAAAAAAATATATATATATAATCTATTCACCAGTTTAACCAAAAATTATGATTTTTTCAAAACTATTACATTTTCTTTTTTGTTTTTAACATTTAGTAATACATTTACTCCAAAAAGTATTGAAAAATTTAGGAATTTATCCTACAACTAATTTATGAATTCTTCAAAAAAAATCAAATTTTATTCTTAAATTTATGATATATATCTAGAAAACAAACTAAAAATGTTATTTTGAAAACTTATCATATTTTTGACAAGGTGTGAATCATATTTAAATATAAATTCAATTAGAAGCCAGTGAAATTTGTTTAATCTAGAAAAGTTGTATCATACTTGACAAAAAAAAACTTATCAAAGTATGTACAGGTTGATCAAGTTATTTCGTAACCCAAGTTTAAACACTGGGAATAAGAAAATCAAGTTAAGAACATGTGAAAACATATGCATCATCTATAGAAAAAAACAGGAAAAACAAAATAACTAAATCAATTATTTATATAAACAAAAATCAAAACATATAAATCGAGAATGTTCTTATTTCATCGTTTTTTATATTCATCCACACTCATCTTAAACTTGTTTTAGATTAAACATATTTAAAATTAAATGTAATGATTTTTCAGAAATATTCATAAGAATATACATTTTGTGAAATAAGTAATCAAACAATTATTATTAAATTCTTAGATCATTCTATATTCTTTGCAGATTATTATGAAGGTAACAAAAAGTAAAATATACTCCAAATTAAAATTCAGTTACAAAAAAAAAAGGAACATAGTGGGTTTAGGTAAAATACAAACCAACCCAAGGAGTTTAATTTCCTTTTTTTCTTTTATGTAGGATTTGCACAATAACACTACTGTTTTATGAGAGAAAAAGAGCGAATCAAACATTACTAAAATTTTTAATGAAATCCCATAGCCCCTGTTTTGAACACAGGAGCATCCGGCGGCGGTGAAGGCAACACTGTTAATGCCAATACGCCACTTATCGCCGCCGCAATCGCTCCTAACACAAACGCTGGAATGTTTCCGCCACCGAAGAGTTCGTCAAATGGTCCACCTCCCACAGATACCACCATCTACGTTTTAATCATTCAAAAATATATGTCGGCCATAACGTTTTTTATTCAAATTAAATAAATAAAACTGATTTCAAACGGTTTTACCTGTGGGACGACAATTGCCAGATTCAGAACACCTAGAGAAAGCCCTGTGGAATGAATGATACAAATCTTTAGTTTAAAATTATTTATTCAAAGATTACAGTTTTTCGACATGTGGTAGAGAAATTGTGTTTTGTAAATATGGTATATATTGATTATTCCGTATGGTCAATGAAACCCATATATTAATATCGGTTACAATTCTCAATAAGTTATTAAATTACTAAACTGTACGTATTAAATGCTTATAGCTTTTTTAGGTCCCAACACTTAAAGAAGATTGTAGACTTATAGTACATATTATCCAAAACAAAAAGGGTAATTTAAAATTAAATAAATAAAGAAAATTACCTTGGCCGGCACCGGAATTGGTTGAAAATATGGAAGCTAGTGCAAAAGGAATACTGAACGTAATCTGCAATTAATAAAGAAGAATGGAAAAAAATCTGGTCAAATTATAGTAGTTAATTAATTTATTTCTTGATTAACGGTAATCTTATGTAGTAGTAGTAATAATAAAATAATAATTACCGGATGGATAAAAAAAAAAACAGAGAGAGACTTACAGCTTGAGGAATACCGAGAACAGCAAAGAGAGTTAAAGCACCAGCTGTGACGTTACCAGGCGGTCCTGTTTTAGCGCCGCCGTGATCTCGCCGGTGATTCTCCGCCTGTTTCGTGACCAGAACCGTCATGGCCAGGCAAATGGCGAGGATGAAGTTAACAACTCCCCAAAGCCTTTTGGCTCCTCCCATTTTCCGACCAACCCATTCAACACCAAGAGACATGAAACCAAGAACAATCGCGTTAAGCATAAGCCCCAACGCACCAGCTCTGACTCCGTCGTTGTAAAGCTTTTTGGCGTTTGCGGTTGCGGTTGCGTCTGAGTTTCCTCCGTACACCTCACGGCCCATCCAATCAGTGTCGAAGAGGAGGAAAGGGAACCAAGCGATCCAGTTTAGTGCAGTGACTATAAGAAGCATCCACATCGGTCTTTTCAATTCCTTGAAAGCTCCGAAAATCTCTCCAAAAAACGGAACGTTCGAGGCTTTTCCGTCCGCGGTTGGCTCCGGCGACCATTGCTTCTCCTTCACGTAACAGAGAGAAACGACGGTGACTAGGAGGAGAAGCGTTATGGAGAGGAAAAAACAGGTTTTGAGGTTTGCACAATAGAGATCGCACGACTCGGTCATCGTGAAAGGGACAACTTTGTAGAGATCCCTGTAAGATCCTGCCGCGTAACCCAAAACGTTTCCGACCGCCATGAAAAACGAGAAAAACGCGTTTGCGGTCCTCGTTTTCTTCGCGTTCCCTGCGGATAAATCAGCCAAGAAAGCTCGGCATGGTCCTTGTAAGGTGTTGTTAGCCACGTCTAGAATCCAGAACCCGAGAGCGAAAATCGCGATAGCTCGCGTTCTCGGCGGTTTGTTAAGCTGATCACCCATGCTGTGACCTATATCGGCGGCGTAACCGATTAGGAAAACAGCAACGGTGACTAAAATGGCTCCGGCGACGATGAAAGGACGACGACGGCCGAATCTGGAGGTGCAACAGTCACTGTAGTAACCAACGACGGGCTGAACAAGCATACCGGAGATTGGACCACAGAGCCAAATCAGAGAAGCCCATTTATGTCGGATTCCGAGTAGCTGCACGTATGGTGTCAATAGAGATAACTGTAAAGCCCAGCCGAACTGTACACCGGCGGCAATCGAAGCCACCGATATGATCTTTCGAAGCGGCGACGGCTGATCCAACTCAGCCGTCTGCGTCTCCAGCGCCGCCGCACCATTCGCGGCTTTCTCCATTTGGTGACCGACCATGTTTCTGATCAGAAGTAGACAAAGAAAAAGAACACTTTGTGGGAAGGTTTTTTCCGGTGGTTGTTTCCGGTGGTTGTGGTGGTTGGGGAAGAGGAAGAGTGGAGAGGTATTTATAGGGAGAGAAGGATAGGACTATCCGAACAGGAGACAAGCGAAGATAGTTTAGAGCCTTGAGGCATGGAAAAAAAGAAGAAGAGCGGTCTCTTTAGTGTAGGGTACCGTAGTGACACGTGTCTTTCTTACATTAAATTTTCTGTTTTCATTTTTAGCGTCATTTTAATTTCTGTTTTTGGAACTTAATTCTTATCGTGATTTCACTTTCTCTACTATCTACTGATATGGACCTTCGATTCTCTCTGACACTTTAAACTTTTTTTTTTCTTTTTTCAATTATATTATAAGAATAATTAAAATTAAATGAGAATATTAGAAAAAAAACTATGAGGCGAAAAATTCGGATAGAGAAAAGTCAGAAATAATATGTAAGGGCATATACTATGTTGATAATATTCGGATTGAATTTATTTTGTGATTTTTAAATTAGGTAAAGAGAAAAAGAGAATATAACTTTCGAATTTCGATCCGAGCGAGTGGCAGTGGAATAATTTTCGGTGTTTCATTATTTCTAATAAACAATTATTGTTTTATTTAAAGACGTAAGCTTAATTATAAGATATTATAGATATCACATATATCAAATAATTTCAAAATTCAAGGAGAAATAAATTTAGAACATTTTTTTAAAGATATTTAGATGAACTGATTAAACCTTTGAACGACTTTATAACCACATTTTCAATTATTCTATACTATTTATTTTGACCGCATGATATACAATAAACTACTTGTTTTTACATTTTCTGTGATTAATAACCAAGTAAGAGGTATTATTTTGTTATAATCATGTCAATCATACTTATGAAATGTACTTCCTTCATTTTTTTTAATTGATGTTTTAAGTTTTTCACACATATTAAGAAAATAAATTAATACTTAACTATAAATGCATTATTTTTTGAACTAAACAATTTTCTATAACTCTAAGCTAATAATAATTCAGTAAAATCAATTAATATGTTTTAAAATTTACAATTTATCATTATATTTTCATTAAAAATACATAGAAAAAATAAAAAAACAATCTTAAAAAAAAAAAAAAAATTCTAAAACATCATTTAAAAAAAACGGAGAGAATATTAAATACCTTTGAAATATATACATAATTGGTGTGCTATTTTATGAATGCATATATTCACCATTTTCTTTTAAATAAGTAATTTATATGTTTTTAAAATTTTTAAAATTGATAGTGTGAAGGGAATAAAGACAGATACCATTTGGCAATCACCTAAACAAATTAGTTCCATAAAAGATATTTAAATAAAATCAATAAGGTTTTGCAAAAATAAAGGAGGTTGTCCTAAAAGTATGAAGACAGTTTGACTTATATTCTCTGATCCACATTTAAATGAAGATAAGCAGCCATATCTGGGTCTTATTAAGATATTACGATCACATGTTAATTTGTCGATTTCTTCCTTTATCTCTGAAGTCTCACACCAATATGCAATGTTGTGGACTTGACCACTAGTAGTAAATATGTGATGTAAATGTATGTATGTTTTTTTTGCCTTAATTTTACCAGAAGTGCGAAAATTTTAATTCAAATATTCCACCCCCCTATATCTATGATTAATTACTTTATTCTAAAAATCATACTATTTGAAATCTCCATAAATAACAAATATTGAATTACGTACTTTCATGCATCTATTTTTATTTTTAATAAAGTCTGATTAAATAAATGGAAATTTACTCAAACAATTTTAAGGAGAGTTTATTAGTTCCTGAATTTTAATAGGTTTGAAAATCCATGAGTATTTGGAAATCTATATAGAATTTTTCGATTTCAAAATCAAGTAAAATGGATTTAAGAATTAAGTAAGGTGGATTTAAGAATCAAATAAGATGGATTTAAGAATCTAATAAAAATAGATTTAAGAATCTAATAAAATGGATTGAAAACCAAATAAACTGGATTTAGAAGTCAAGCCAATACATTATAAAATCAATAAAATTGATTTATACTAAAATATTGTGATATAAACAAAATATAAACAATAATCTTTTTTTTTTTCAAAACTTGCAGCTTGCTCTTCGATAATTTATTTATTTTATTCGATTAAAAATCAATTTGCAACTTATGATTATTGTATAGATAGACACATGAACAAAAAAATGATTATTATACAATATAAACATAAAATATTAAATTTTATCATACGTTGGAATGATGAATTGTGAAAATGTAGAGATGATATGAGAAATAGATGAAGTGTGTTTAGGAAAATGAGGAGTCCAATAGTTTGTTTTGTCAAATCAAATTCAAAATAACAAGGTTTGGCTAAAGATTTCAACATTTGTATTTTTAACATGAAATCACTCTCAAATCCATTAAAATTCATTCTGAAATCAAATTCATGTTTAACTCCTTGATATTGAATAACACTTGATTTTAATATGTATTTGAAAATCACAGATTGAATAACACATGATTTTAATAAGGATTTGAAAATCACAAATTGAATAACACATGATTTTAATAAGGATTTAAAAATTAATGATTGAATAACATAGGAATTTGCTTGGATTTCCAACTCCATTAAAATCCATGAACCAATAAACTCCTCTTAGAAAGTTTATTTGTACTAAACAAATGTCAATCTTTCATAATTACTAAAACAATATTTTGTACCCATTTTACCATTTTTCTTTTGATGGTAAAAAACGTATTTACAAAACTGCAATTGCTATATTTTGACACGTATTTCAGAATCAAAGAAAAAATTTACCGCCAAAAATGGAAAAGTCTACCATTCTAGTGATGGTAGATTTTAGGCCTGGGATTTAAAACCAAACCGAGAGAACCGAACCGAGTTTCGGTCAATTTGGTTATGATTCGGTTATAAGGGAAGTACCGAACGGCGAGATTCTAAAAAGTGTTCGGTTATCGGTTCGGTTCGGTTCGGTTAGCATGAACCGAACGGTTAACCGATTTTGGTTAAAAAATAAAACCCTAGATTACACAATACACACACACGAGCCACATATATCGTCACACGCCGTTTCTTCATTCTTCATCTTTTTGTTCTTCTTTTTTTCTTCGATACTTATGATTTCGGTGACAATCATCAATTAATCAACCACGAAACTTGTTTTTTCCATTGGAATCACTAAGTTAAAGCTTCATCTTCATCTGTTGAGTTCCAAGTTCTAATTTGTTTTCTTTATATGAAGTCGATTTCAATGGAGGTTTGTTGTATTCATTGCTCTTTCTGTTAAAAAAACTCAAACAGCTTGTTCGAATCATGATTATATATTTTTTTTTTTATTTCGAATTGCTATACTGCTTTAGTGCTTTTGTTCGAAGAATTTTCTGTACTTGAGTGGAATTATTTCTTGTTTTAGGATTCGTTGATTTATGCACTTAGCATACTTAATTAGATGTATAAACGTTGGATACAAACTTTTATCAAATCTGTTCAACTACGTTTTACGATTTGTCAAATCTCACAGATTCTTGTAACTTATAACTTGTAAGCAAGTGGAGTATAATATTAAATTATTTGTACAAAATACTCTACGACTATTCCGATTAATCTCATTTGATTATGTTTTGTAGATGTCTTTCCATTCGTCTCACGACAACAACGATGAAATATTTGATGAAGAAGTTCAAGGGGAAGAAGCTCAAGAACCTTAAGCTGCTGGAAAGACAAGGATATCTACTCAAAGATCAAGTTCTGAAATTCCGCAGAAAAAAGAAGAAGAGAAAGCTCAAAGATCAGAAGTATGGCAACATTTTATTCGAAAAGAAGATGATTATTCGAAATGCAATTGTCGGTATTGTGGTACAGAGATCAGTTGTGACTCGAAAACAGTTGGAACAAGTCCTATGAGAAATCACATCAAAAGATGCAAGATGTTCAAGGCTCAAGAGAGTGGATCTCAAAAAGTTTTAACTGGTGATAGTAGCAGTACAGTCACAACCATTAAATATGATAAAGGCATGTTTAAAAAATCAGTGAATGAGATGATTGTGCTTAATGAGCTGCCATTTTTGTTTGTTGAGTCATAAGGCTTTAGGCGATTCTACAACAACGTAATTCCTATTTACCATGTTCAGTGTAGGAGGACAGCTACTAAGGATATTTTTGCAATATTTTTGCACGAGAAAGCTGCTTTGAAGCAGTTGTTTAGTTGTGATAAGAAGCGGGTCTCGCTCACTACAAATATATGGGTAGCTCCTACAACATCATATAGTTACATGGTTGTCACAGCACATTGGATTGATGCTAATTGGGAATTACAGAAAAGGATCATTAGTTTTAAGCCTGTCACGGATCATAAAGAAGAAACAATTGCATCACACCTTGTTCAATGCTTAGAAAAATGGAGAATTGAGAAAGTTTTCACAGTGACGGTTGATAATGCTAAGGGTAATGATAAGGCTTTACGGTTACTAGCAGATGCTTTGAGGTCAAAGGGACCTAATGCATTAGTTAGAGATGGAGTGTATCTCCATATGCGTTGCTGTGCACATATATTGAATTTGATTGTGAGAGATGGTCTAGCACATGTGAAAGAAAATGTTGTTGCAATCCGGAATGCGGTAAAGTATGTGCGGTCTTCCTTTACAAGATTAAAGTCTTTTGAATTACGTGTAGAGACAGGAAAGGTTTCTCGAGGAAGCTTGTCTTTGGATTGCAAAATTCATTGGAATTCAACATATCTTATGTTGACAGCTACACTTAAGTTAAGGGTAGCTTTTCAGAAGATGTTAGATGAGGACAAGCTTTACAATGAATACTTCCTTGAGAATGAAACAGAAGAGGATGGAGAGAGACGAGCTGGACCGCCTCAGAAACAGGTTGAACCACCTTGTTCTTCTAGTTGGGAGAAAGTACAAAGGTTGGTTAAGTTTTTGAGAATCTTTTTCAACTGCACCTTGGCGTTTTCAGCATCTAAGACATTGACTTCTTCACTTTGTTACAATGAGATTGTCACAATTGAGAGGAATTTCATCTCATTATGTAACAACAAGTATGAAGCAACAAGTTTGAGAATCTTTTTCAACTGCACCTTGGCGTTTTCAGCATCTAAGACAGTGACTTCTTCACTTTGTTACAATGAGATTGTCACAATTGAGAGGAATTTGATCTCATTATGTAACAACAATGATGAAGAAGTGAGGACAGAAGCAACAAGTATGAAGGATAAATTTGAGAAGTATTGGGATGGAATTATAAATATGAATCCACTTGTGATTATTGCAAGTGTGTTTGATCCAAGGAACAAGATGCAGTTTGCTTCGCTTTGTTTTGACAAGCTCTATGGAAAAGATAGCGTGGAAAGTACTTCTCTCAGAATATCGATTAAAGGTGTGATGAATGACTTATATGAAGATTATGTGTTGCTGCTCAAACCAAGTGAGAGTGCCGCAACTAAAAGTGGAAATGAAGAGTTTGAGCAATCAAATGTTGTCTTTGATTTATCGGATGATGATGACTATGAGAGGATGGATTCTTTGTACACGGAGCTGAGTTATGAAACTGCAAATGAAGAAGCTAGTAGTAAGCTTGACATGTACTTGCTGGAAAAAGTAGTGCCACGAAAAAAAATTAGCTTGGGAATGGATTATGATGTTTTGTCTTGGTGAAAACGTAACAGTGCAAAATACCCTATATTATTAGAGCTGGCTAGAGATATTCTAGCTATTCAAGTGTCTTCTGTTGCTTCTGAATCAGCGTTTAGTACTAGCGGTCGAATCTTGGATCCGTTCAGAAGTTGTTTGACACCTTATATGATTGAAACTTTGATATGCACACAATAGTGGTTGCGAAATTCCATCCAAGCTGAAGTAAAACTTGCCAACTTAGTTGAAATGTTTGAAAAAATTGATTTCCATGAGTCACTTGGTAATTCATTCGGTTTTACCTTTTCATCTATTTTTTCATATATGAATTTTTGTTAAAAAACTAACTTCTTTCTTTGTAGATACTCGGAATCAACCTGAATTATCTTGCCATTGAGTAGTCGTTGAAGTTTCAGGTATGATTCCTTAATGTTCGTTGTAGATACTCTCATTGCTTTTATCATTAATCTGCGTTGGTCTTTGAGTCTATAGAGAGACTGATATACTCTATTTTGCTGCCTTTTTTGATTTTGTTTGACTGGTTTAATGTCACTTTGTAGTGTTTTTCATTTTTTTCTCTAAATTGATCACTTTCTTGTTCCTTGAAGTTTATTATTATTGCAAACATTTCTTGGTGTTATTGGTAGTCATTGTAGTCGTAAGTTATTGTAATCACTGTCCTTTTATTATTGCAAACTTTCTTGTTGTGAATCTGAATTGGTTTCACATATTGTAATCAGTTTCTTATGCCGTATTACAAACGTTACTTTGTATATTATTGCAGGTCTAGAAATTCAAAGCACACGCTCCATCACTCTATCTCTCTCGGCTTTTCATTACCGATGGATTCACACCATCTCACTTTCTTCTCTTTCTTAAGCTCAAAAACAGCATCAGACTCTCTCTTTTTTAGGCTTGTTTTCTTTTCAATTTTAAAAACCAAATCATACATTGTGCTTTTGTACTTCATTATTGAGCTTATTTTTCATTGTTACTAAAATCTATGAGTCGAATAACATTTGTATTTAAACCGAAATTAATCGAAATCTACCGAAATTTACCGAAATTAACCACATAACCAAAATTAACCGAATTCAACAGATTTTTTTGGAATATATCAACAATTTTGGTTCAAATCGGCACAAAAATTAATAACCAAATTTCTTACTAACCGAACCGAACCGACCCGTAATTATATTCGGTTAATTTCGGTAGATTTTTCGATAACCGAACTAACCGAGAACCAAAATAACCGATCGGTTCAGTTTGGTTTATCCGAAATTCCAGGGCTAGTAGATTTACTTCATGATTGGTAGACTTATAACTGGCATGGTAGACTAAATTCAAGACAGTAGACTTAATATTATAATGGTAAATTTTTTTCGTAGACTTATTTTTATTTGGTGGTAGAGATGTTTTCGAGTGAAAGATTTATAATTTGAGTGGTAGAGTTAACGCCAATGGTGGTAGAGATGTTTCTGAGTGGCTTAGTAGTCGAATGGTATATTTAACCCGTAGATTTATAATCGATAGGTAGATTTATTTTGTTTGACAGTAGATTAAAGTTGCGTGGTACATTTATTGGCATAGGAGGTAAACTTACGCACGTTTTGGATTGTAGATTTATTTTTAGTGATGGCAGATTTATAATGAGTAGTAGACTTATTATTGAGACGGTAGAGTTATTCAATCTTTAGTGATGGCAAATTTTGAACATTTCTCTCTTTTCAAAGAGTTGTTTTAGTAATTAAGAAACTTTTCAGGATATTTGAGTTAATTATATCTTAAATAAAATATAATAAAACACATAAACATTACGATTAACAAGTACTTGTTTACTTCTCCATGATACTATTTATGTAAACTTTGTTATTTCGATTTAAATTTCTGAGCCGTTTTAAATTTTTATAATGTTGTTGACAAAAGCAAAATTGACGATTAATAATACAACACTAAAAAAACAAAACAGGATAGTGATGTGATGATGTAAGGAAGTTATTTGGTTTATATAAAATATGTTCAGAAAAATAATACATATAGGACTATTAGCCTTTGGATCCAATTGAAGACACCAAATGGTATTGTAGTTTTTTAGCGAGAATACATCATGATAAACGATAATAGAATAGTTAATAAAACAGTAGTAGGAAATAAATAGAGGTACACAAATAATGATAGTAATGTTGATTCTTATTGCTTTTGTAATCGTTAACAAAAGAAGATGTGCATCCGTTACCGCTGCGGTAACAACTACCAATCAAAGTTTAGCTAATGGTAAGGGCTATGATTTTTGTTTGTTTGTTAATCTATCTCAAGATGAATTGCACAGTAAACTTGTTTTGATGGTGTCAAATGATTTAGATTGAGATTTGGAAAAATAGATATGTCCTGTAAATCATTTTGTGATGGGATTATTATTGTTAGTAGGTAAAATCATTCCCATAGAGTCTTGTGAGGAAATCATATATAACTTGTCCACATACAAGCTATTTTCAAATACATGGTTATTTGTTTGTCCGTTTACAAAAGAATATCAGATTTTTTCGATAAATCGAAAGAAAATTGCACCCACTGAGAATAACCCAGCTCATAAAAGGGGAAAGGCCAATTTAATAAAATCTGGTAAATGTCTCCCACAAAACAAAGTGGACACTGTATCATTGCAGTTCATATGCGTATGATTCCATGGTCCATTATAATAACAATATAAAGTAACTGTGTGTGAAATTAATAAATAGGAACCCACCTTTTATTTATAAAATAGTTTCATAACGAGAAATTATAAAATGGCCTAGTACTTTTATTTTTTGGGAAATGCTCGTAGTTTTATAAATTATTTCCAAAACATTAGGGTCGGGGATTGGGACCCCAAAAGAAGGTTGTAGTTAGTTTGCGTTCAAAGATTTGTGCTTTGTTCCATCAATATGCACCCGAAGTTGATAATGACTCGGCAACATGTGTTTTGCGCCTCATCTTTCTCTTTTGTTTCTTCATTTAAAAAAAAAAACTTTATTACATGAGAACGGTCAACATATAAATCACGAGACCATAGTAATAGTTGTTTTTTTTTTTGTCGACTGTAATATTTTTTTAATCATTTGAATAAAATGAATTAAAAATGAACAAAAAAATAACTTGCTAATTGATTAACATGCCTCGAGGTTGGTGGATATGGTGGACACGGATCCGCTATCCAAAATTTTGAGGGATGTGGATCAGTGTATGCAATAATTTTATTACTTTTCTAAACAGAAAAGTTAGCAACAAAATTTATGTAATTTCCGCAATATTTTGAAACATTAATGTAGTAGTATTTCGGAAATTAAAAAAAACTATGTTTTCCCTAGAAATTGGTGACGATTTAGTACTTCATCCGTTTCACAAAGAGTATTCTTTTGACATATTTCACGTAGATTAAGAAACTTTTAAATATACAAAAATGCACATATTTAATACACTATTAATTAAATAACAATTATTTAAATTTAACATTTCTTAGTTTTTAATAAAAGATAAAGGAAGAATTACATTCGAAAAATCACATTTTTTGACACTTTTTGTGAAACAAAAAAAAAAATTTAAAATAATATTTTTTACTAAACAGAGAAAATACAATTTATGAGCTGGATTTTCTTAATCAGTATCACAAAAATGAATTACATGTTTCTATCAGCTAGATTGAAAGGGGGAAAAAGAACGAGAAAAATACTCCAAAGTATTTTATCCAAAAAAAAATACTCCAAAGTAGGGCAAACGTAAAGAATAAATTAAACTCCAAAAGATGTATGGATTTATTAACTCAAAAATTAATTTGACCGAAAGACAAAAGCCTAAATATTTTGAGGAAAAGTTATAGATAATTCATTAAATAATAAATCAGAGATTTCGAATGACGTGGTGTTGATCAGTTCTAGGGATCGACAACCTTGTGGCATTAAAGGAATAAAGGAGAGAAAGGAATTGTTAACTCGTTGACCTCCCTCTACGACGGTATCTTCAATATATTAGATCATTTTTTATATTAAAATAGTTTTCTCTCTAATATATTACACCATTTTTATATTAAAATATAATATTTTAAATATATATATTTTTTAATTTCATTATTAATTATTAATAATACACTTTTTTAAAAAAATTTACAAATTGATCCCAACTATTTTTATTTATTTTAAACTTCCATAAATTATTATGTTATTTAAATTTAACATTTATTATATAAAAAATATATTACATCATATAAAATAACAAAAACATATTAGATTTTGGTTTAATCATTACCATTTTTATACTATAAATAATTAATTAACGTCTTTAGCTTTGATTTTTCTAAATCGAGCAAAAAATTCTTGGAACCGGATATTATCATCCTCGGCTATTTCGATCTCTGGAAGTGGAGTTTCTCTTCCAACTTCAATTGATACATCGTGATCGTGTCATATTTGATTATCATGTTATGTAAAATTACACTTGTAATTATTATGTCATGTAACACATTATTTTTCCAAAACGAACCGGTCCTTTCACAATAGCAAAACAATATTGGAGAACTTTGAACGCACGTTCTACATCTTATCTATAACAAAAAAATATTATTTATATAAAATTTTGAAATAATGAGAAATTAAAAAAGTGTATATATTCACCTAATTTATCTCTTTGTACATATATTTTATACATCTAAAATCTATCTTAATTTTTATAATAATCAATTTTAAAGTTTTTTAAAATTTGAAGGATATTTTTATAAATATAAAAGAGTTTACACCATGTTGGTGTTGGATTGGAGAGAATTTTACACCAAAATATGATTTTAGCACTAAAATGGGAGATGCCCTTAGAGGATTTTACACCAAAGTGCTCAAAAGGCATCTCCAATCACAACACCATTTTAGTGTTGAAATTACATTATATTTGGTGTAATTTTAGCACTAAATTTTTTTACTTCTAAAATGAATATTCTCTATTATTATAGTATTAAGTTAAAAAAATTATTATAATATTTTCATAAATATTTATTATTCTTATAATTAATTAATTAATTAATATAAGATTACAATCCGTAAATTAAAAAAATGGTGAAAATAAATTACATCGTACTAATTTTCTGAATATCTTTTTAGTTTTGTAATTTTAAATTTCCAATGTTTAATTGAACTCTATTATGTATTTTTAGTTAATTTGCGAATTAATTTAGATATTTTATAAACATTAATATTTCATATTAATTAAAATCGAAAGACACAAAAATAATTATGGTATATTTATTTTATTTTAAAATCTTAATCATATTATTAAATAAAAATATATATTATATTTAATCTAATATAATTAAATACACTATATCAATACATAATAATATTAAAATAAAAATATTTTAAAATATATATATATTTTATGTTTTACCTTTGTTACAGTGTCACACTATATATAGTGGAACACTGTAGCAAAAAAAAAATCACACTATTATAGTGTGAAAAATACAATCCCATTTAAATGAAAATCAACACTAAAATAGTGTTTTCCAGTCCCATTGGAATTAGCATAACTATCCATTAATGATTTAAGGATCACTCCCCTCTTTTCCATTACCCCTCCGTTTCACAAAAAAAACAAATATTTAATTTTTTAATTTTATATTTTATAAAGAGTGTTGTTTTATTTTTTTTTTTAAATGCAAAATTTTGAATAAAATATATTTATAACCTTATTGTTTTAATGTATTAATTTTTTTAAAATTATCTAATATTTTAATAAAAGGTAAATTAGAACTTTTAATAGTTTCTTTAATATATATATATATATATATTTATATATGTGAAAATTTGTAGAATAACATTTTTTGTAAAAGCGGAGAGAATAGCGTTTATTTATCTGATTCAACATTTTTTTGTTTTTTTGGTTTATATCATAATGTTTATATTTATGTAGTAATTTACGTCCAATCGTTTAAGTCTATCCTTTATAGAAGAAATATTTTTTCAAAAATAATTGGAGTTAGGGTTTGTACTTGATTATATATGTGTTTTAGGAGTATATCAGATGTTAGGGGGACGGATCCGAATATTTTGGAATTTTAGAGTATCCGGATCCGGATCCGGATCCAGATCCGGATCCGGATCCAGATCCGTGGCTTCCAGATATCCGGATTTCGAGTATCCGGCCAAAATTCAGGATATCTAGGGTTTGTACTTGATTATATATATGTGTTTTAGGAGTATATCAAATGTTAGGGGGACGGATCCGAATATTTTAGAATTTTAGAGTATCCGGATCCGTGGCTTCAGATATCCAAATTTCGAGTATCCGGCCAAAACTCAGGATATCCACGGATATCCGGATCCGGATCCGAAAATAATAATTAAATAATTAAAATAAAATATTTATAAAAAAAAAAATTAGAATAATATTTTTCAAAAAATATGATATTTTAGAAAAAAACTAAAATCAATATATATCTTATATAAAAATAACTTAATATATATTAAAAAAATGTTTTTAATAAATTTAATGTGTCTCGATCCGGATATCCGGACCTTGAAATTTTACTATTCGGATCCAGATCATCTTTTTACGGATTCGAAATTTTACTATCCGGATCCGGATCCGAACGTCCCGAAAATCCTAATTTACGGAGCGGATAGAAACGTAACTCAGATCGGATCTCGTATCCCGAAAATAATTCCACCCTACCAGATGTTCTCACTTCTCTGTCGACAAAAATATCGTCATTTAGCTTTTAAGTCTATATTTTTTTTGTCAACAATTTTTAAGTCTATTATGTAATTTGTTTTTCAACTCTTGGTATGATATTTCCAATGCTGTGTTTTTTCTATCATACTAATTTCAAAGATTTTTTTTCAAACTGTCAAAAAAATTTCTTCCATAAAAGAAGGCATTTATTAACTTTTAACAAATTTGTTAGCGAATTTTGTGATGAGTTAAAGTCACAAGACAGTCTGTAATTAACTTTAGTTTGAGATATCTACATATATTTATAATAAGATACTCCTTCCGTTTTAAATTAAATATTGTTTTGACTATTTTCAAGAAAAAAATTAAATTTTCAATTATACATTTATTTGACTGTTAGAATTTTTAAATATTTAATGTTTTTATCAATTTCGTTAGAAGCAAAATATATAAATTTGTAGTAAAATTTGTATTGAAATCATAAAAAGATATTTATTTTTTTATTTTTTTGAAATGAAAAGATATTTATTTTGTAACAATTTTTTTTTAAATGACACTTAAATTAAAATGGAGAAAGAAGTAATTAACGAGAAGCAAACACCAAACTCTACATTGATTTCTTTATAAAAAAAAAACTCTACATTGATAAAAGGGAATAATATCACAGCTAAAAATCAATAAAGAAAAGGGAAATCAAATACAATCTCTGTTGATTAAAAGAAAAATTAAAATAAAGGATAGGAATGGTCGGTACTGGGTAGAAAAATAATAATTAACCGAATTATCCCCAAAAAAATAAAAAAATAAAGAATAAAGAGACACGTCACCAGTGTGAAGAGTGACGTTCACGCGCCTCGAACAACGGAGGAGGTTACGTGCACTCGCAGATAAACAAAACGATAAGAAAACGGTTAGACTCCGTTAATGACTCATTAGTCAAAAGAAAAGAGTGGGGTCCACCGTGAGACTTCGTTGACTTTGAGAACATTAAAAGACAACACACCTTCACGGACAAAAAGACTCACTCTACATTTGACTGTTGTGTCCTAATAAGTAAACGGCTAACGGACAAAGTCTCTTCTTCTTTGTGACTTTTCTTCTTCGTCTCCACACAAATAATCTTTTTTTTTTTGGCATGCATGCATTTTTGTGTTATTTGGCTTTTCTCCACACAAATGTTCTTATACAGATACAGTGACTAAGTTACGTATTCCGTTTCGTTTCGTTGTTACGTCTCTAGTTTCGTTTTTTTCTTAAAGGTCTTAATCTAAGTGATTAATCTGAAGTTATCAAAATCGAGTGGTTGAATTTAGAGTCAGTCTAAAGGCCAATCGGAGATCATAATCTACATTATTTTTGGGGATAGATTAAACTAATCTTTCGTTAAATTTTGTATTAAAAAAGTATAGATATTAAGTTTGAGTGGTGACACATAATACCTATAAAGTTTGAAACTAACTCTAGTTAGTAATATTGAAGCGGTTTAAATAAGAAATGATAATAAAAAAGTATAAGCTTATAAAAAATGAAAAAAGCTTGTATTTAAGTTTAATTAAAATTAAATTTACTATTTCATAGAACTTAGATTTTTTCTTATAACCAGAGGTGATCTGGATTTTTTACAACCCGACTAATTCTCCAGAGTGAATGTACATTCACGGGATTCACTATATATATCGATAGAACAAACGATGAAGTGAAAAAAAAAATTATAATGATAGATTTGATATAAAAAAAATGAATCTATATTTATAAATTAAATTTGTGTTTATAACTGAAAAGAATCTAAATTTTCTTTAGAGAGTTGGAAAAAGAAAAAAACAGCAAAAAGTTCAAGATCTTGCATTCTTTAGATTTTTGTAACATACATTGATCTTAAATCTTTCATTGAGAGGCATATCTCTCAACTTGTCTCAACTACATCATCAGCCGGTGTGTATAGGTTAATATTAATAGACCTGTGTCCAATACATGGTTAGATCTATCTTCATATGTTATGCTGGATTAAATCGACACGTGAATCTGAATCTAGTAAAAAAAACAATCTTGTTAGATATTATATACTAACAAAAATAATATATATTGACAAAGATTATAATAAAAAGAATTTTTCAAAGTGGTTTCACTTATTTTTTATCGTATACGCAAATCACCCGTTCATTCCACCACCCGAAAATAATAGAGGACTATTCAACATTCGAATCTTTTATAAGAAAAGGAAGTTAGGCGTTAAATTTTTGTCAAACTGAAAAAAAATTCAATTATATATATGCTAGCTTTTAACCACTGCTTGATACTACAACGTTGCTATTAATATTCTTAAACAATTTGGTACCAACCAAATCTCTTTTAAATCATCAGCTCAAAAGGTATTAAAATCTAGCTAAGTAAAGAATCTCCCTTTTTTTGTGGTTGAGCAATTTCTAGATCCATCGAACCATCACATAAGATAGTCGAATCAAGCATCTGAATCGCTTTATTTTCCTCTCCCCAAATCCTTCACGGATTTTAAAGACCATGCGCATATTTATATTTATCACTAAAATATCTTATATATTATAGTAAACAGTTTGGACAAATTTTCTAAAATAAAAACGTATGCAAAACCAAATTCTCTTGTGACTATCCAAAGATTCAGTTCAGTTTGGCTTATATGACGATGATTTGATTTCGAATTGTGTTTTTAATCAACATTAAACCTATATTTTAACTTTCAAAAATTTTCTTAAGAAATTGAATTGTTTCTGTAACAAAATAAATTGAATTTCTGTTAACTAAATAAATTTCATATATATAGTCAGTTATAATATAGATTCACTAATTTTATATACTAATCAATGAGTCGAAAACTAAATAAATTCAAATATTATTTCTAGGCAAGTTATACAATGAAAAGTATATATATTGTATATATATTATTTTTTATAACTAGGACATTATGGATCGAAGCTCGCATTTTTCCAAATCGGCTAATCATCATTTTGCTTTATACTACATCTTAGTTATTTGTATTCTCACAAATGACAAATGTATGTTGATATATCTAATTTTGACACGTCGTTTATATATTTTTGTTAGTTTATTTATTAATAATATTTTAAATGGTGCTATATATTTTTGATAATTTTATGATTTTCAGATCATTTCACTTTAAGTAGATATTTCTAGTTGGCTTAATACATGAAGAATTTATGGTCTTATAATAAAATACTCTTTTATGGTCTTATAATAAAATACTCGTTCTTATAATTCAATACTCATTTTAACTATATGAATCAACCTATATAACTTATGCGATCATGTAACCCAATAAATTTATAATTATAAGAAAAATTCAAATTAGATGCTTTGGGTGGGTTGTATTAATTGACCCATATATTTTCATATTTCTAGTTATAATTGTCTCGATATTTATTATGTTTTCTTATGTCAACAAGTATTTATTATGTTTGTAAGGGTTTTCAACGTGACGTATTAATTTGATGAAATTGAGAATATGACACATCGAAATAAAAAAACCCAAAAAAGGGGAAAAACAAAATAGTATTTAAGGCTGTGTATCCTAACTACTGTCCAAGTAGTTTTTAATTAGATCAACATGTTGGGCAACTTTGCTCTTCTAGATGACAGAATCACATGCACAGTTGATATTTGGTGTTTTTATATCATTGAACTCATCTTTTCATCATTTTCTATCCATAATTTCATCATATTTGCATCATATTTTGGTTTTTTGAGTTTTATTTTAGTTTTTAGATACATTGAAAATTAGAATTTGTATTTGCACGTTTTGCATTTTGTTTCGATTTGTTTTTAGGTACATTTGGGAGGTTTGGAGCATTGAGGATGAACCGGAAGGCTAGGAGGTGGACTGGAGTTGAAAGGATGGGCAAAAAATGTCGAAGGAAGATGAAGAAGAAGATGAAGAAGTTTATGCAGAGTCAAAAAGATGTGTCTGAAAGATCGAACCGGATGAAGGCTTTACCGATGGATTATGGAGCTCATTTTTTGACACGACATAGAAAATTGAGTTAGCTTTCCAATGGAGGTAGTTTCAAATCATTCGGAGCGCTATATCTCAAGAGTTATCATCGATTTACTGCACACATATCAAATCTGCCACGAATCAAAGTTTCAAAAGGGTCTGATCAACCCACGGGTCGATCAACGGGTCGATCAGATCTCGTGTTTTTCACCCCTTCCTGACGTGCAATCTGATCGAATCATGGGTCGATCAACGGGTCGATCAGATCATATGTTCCAGCGTTGACTTTTTCAGATTTTGTTGACTTTTGCCTATTTGACCCGGATCCGACCTGGTTTGTCCCGGGTTGACCCGGGTGCGTTTTAAACCTCTATAAATATATATTTAACTTTGTAAAAACCTAATTTTTTTTCTCTCTAGTTGGGTTTTGTGATCCAAACATGTTTTTACATTTTTGATCAAGATCTTCATCTTCTCATGCCAATTAGTGAAGAATTCTTCACCTCTATCTCTTATATTTATGTTTATGTCTTTTCTTTTGTCTTTCTTTATGTATAGGAACTAATCTTTGTGGATTATGGCTAGGTAGATTATGCTGATTTATGATTGATTGATGATGTTTAGGGTTAGATTCATGTGATTTCCAATGTTTAAGACGTGCTTAAGGCTAGATTTGACTTAATTATTCAAATTGTAGAACTTGGACAATTCACGTCCGGAAGGTGTTCGATGAAATGTCTAGACAAATCTTAAAATTGCTTTTCATGCTTAACCAATGGTAATTGATGTTTAAGGTGATTAGTTGACATTGTGGATTTGAACTTAATGATTATTGATCACTTAATTGCAATTGGAAGATTAACTTAATTAAGTGACTAATAAATGGATCAGTATCATGGGAGTGCATTAGTCTATTGTGTGTGATTGATGTCATAGTATTAAGTTTGAATGTTAGTACTAGCATCATTAGTTAGTCATTAATCATCCCGAGTCGATTGCTTTGCCTAAATCCCATGCTTTGTCTCATCAAGTTTTTGGCGTCGTTGTCGGGGACTAAATGATTGCTATTAGAGTTAGGATTTAAATTGAGATTATAGCTTTTTTATTTTCTTTTGTTGCTAATCTTTTCCCTTTTCTTGTGATATTGAACTCTTAGGTGTACAACTAGGAGTAAAAGAAACATACAAGGATGGAGTGAATAAGAGGAAGCAACCGTCAAGCTAGTGACGTTAAACGCGCTCTTGGGAACTCTCCCAAACCTACTTTTTGTTAAGCTAGTGACACAAAACAAGCAATGAATAAAGAGGACCAAGCCTCCTTTCCACCACCGCCTCCACCTTACTAAGCTCCAAGGTACCACTATTTCACCATTGTCTATCTCATTTTTCTTTCGCATTTTCTTTCCTTTGTGTCATGTCTCTTTCTTTGAATTTATTTTCTCACCGAGACGGTGAGAAGTAAGTCCAGGAGAGGGACATTGTTTGCTAATGACGCTTTTAGTTTGTTTTTTTTTCTTTTACCTTTGAGTCTTACATTTGCATTCATCCAAAAAACAAAAAATTGAAAAAATTCGAAAAATTACAAAAAAATGCATGTAGTTTGCATCTTCATTTCACATTTTTAGGATTGAGTCTAGTTCATTTTAGGACTGCATTGCATATGCATAGGGAACAATGATGAAAATTTTCCTTGTAAAGCTTCGTTTTTGGGTTTGGCTTATGGCTATTGTTAGTAATTATTTGATGCATTAAGCATTTTCGAGTTAGGTTGCTAGCTTGCTTGGATCATCAACTTCGAAAGTTCCTACCTTCTTGAAACTTGCTTGATGTTGATTCTCTCTAGTAATTTAAACTCCAATATTGACATTAATTTCTCACTTAGGGCATTTGATCTTATCCACGGTTTAAACACTAACATTTGAGTCATCTTATCCATTTTACCCTCTCTAAATGACTCAAATTGCCATTTTCACCTTTAAGATGGTACCACACCCTAAATCCAAACAATTCTTTCAAACCCTTGTGTTAATTTGATGAGTAAGGCCTTTTCTTGATAGTGTTTCATCTGTAAAAACTTGTAAGCATTGGAAACGATAATGTTTAGCTTCCATTAAGGCTAGTTTCTTGTGTTTAAGACTAGCCTTTAGGATTAGGGTTTTTGAGAATGAGTGTTTTTGATTTCATAAATGGTGAGTGTGGAAAGTGAGAAAGGAAAAGAATAAGAGAAGAAGAAGGGTTCTAGGGAAAGGAATGAAAAGAAAATAGCTCAAAGTTGAAAAGAAAAGAAAAATATGCTATTCTCCTCTAGAAAAGAAGCAAAGAAAAAAAATGAAAAAGATATTTAAGGGGCTAAAGAAAATCAAAAGAAAAAGAGAGCAAAAATGTTTTAAAACCTTCCCTAAGGACTGGGAAAAGAGTGAGTTGTTGATGTTTATCTAACCAAAAGGGCTTGTGGTTTGAGATTTGAAAGAAAATTAGAGGTAATGGAAGTGAGATCGAGAGTGCAACAAGAGAGAATGGGTAGATCTTGAAAATTAAATCTTGTATGCATAAGGTTTCCTTTCTTTCTTGTTTTTACGTAATGTTTACACTCCTTTATTTTGAGAGTTAGCCACAACATAATTTAAACCCTCCTCTTGACATTGTTTTGAGCCTGTTTCTTCCTAGCCAAGTGAATTTGATCACTAGTCCCTTTGTGAGAACGCACATAATTCAAAATTAATAAACGTTAAAGAGAGGATCAATAGATAGTGGGAGTTCTTGTTGGTCTCGAGATTTGGAGTAGAAAGTCTTTTGTGAAGAGTTTGTGAAGCATCCTTAAGTGAACTTGCTTATGCATTATATAGTTGCTTTCAAGAATTTTGAGTTAGACCCTTTGAACGAACGCTTTTGGATTTTAGTTCCCACTCTTCAAACCTCTTTTCCGGGTTGTATTTTTATTGTTTCCTTGCGGACAAGCAAAAGACAAGTCCGGGGAGTTGATATTTGGTGTTTTTACACCATTGAACTCATGTTTTCATCATTTTCTATCCATGAATTCATCATATTTGCTTCACATTTTGGTCTTTTGAGTCTCATTTTAGCTTTTAGATACATTGAGAGTTAGGATTTGCATTTGCACGTTTTGCATTTTGTTTTGATTTGTTTTTAGGTACATTTGGGGCTTTGGAGCATTGAGGATGAACTGGAAGGCTAGGAGGTGGACTGGAGTTGAAAGGATGGGCAAAACATGTCAAAGAAAGATGAAAGAATTTATCCCAAAACTGATAGAAGATGTTGATATGCAGAGTCCAAAAGATGTGTCTGAAATATAGAATCGGATGAAGGCCTTACCGATGGACTATGGAGCTCATTTTTTTTGACACGACACAGAAAATTGAGTTAGCTTTCCAATGGAGGTAATTTCAAGTCATTCGGAGCTATATCTCAAAAGTTATCACAATTTACTAGACACATATCAAATCTGCCGCATATCAAGGTTTCAAAAGGGTCTGATCGGCCCACGGGTCGATCAGATCTCGTGTTTTTCACCCCTTCCCGACGTGCAATATGGGTCGATCAGATCACCTGTTCCAGTGTTGACTTTTTTAGATTTTGTTGACTTTTGCCTATTTGACCCGATCCAACCCGGTTTGTCCCAGGTTGACCCGGGTGCATTTTAAACCTCTATAAATATATTTTTAACTTTGTAAAAACCTAAATTTTCTTCTCTCTAGTTGGGTTTTGAGATCCAAACATGTTCTTATATTTTGGATCAAGATTTTCATCTTCTCATGCCAATTAGTGAAGAATTCTTCACATCTATCTCTTATATTTATGTTTATGTCTTTTCTTTTGTCTTTCTTTATGTATAGGAACTAATCTTTGTGGATTATGGCTAGGTAGATTATGCTAATTTATGATTGATTGATGATGTTTAGGGTTAGATTCATGTGATTTCCAATGTTTAAGACGTGCTTAAGGCTAGATTTGACTTAATTATTCAAATTGTAGAACTTGGACAATTCACGTCCGGAAGGTGTTCGATGAAATGTCTAGACAAATCTTAAAATTGCTTTTCATGCTTAACCAATGGTAATTGATGTTTAAGGTGATTAGTTGACATTGTGGATTTGAACTTAATGATTATTGATCACTTAATTGCAATTGGAAGATTAGCTTAATTAAGTGATTAATAAATGGATTAGTATCATGGGAGTGAATTAGTCTATTGTGTGTGATCCTTGTCATGGAATTGAACATGCTTGTTTTTTTAGCATCATTAATTAGTTATTAGTCATTCTGAATCAATTTCCTTTGCCTATGATCCATGTTTTATCTTTTGTTGGACTATGAGTTATGGTAGATTAGGATGATTAGTGTTTGATATTCTTGATGTTTGAGTTTAGATTTTCATTGTCTCATCACTTAAGGTGCTCTTAATGCTATACTTGGAGTAGCTAACCATAGTTTAGATCTTAGGCTATTTCACACCCGGAATGTGTTTGTGAAAATGCTTGAACCAAACCTTTTGTGAGCTTGGATCACATAGCTACTTGACCGTGGTTCTATGAACTCTTGTAATGAAAATAATTGAAATGGAATGCCTAACAGCGGATCTTAAATGTGATTAGAGAAATGGGTTTTTACCATTGGCGTGGACTAACCTAAAGAATGAATATTCTATTGTCTTGAGATTATGTTGATCATTTAATTTTAGCATCTAGATGTCACTCACTAGTCTACCCTTATCAATTACCTAATTCATGCTTCATCATCTTCTTGAAATCATATTTGTTAGCTTTAGTTTACTTTCTTTCATTTCTTATATTTTAATCCAAACAAAAACACCAAAATATTGCTATAGATTTGTTTCTCGCATCTCTAGTGTGCAAACTTTAGTCCCTTGGGATCGACCCTTAAATACTACTTCGGTGTACCATGCACTTATGGTTTTGTTTAGGACTTTATAAATGTAAAGGTTAAGCGCATAGTTGGATCTTTGCTCTCTAGCAAAGGTAAAATTATCCGCATCAACAGCTCAAAAGGATAGTTTAATAAAAAAAAAGTAAAAAAAAATTAAAATATTAAAGAATCTAATTTTCGAGATCCATAGAGATAGAACCACCATATATTTTACACCAGGCGAAAAGTAAATTTAGGACATGGAAGAACGCTCAAATTCATCTTCACATTGTCAAGTTGATGGTTCGTGAAGGTGTCAAATCCAACTTCAAGTCTGGGATGGTTTTGTGGTCAAGAGGATCATTTATTGCTGCTAGAAGCTCGAGGGCTAAGACATCGGATGTCCCTCCTGCATTCTAGAGATGGAGGCTCTGTTGTGGGCGATGTCGAATATTCTGGAGAAATGCATAGTCTATTAGGATTTTAAAACAGATTACTCAGAACTGCTTCACATCACTCAGTCTCCGTAGGAGTGGCCGACTTTCTCCATTCTCCTGGATAGGTTTGCAGAATTACGAGCTCAATTTCTTAGATTTTCCATGTCGCTGATTTCTCGCTCTAGAAATTTAAAGAGGATTGTTAGGCTCGTTCAACTTATTCTAGATTTTTTATTTCCCCTATATAAGCAACTCCGTTCCAGATTGGGTAACCAATCGTGGTGGAATCTTTTAATGGAATTTTTTGGTTGATAAAAAAAAATCTGACGTAAAATAATTTCATTTTAAAATTCTGGGTCAGCATTAGATAATTTAATTCTTGAAACTACATTGAAATAACATTAATCATCCTAAGAATTAATGGTGTCCAATCTGGTAAATTCGAACCGATCCGAACTGAAATATAGTAATATGGTTGGATATCAGATATCCTAAATAATTGTTTGGTTATAGTTTTTAAGAGTCCGTCGAATTTTAGTTTGATTCGGATAATACCCGACTAATCCTAATAATCACATATAGTAGTATGTATACTATATATTATATATAATTAATAAATATATGTGTATAATGTCCATGAGCCTAACAAAAAATAAAATCTAACCTATTTAATTATTTTTGCTATAAATATACATGTCACAAGAATTTTTTCCTCTAATAAAAGTTTATATTTCTTGGCGAGGTGTGGTTGGCCAGATTCGGGTCTTAGTTGTGATTTTTCTTTGTTTCAATTTCGAGATTTGATCCCACGAATTTTCTTAGGCCTTGTTTTGTCTCCTTTTGGCATTATCATTTGTCTCCTTTTCATAGACCTTAGTTTCTTGGGATATTCTATTATCCACTGGCTTAGCTTTTGAGGCTTAGTTCGATAGCACGATAGCAGCCGGTTTTTGTATTTCATAAAAAGTTTAATAATATAAAATTCAGATAAATTTTTGTTTTTATGTTTCTATCTTCTTTTACCACTTAAGTGGGGATTTTTTCTTCTTCACAATTGAATTTCCAAAAATTTAAAATATAAATAAAAAGTGAAATATATATATGTTTAATACTCATAATAAAAAATAGCGAGTATGAGAGCGATAGAGTGGGGCAGACTGCAGAGGGAATAAGTATGACCGTTACCATTTCAATTTTCAATATAAAAAATGTACCGATATTATTAACGGATTAATTTGTTCTATAATCAAAAAAAAAATTATTAATTGAGCAACTAGCCAATTAACTTAAATCTAATGATTATGATCGTGCCACATTAGACAAAATTACTTAGTTGCTCAATTAATAATTTTTTTGAGTTATGGCCAATTAATCCTATTATTAACTTAAAAAAGAAAAGAGCATTATTATTATTTTAAATGAATTTGGGGGAATATATGGTTAGCCACGTGTTACATAAACCCATCGTGAGTTGCTTCGCACCGAAAGATACAACCACGAGCTTTTTGGTAAGAGGTGGTCGGTTATGTCTGGACCGAGCCGGAGAAATCCACAACTCGTGGGGTCCCTGTATTTACTAACATAACTGCTCCTTAACTAACTCCGTGTTCCTTAAAGTTCTTTTTCATTACGCGTGTTTTTTGTTTAATTATTAATTAACCTCTCACGCCGGTCAAACCGGTGAAACTCTAGGTCGGAGACCAGTTATGCTGACGTGCCGGTGCAAAACAATCTCGGACGTTGATTTGGCCGGCGCTCATTACTCATTAGTCGATTGACTCTTTTACTCTTTTTTACGGTTACATCCCTCGTTTGGTTACACTATTGCCGACACACATCTTATAATTTACTAAAGATTTATTTAAAAACGTCGATACATTATCATGATGATGTAATAATTACTTTAGTTTTTTTTTTTTGAAAAAGACTTTAGTTTTTTTTTCACATTATCTATTTGCGACATTTGATGATTTTGTGAGTTAAACCGAAAGCATCATGCGATGGACGAAATTTCGTCACGTAAGACTTATAACTTATGAGGGAAGGAATATGTATCTGTATATATAGTAGAGAATATTATAACGCCTCGGCCGTTATTATCACTCTCGCTTCGTAAGTTCCATTTTCGTCGGACGGCTAATCCTTTATTCTGGAAAATTATTGGTTTGGTGACGTGCAGAGCCGTTCTTAGGATTACAAAAGCCAGAGACGAAAAAAAAAAAAAGATTTTGATTTATATAAAATAAAATTTTAGTAAATAATCATGTTATGCATCATTTTATAAAGAATTATGCATAAAACATTTTTGATAAAAGTACTATAATACACAATAAAAAAACCTTAATACTAAAAGCCAATCAATTATGCATAAAAACTTTACAATTTTTATCTAATATAATCCAAATCTCAAATCAAACATTCTTAAAAATTCATAATAACAAGACTATAATATAAAAAAAGCTTACTTGTGAATTGTTATTGTGCTTCTAAACAAAGAAAAAAAAATTATTTGGTTTGATGGGAAGAAGTAGCCGAAATTATAAAAAGATGAAAAGTTGGTTAAAACTAGTTAATTATCCTAATATTTTGTTTTAGTTTATAATTTTAATTTAATAATTTTTTTTTCGGTTTTTTTGACAGCATGTATGTGCCAAATATTTTAAAAAGAAAAAAATTAAAACTTTAAATTTTTTACAAAAAAGGCCGGTTGAATTTTTTTTTTTTTTTTTAAAAGGACCATAGGCCAATGCCTCTAATTCCTCCACATACGCATGGCCCTGGTGATGTACTCAAGTTTTAAATCCGAGAAACAATATCGCAAATGCACGGATTAGTCACTTGTAGCAAATCCGGGATCGAATTCACACAAAAAAACAAAAACTACACATTAAGTATATCAGAAACTATTTAAACGAAAGCAATTTTTTTAATAGATTTTCTCGAATTTAAATTATTAAAGGCATAAATAAAATCAAGCGAAAGTATAAACAATTCCAAAAACTAAACAATAAGTAAGCAAAAGAAAAGAATATGAAGAAAGAAAAAAAAGAGTAAATAAATAAATATATTAGCAATTAGTGGGAAGTAATGGGTTATGGATATAAAGCAATGGAATCCCTAAAACAATTGATCAAGATGGAGTGACAAAAAATTTATGATGCAAAAACAATTTTGTGATTGTGTTCCATATTTTACTATGAAGGCTTAATTATTGTTTTTGCATCATAAATCTTTTCTCATTCTATTTTTTTTTTAAAGCTACCATCAAACTCGGATTTCGTATGTTCGATTTATGAGACTCAACTAATCTTTTCTACGTATTTTATTTTCTTTATTTTATTATCATTGTTTAGAGCTATATTACATACCTAACACATATTTTATTTCGACCATTACATTTAAATTTTAATTTTGAGTAAAAATAATACCAATAATGTATAATTATTAAATCGTCAATTAAATTATACCTCACTTTATAAATCAATTAATACCTAACACAAAATAGTGATCGAATATTCCCGTGGCCAGGAGAATGGCATAGTTAGGTCCCGTTTCTCTAGAAGTTCACAGATTTAGCACCCAAAAGCTTAAATTGCAAATCTAGCTGGTTTTCTTATAATTTAATATTTATACTGTTTATTTAAAACTTATAAGTTATTTATTTGAGGGTGTTTTTAAAAAAGTGTTACATGTGAAGTTGACACACTTTCTCAGCGCCACAAGGTCGTCATCACGTTGGGTCTTCCTCATAAAAACCAAAAACTATTTTAGTCTTTCCAAATATTTTCTTTTGTTCTTTTTCCTCAAAAGGTATAATTTCAGATTGACCCCATATATTTGGCGATGATGTAATTCACCTACCCAAACTTTTGTTTTCTCCAAAAAGATATCCACCCAACACAACTCATTTTCTTATGATTCAATCACACGCCGACGACAGTAAAGTAGTAAACTTGTAAATACAGTTTATTTGAGTTTATTGTCGTCAAGAAATTCAGTTGAGTACTGAAAATAATTGTTAGCAACAATTTAATAGGAGTATTATTCTTTGGCCGAAAATATGAGCAAAAAGATCATGTGCTAGGTTTAGATAGTTCTATTAGTCGTTGTAGCAATTCGAAATAAATTATACTCTATAAATCAGTATTCGAAGTTTGTTTGGAAGGTATTTTAACCTTGATGGAAAGATGTATGTGTTTCCACACAAAACTTTTTAATTAACAAAAAAAATATAAGCTAAAAATATGAAAAATTGAACAATATGAAATACTGAAAAATACATTAAAATCTAAATATAATCTATTATTGAATGCGAAAATAAATATTTTGCATTACCACATCGAAAGTGAAATTAAACATAACATAGTATTTGATGAATTTAAATTAATTTACAGATTTTCAATTGATTTTAACTTGAAACTCCAAAATTTCTAAAATGTACAATTAGAATTTTTATATTACGTAATTGAGATCACATAGTAAATCTGTATATCTGAAATAATTCCATAATTTTGTTTTTCCAGGTTTTTTGCATATTTTAATGTTAGCAATTATTTCCTAGATATATGTATAAGTTCTTTTGATTTTTATTCATACAATTTAAATCTCATAACTTTCAGAATATTTTGTTGAATATGTTTTGGCGTATAAAATATGGTACTAATTATTCCCGCTCAAAGAGAATATAAAAAGAAGTCAAATTCTAGTTTAAATTCTCAAATAAAAAGAAACAACAACAAACAAGAGAAAGAGTATCATCAGTGTCCGGTTCATGGGCCAAGTGGGATTGCGGTCTCCACCAGTTGCTAATATACGGTTAACACCGGTCGAGCCGGGTGATAAATTAAATTAAATTAATTAGATTAAGCACATGATGCTATAAAATTATGGAATAATTACATTCATAGGTAAATAAATTTTGTGTTTTAAGTAAATTAGAAGGGAAAAAGTGACAAATCTAACCATTTTGCCCTCATTTATTAAATGGAAAGAGCTTCATTTAGTTGAGTAAAAATCAGAATCTAACTTAATATTTACTCAGACATATCTTTAGTTAGTTATAGATAATGGTGGGCCCTCATACTGAAAACGCAAGTGGCTATTCAAAAATATTATCTAATAGTGACGTTTTCGCGCGGGTCACATGTTTGGAATAGGGCAATGGACGTCAACCGTTGGATGGCGTACGGAAGATGTCTCATCTTGTGGACAAAATTTAACACATTTTGTGTGGCTTAGATTTTTCTACAATTGTAAAAAAAAGGATTATGTTGACAAAGTACATGTGACAAAGTTTGTTTGTGGTAAGATCTGATTTTGATATGCTAAGTTGATTTAATGTTATATGAAACTCTGTAGTATGAAAGTTTCACTCTTACTATTTCGTTTATACAGAAATCCCATTACACATGTATGGACAAAGTGTTGTGGATGGACGTATATATACTCATTCATTCGTTGCGGACTCATATTGCTGGTCAATACAGTATAGACATATCATTATAGACATGCATCACATACTTGCCTATTTGGAGTTGCGGATTGTGTCGAAATACACTTACGTTATCCGTCCACATGTGTGGACATCCCTATATTCACTACTGTGTGGATAACCCGCAATGATATGCATCACATACTTGACTTGTTCAATACACAAGTATAAGAAACCATTGTGTACATATTCATGTGGACGTAGTCATATGGTCACCCGTTCTGTTACGTGGGGCAGCCTGATAAAGCACACGAATGGATGGTAGCCGTTGGATGATGTACGGATTTCGTGGATAATTTTTTTGTGGACAGGTTATCGTGGATACAATTGATTAAAATTAGTTTACAAAAGTCAAACACCACAAACACATGTTTGATCTTGATAACATGTAAATGGCATTTCGATTTGAGAACATATAACATTGATAAACATATATGAGAAGAATGTGTACAACCTATGATTTCGAGAAAGCAAGTAAATGTTCTAGTGGACATCCCAACTCGAACATCTTGGTCATCGTCACGAGCCGAACATGTGGTCATCACATTTTGTACGTGGTAATATTACCTCCGACCAAATGGTCCAATGGACATGAGATCGTGGACATGTTCCAGTGGACATGAAATCGTGGACAACTCCTCTCACACGCATTTCTCAAACATTTGGATTATGAATCAATTTTCGTGTACAAACTATGATGGAATCGTATTCTTAATGTCATTGATTTCGAGTTATGAATCAATTTTTGTGTACAAACTATGATGGAAAAATTATCGTGGATAACTTTTCGTGGATATTTATTCGTGGACAAGTCATCATGAATACAATTGATTAAAATTAGTTTACAAAAGCCAAACAAAACAAGCACATGTTTAATCAGGATAACATGTAAATGGCATTTCGATTTGAGAACATATAAAATTGAGAAATAGATATGAGAAGAATGTGTACAAACTATGGTCAGTGGACAAAAAATCGTGGACAACTCCTCTTACACGCATTTCGTCGAACATTTGGAATGCATCTTTTGTTATTCCATGAGACGTTTCACCTCCGCTAAAACACAACAGATATCTGCAAGCACGCAACACATTTAAGCATTTTTTACTAATTTAACCTTCCATTCTTCAACAAAAAGTTGCGGACCAGTTAGGGTTTCGTTTCGTCGGAGAGATAGTCAAGGTCAGTGTTTCGCCTCGTCGTCTCGCTTCGTCGGAGATATAGTACAGAGCGGATTTTTGCTTCGTCAGAGATAGTCCACACGTCTGAGATCCACTTCGTCGTTTCGCTTCATCGGAGAGATTACACAGTTCAAAGGTTTGTTTCGTCGGAGAGATAATAAAGGGGCGGATCTCCAATTAATCCATTTCAGCGGAACAGTTAGAGTTTTTACTGAGAACAGTTAATGGTGAAAGTGAAGAGTCGATGGATCCGAATTTTTTTTTCACTTTTTAAAAAATATTTTAACCAAGTTAATTTTCGGAACCATGTTTTTTGGAAATTATCTTGTTTTCTTTTGGGCATTTTTGTCATTCCAACCAATAATTTGCCTAAAACAATAAAAGTGCCTATTGTGTAAAAGTGAAAATATTTGCCATTGGGTGTAATTAACCCATTAATTATTTGCTTTTGGACAACGCTGGGAATGGCTAAATATCTAGATAATATATATATAAACGAATTTTCATCATGGGCATCGAATTTATATATAATGACATACATTAGAACAACAAAAATATACCTTTTTCATCCACTTGATTAAATGATTTTTAAAAATTCAGAATGTTCAAATAGTAACTTCTTTATGATAATAGGCTAATTAATATTCCTAATCTAGAGATAAATAGTTCTATATAGAGAACGGTACAACTAATCTCAAAACTACTATTTAATAAAAACTAAAACCAGGCATCAACGACGCGAAGTGGGTGAAAATTTATTTGAAGTTATCATGATCTTAAGAACCATTCATGATTATATGATGATGATTTACATGTTACATTAGAGACTTAATCGGCAGGGTCTTTACGAGACAATGAATATCATCAGGCTTATTATAGTTAGTCGAAGTATCCTTTTTTATAAAGAAAATGATCCAAGCCTCATAAAATGATCTGGATCTCCCTGTCATTTGAACTTCGAAGTGAGTGACCGATAAGAATCATACCTTTTTTGGTAACAAACAAGAAATGTAAATTAAATGTCTACATACAAAAACATGCAAAAAAAATTCAAGCGTCACAAAACAATTAAATGAGAGGAATATAATCGTCCAAAACTTTCATTTGATAAATTAGTTTCCATATAAAAATTAATAGATTACGAAAAAAATTAATATATCTCGCATCAGTTAAATGAAAGAAGTATAATCATTCAAAACTTCCACATGATAAATTAAATGTCCACAAAAATAACATGTTAGGGGAAAAAAAATCAAAAATTCCGCAACAATTAAATAAAATCGTTTGAAACATATTTTATCCAACGAAATCCATTGTGATTTTTATTGTCATTTAGTGTAAATAGTTTTTAAAGAATGAGTTATTTGGATAATTTTGTTGTAAACCGATAAGAATCATATGTACATATGAATCTTAGTGCTCTTTTTACTAATCATATTGATCATATTCGCAAGGGTAAGTGCGTGTACGAGTGAGTGTGATAAAGGGATAACTAAGAAAAAGATGCACACATAGACACACCTTCGCGACAAAAGATGCCGTGAAGAATTTGGCCCAAGGATTGTGAGAATAATCAACACTTGTTTGGTATAGTGCCTTACATGCATCTACATTTACAAATCACCCACACACACATACCCTTAAAAATCATCTTATTGAATAAAATCCATCTCAAATTGATGAGAACCCATGTTAATTAAATATGCTATTTACGATTTTTATAATTTGGCTGTATGTGACATGAATCACACACAAACACACACACACACACACAATATACATATAGAGTGTGGATCGTATCGAGTTGAGCACATATGACCATGCATACATGATCATAATAATGTCAAAGGTATGGGACAATGGCGATACTTGGGAATGACATGTTTTGATTCGAACCCACCCCAACAAGCACAACAACGACAATAAAAATTAATATAATAATGAAAAGCTTTGTAATAATGTCCGTTGTGGAATTCTAATTCCAATATTCTCAATTATTGGCCACATAAAAGAATAAAGAATAAAGAATAGAGAAAAATGCCCATTTTCCAAATTCCCGAATTCAATAGCAACTACGATGTTCGATTTTATATGGTGATAAGAATAAATTTCGTTTCACCATCTTTTCAGTATTTACTATTTCAGACCATATTGTCGTGATTTGATTAGTTACTGCAAATTATTTGTCTTTTCTTGATTATTCCTTGTTATGTTGCTCTTTTTTTCCGGAGTAAATAGACATTCTCACCTGCCAATACTTCAAAAAAAAAAAAAATTAAAAGCTTTGATTTGATAATAGTGAAGTTCGAATATATGCTTATATATACATCAATCTAAGTTATGGATGACATATCAACTTGCTGATTTTGGATTCTTGTTGGTCAAGCTCTTAGTGAAGGAAGTATAATCTACTCATGTAGTGTCGTTTGTTGATTAAAATTTAAAACAAAGATCGATTCTTATTTGGTATATACATATTTATCACTCAAAAATACATATGAAAAGTTCAATATTTTGGTTTCAGGATTTGATTACTTTTTATTTAATCTAAATCGGTTTAAAAAATCATATAAACTACTAATGGAGTGGCGGCTTAGTGGCAACATAAGGGCAGTGCCGATCCAATATTTTTGGATACTCTGCGCGAAATTAAAAAATCGTATCTTTTTCTTATGTTATTTTGTTAATAAAATATTTTTCCCTACACAAATTACCGTCTAAACATGTGAGATACTAAGCGGTCGCTTCACTTGCCTATGTTCTGGACCGGTCCTGCATAAGTGGATTGGTTTCTTTGTGCTCCAAGTTCAATCATCTATTGGGACGGAAAATTATTCTTTAAATCGGAATATTTAAAATCTAACTCCAGATATTAGGGAGATGATGGATCGATCCAAAACTCTTATGATTTATAAAAAAAAAGCTCAAATTAATGGCTTTGGGAAGATAAATTAATATAATTTACAAAACTTTGATAAATATCTAACGTTATGCTTCTGAATTGGATAGAAAATTAGAATAAACAAAAAGACGTCACTAAACAATGTGAAAATGACTTGAATTGAATGCATGGTCAATATTGGTATATTAAAGTAGCCAAAACAAATTGTGAACTTATCCACATACTTTATGAATAGTAATCGTCCGATCTAAGCTTTGAAATTGGACGAGACCAAACAAGGCCTTATAATATTCTTTTTCTGGTATTAAAAATTGAATATAACATAATAGTAAACTATTAAAAAAATTAAGTGGTAGTGGCATAGTGGTAAGAGGATTTTGGGAAATGAGTAAATCTTTTCACCCTGAGTTCGATTCTCTTTAGAAACACTTTCACTTTCATTTGGCCAGTTAAAATGGTTTAATTAACGCTTTATGCCTATTAAAAAATCCGATAAGTGGACTATTTGAAAAAAAAAACTATGGAAAAGTTAGCGATGTTCCATCTGCTAAACCATACGCGGACATATAAACATACCACAAAATAATTTTGACTCCTAATAACTCAAATTTGAAAAGTAAAGAGCCCAAGAGTTTTGTGGTTGGTTTTAGCAGCCGCATGCTTGCGTGAACAAGACACCACTAAAACGACGTGGAATCGGCTCGTACTCTATATACACAATACAACCAACAAAAATGTCAATTTGTTTCCTAAAAAAAGTTCGCACATGCATATTGATTATATTATGCTTTGTCGTCATCAAAAACTCAACTGTTTGATATATGTGTTGTCTTACGCTTTAGGGTTTCTCATCTCCATGCATCATATGTTCTGTGTTGTCTTACGCTTTAGGGTTTCTCATCTCCATGCATCATATGTTCATGTAAATCAGTAAGGAAGAAGATATAGGTGCAGAGTTTTTTGTTTTAAATGTCTCATTCATTTTATTTGGATAACATGCTAATTTCGGAGAAAGACCACTCCAAGACCAAAACCACTACTCGGTCCCAATTCTTTTATTCATTAGGCCGATATTTTCACACCAACACATCTCTTATTATATAAAGTTTGATGTGTCTACTTTGTAATTAATATGATCGCGACATGTGTCATGTTTGTTGATCAGATTTTGACACGTGTAATTTTTTTTCCAATTAGATTTTGACACGTGTTAAAAGAATTTATTTATTTTTAAAAACCTAATATACCAATTGGATTTTGACACGTGTTAAAAAAATGTATTTAATTTAAAAATCAAATAGACCATTATATTTTTAAATCAGATTACAAAAATGAATTAAAAAATCTAATAACATTATTTTTATGTGCAATGTGCATTATATTGTGAGTTTTTTCTTTAGGGTTACCATTATGTGGATCCGGTAAAATTTACAAAATTGATGTTTGAGAAAAAAATTAATTAAAAGTTTTTCATGTTATGAAAATTATAGAAATAAAAAACGAATTGATGAAACACTTATAATTCGTTTCTCATGAGAAGAAATATAATATGTCGATACATAAAAGAAAAAGGCAAGTCAAATATGATTTTAAAAGAGTAAATTTAATTCAAATAGAAATATGATAATCAATTCATCAAAATTTTAAAAAATAGATATATGAGTAGGTAAATAATAAAACGTAAATATAATTCAAATAGGAATAAGAAAAACTAATTATTTGGAAATATGTGACAAAATTTAACTGGAAATCAAATAATAGAAAAAAATAAAGGAATCAAAATATATAAATAACTATTAGACTTTTCTATCAGCGGTTTCACGTCGGTGTTCTCAATCTTTTTTATTTACTTTCACAGGTGATTTGATTTGATTTGTTCTCAATCACATTAAATAAATGTAGAGAGTCAAATGATGTGCATTTGAGGTTTTTGGATTTAGAGTATGGACAAGGCTTGTGATAGTCTTGGTGTGAGTAAGATTAGAATGTCTTGAATTAACCTTGTTACATGTGGATTGCAGGTGAAAGAATCAAAGTTATGATCTCAAGGATATGTGAGTTCCTATGTTTTCAAACATCTTTTGTATTATTGGGTTTTTGTTTGTTTGAGGACAAACAAATGTCTAAGCATGGGGGAGTTGATATACCTTAAGTAGATTTTACCGATTTTTACTATGTTTTTAATAGATTTTTAATAAAGAAACTACTTGATTTGGTATTTTATTGCTTCGTTTAGTGTTTTTGTTGTTCACATAGTATTTTTAGGAAATTGGAGCAATTTGGGTTAAAAATGATGCAAAACAAGCATTTTGAAGGTTGGACAGCTTCTGAGAATCAAATATTTTGCATCAGTTGAAGACATTTAAACTATTGGATCAAGCTCAAATTTTACTACAAGATATCTGGGAGTGTTAGCTTTCATTTCCATATCAGATCGTGCAAATCCAACGATCGGATCTCAATATATGCTCAATTTATTGAAGATTGGTCGTTCTGGGTTCGAGCTGAAGCAAACAGAGAAATAAAGCTTAAATCGATCAATTTTCCGCTGGCTAATCGATCGATTGCACATCCAAAAAAAATTCACTGCCTCGAAAATCAGAGGCAATCGATCGATCCCCCTAGGGTAGTCGATCGATTTCCCCTCCTGAAAAAGAGGAATTTTTCTTTTTTTGGCGATATCTCCTATATCTTTTGGAAATATACCCTAAGGTCAACCCCTAACATATTTAAATACTCAGAAGCTCTTTACCATTATTCAATAACAAATTTTTTAGATTCTCTTTTTGTTCTTTTACTTTTTTGTTCGATAAGGGAGAAGATCTCACACCTTGTTCCTCTATGGAGAAGTTTTATGAACCATTTACTCTTTGTGAATATGATATTTTTGTTGCTTTTGCTATGGTTTTCATATCTATGATTAAGTAGTTTTCTTGTTAGGACTAGGGGCATATTCAATAGGTTTTCATGATTCGATAGATAGGTTTTAGGAATAGAGTGGCACTTTTGATAAGTTATAGTATTTCTTCATCTAGATATGTCCTTTAATGGATGTTTATATTCTGATCACTTAAAACTTGATATTACAATGATTCCGGCTTGCACATCACTTGAGTTGTCGTTTGGATCTGGTATTTGATGGGTCTAACGCTTTAACCTGCGAAAGTTAAGTTACTGAGTTAGATGAACAATTGAACTTGTGCTTGAATGCTTGTTCATATATGCTATTGACTGCGAGAGTTGATTAATTGGGTAGTTTATACTTAGTTGATTATCTGCAATGAGAGTGAGTTAGTAATAAATTAGTCTTTGAGTTATAGAACGAAAGAAAAACGATATCAATTGCTTCTAGAAATAAAACCTGAATAATTTGAAGTATGAATCTCCTGAATGTCCAACGCTTTAATATTCTTGTTTACAAACGCTTTTAAATTTCCAGCTTTTTTATTATTTGCATCAAAAACCAATTTTGATTTTTACTTAGCTTAATTCTTATTTCATTGTCAATTATTGTGCACTCAAGTCTGTGTGGGATCAATTCTTGTGTGGCACCCGCCAGAAACTGTACGCGAATATCCATCCCCAGACGCTGTAAGGAACAACCCTAGGGGTAGCAAGATGCTTCTGCAGGGTCACGTGACGTGAGCCTGCTGTTACCCTCCTCGGGATGAAGAAAGATCGGACGAATCATCAGAAAGGAATACCCGAAAAGTCATTGAGCACATGCAAAGTAGATAGCGGTTTCCACGCGGAGGGTGCCAATTAACTATGCCATAACTCCACCATGTTGCAGAAGTCCACGAAGATCTGAGGGAGACGAATGCGGAAACTGTTGGTCCAACAACCATTGTATAACGTGTTGGTCCAACAACCATTGTATAACGTGATGTAGGTGCGAGGAGGATGAACCGCCAATACCCCCTCCTCGAAATCACCTCGACGCTCGACCGGGAATGAATCCGACTGGTCTATTCGAAGAAAGATATTTGCGACCAACCCGACGGGTCGCTCCAAGGGGGTCCTTCTCCGCAGTTACATCCTCGATGACGAAATAACCATGTTGAGACTCATCATCTAAATAATGTGATGGTCATCATCGTAGCACTGAGGATCTAAAGGGAGGGAAGTCATAATCGCTCGAGAGGATTGATATACTCTCATTTAAGCCTCTTTTGCAACTTGTTTTATTTTGTTTTTGGTCATTATGCAATTGTATTTAGGCATTTTTAAGAGTTGTTGCATGCATTTTTGGTTTCTTAGGTCTTTTGAAATTTGATCTTGGAAAAGAAGAGTTTAGACATGATTTAGACCAAGAATGATAGCTTTGGATGTGATTTGGACCAAGAGGAGAAGAATAAGCAATATGGATGAGAGATTGAATTAGAGGGAGTTGAAGATGGAGAAAATAAGCCATTAAAATCAGTGCGCCACATTGATCCTAGGCATTGAGCGCAAGTGATAGATGCAGACCCAGTTTTTCACCAAATTAAAAATCCGACCCGGTTTAAATTGGGTCGAGCCGGTACGTTTTTAGCTTTATTTAAATAGATTTTTAGAGGTGTAAAAACTTAAGCTTGAATATTCTATGTGCCTTTGTGCCTCTTTTAGATCAAAAACATATTTCTGTGTTGATGGTACTTGGATTTGAGAATGTTTCTTTATGATTTGCAAACTCTTATCTTAATCTCTTAAGAAGAAGGAAAGTGAAGGAACTCCTAGTGTTGAATCCCATCCTTATGAACCAAAAACTCCATTTCCACGTCGGTTTACACCAAGGCCCAAAAGAAGGTCCTCTCAAATTTCAAGAAGGACATGAGTGACATAGGAATTTCCTTGCTAAAGAGTGATGATTTGACTCAATTCCCACTCCAAAAAAAAATTCATCAAGGACATCTTGGCGAATCAAGTGAAGGTTATAAAGATGATGAGAATCTTTGAGCAACTAAGTGACACCTCACTTGAGCCGAAATCAATTCCCAAGAAAGGTAATCCCGGAAAATTTACTATACCATACTCTCTTGGTGATTTGAAGTTGGATGATGCTTTGTGTGATTCGGGGTCTAGTGTGAATGTGATCTCTCTTGAGATGGTGAAGGAACTTGGCTTAAATGAGTTGAAGAGAAACACCTTGCTTAATTACATTGGCCGATGCATCTTTCAAATATCCTATTGGCATGCTAGAGGACTATCCTCTAAGGGTTGGAAGTTGTGTAGTTCCAACGGATTTTATGGTGGTGGAGATTGAGTCAACCCGGAAGTTACCCCTCATACTTGGAACGCCATTATTGGTAACCACGGGTGCAAGCATTGACCTCCCCAACAAAAGGGATATACTCTTCCATGTGGATGCAAATATCTACTATCCCATAACTCCCGCCACAAGCACTTTGTGTGGCACAATCACACACAGCAAAGAGAACTCAAATAATGTTGAAGTAAAGGATAAACCACGTCTAGTGGAAAAAGAGTATCTTTGTCTTGATGGTAATTAACAAGGTTGGTGAAGAGTTTCTTGATGGAAGTTGCTTGAACTCATGTTTTGAAGAGCCAAAGAAGATGGAACACAAGGTGAAGGCACCAAGAGTCGCAATGAACAAGCCCAAGGGAAAAAATAAGATCATTCTCTATTTGCATCCCATGAAATTTGTTGATGACACCATTGAGTATAAGGTCAAGTGCAAAGTTATCTCCAAGCCATTTTCCAAGGTGAAAGCACTCATAACTCCGGAGGTGAAAGATAAAGGTCAAAAGAGTCTCGATGAGTTGATGAAGAAGGTCATTATTCTTGAGATACATGATAGTGGAACACACTTTGACCCTCATCCCCAAGCTTATTCCATTTTCAAGGATCCACCAAGGAGTTCCAAAACTCCACCTCTCCCAATTTCTAAGGTTCACGACTAGGGCCAAGGTATGGTCCTCTCTTACCATTGTACATACTATCTTGTTTCTTATTTTTCTTCTTTTTAGTGTTTTTTCTTCTTCCTTGTTTTTACTTTCTCACCGAGACGGTGAGAGTAAGTCCGAGGGAGGGACATTGTTTGCTAATGCATCTTTTAGTTGTTTTGTTTTCTTTTGTCTTGAGTCTTGCATTTTTCATACATCTAAAACCGAAAAAACCAAAAAAATTGAAGCAAAATCGAAAAATTCATAAAAATGCATGTAGTTTCACATGACATTCTTGCATATTAGGATTGAGTCTAGAGCATATTTTAGGTTGCATTGCATTTTCATAGGGAGTTGTAAAGTGTCATTTTTTGAAGTTGGATTCATTATCTTTGTTTAGTGGTTAATTGAATGCATTTAAACATTCTCGCTCTAGGAGCTTTGCTAGCTTGAACTTCGAAAGTCCATACCTTATTGAAGCTTGCATGACTCTAATAACTTTAACTTTAATATTGACTACTCTTTCTCAGTTTGGGCCATTTGATCTTAACCATGGATTAAATACTAGACATTCAAGTTATATTATCCTTGTTTTACCACTCTTTAAATGACTTTAATGGCCATTCTCCTTTTTAGGATGGTACCACACCCGAAAAACCCAAGCCTTTCTTTGAAATCCTTGCATAAAATTCTTTGAGTGAGGCATTTTTGATAGTATTTCATGTGCAAAATCTTGCAAGTATTAGAAACGAAAAGGTAGAGCTTCCATTAAGGCTAGTTTCTTGCATCTAAGACTTTAGGTGGGGAATTCAAAAGAATGGTGGTGATTATTTGCAATATTTGGGTGAGAGGTGTCAGTAGGTGAGTGAGAAAGAAAGAATGGATGGAAAGAAAGGTTGAGAAAAGAAAGAAGTTCTAGGGATGTAAAAGCAAAGCTCTAAGTGTTCAATAAGAAAAATGTTTAGTCTCCTCTTGAAAAGAATCAAGATCAAAAAGAAAAAGAAAAGTTTAGAGGAGCAAAGTGAAAAGAAAGAAAAGAGCAAAATCCGTAAAGAGAAAAATCTCCCTAGAACTTAGAAGAAAAAGAAAAGAATGTGTTTGAGAGTGTTAAAAGAAATACCTAGTCAAAAGGGTTTGTGGTGTGCTTCAAATGAGAGAATAAGAAAGAGAGAATGAGAATGCATCAATGGAAAAATGGGTAGAACATGGATGCTAAGCCTTGTATGCATTAGTTGTTTTTTCTCTTTCTTGCTTTTGCATAATGTAAATACTCCTATGTTTGAGAGTTAACCCAAATCGATTCAAAACCTCATCTTACTCTTTCAAACCTTTTTCTTTCATAGCTAAATGGATTTGATCACTTGTCCCATTGTGAGACTGCACCAAACACTTTAATGAATGTCAAAGAGTTGAATTGATAGATTGCGAGTATTCTTTTGGTCTCGGGATTTAGAGTAGAGGGGATATGCAAAGTCTAGAAAATTTTTCTTAGCGAGTTCGTTTGTGCATTGTTTAAACGCTTTCTAGGACCTTAATCCGATTTCATTAGATGATTTTCTTTTGGATTTGAGTTTCCGCTCTTCAAACCTCTTTCTCGGGTTGCATTTTTCTTGTTTGCTTGCGGACAAGCAAAAGGCAAGTCCGGGAGAGTTGATATACTCTCAAATTGTTTGCTTGTTAGCCTATTTTGCAAATTATTTTATTTCATTTTTGGTCATTATGAAATTGCATTTAGGCATTTCTAGGAGTTGTTGCATGCATTTTGGATTTCTTAGGTCTTTTGAAGTTGGATATTGGAAAAGACGAGTTTAGACATGATTTAGACCAAGAAGGATAGCTTGGGATGTGATTTGGACCAAGAGGAGAAGAAGAAGCAATATGGATAAGAGATTGAGCAAATTAGATGGAGTTGAAGATGGAGAAAACAAGCCATTAAAATCAGTGCGCCACATTGATCGTAGGCATTGAGCGCAGGTGATAGATGCAGACCCAGTTTCTCACCAAATTAAATATCCAACCCGGTTTAAATTGGGTCGACCCGATCCGTTTTTAGCTTTGTTTAAATAGATTTTTAGAGGTGTAAAAACCTATGTTTGAATATTCTCTTTGCTTCTTTCAGATCAAAAACATATTTCTATGTTGATGGTACTTGGATTTGAGAATATTTCTTTATGATTTGCAAACTCCTATCTTAATCTCTTATTTACATTATGCTTGTCTTATATTCTCTTTTGGTTGTTTCTTTAGTCATGTGTGAGTAGTTTATCTTTGAGGCTTGGGTCTAGTAGATTATGGGAGTTTAGTGAATGATTAATGATGATTAGGCTTAGATTATATGTTTTCTCAAGTTAGTTTGTGCTTAATGCTAGTATTTGACATGGCCAATCAAGTCTAGAGCCTAAGTAGATTATCTCCCGAAAGGTGTTTGGTAAAATGCTTGAACCAAAATTAACTTGGCTTTTCTTCCTTAACCAATGAAAATTGATATTAGGGCGATTAGTGAACTTAGTGGACTTGTTTGTTAATGCTTATTAATTACCAAATTTGCAAATGAAAGTTTAGCTAAATGGAGTAATTAGTGCCATGAAAGTGGATAAGTCAAATTTAAGTGATCCATATTCTAGGATTGGTCTTATTTAGTGTCCTTCATCATTGATTAGTCATCATACTCCTCTCAATCCATTGTTAGACTCAAGACTCATTGTTTTCCCATTTTAAAGTTAATCCATTTCTCTTGTTGATCTTTTGATTGCTTTTGTTAATTGCAATTCTCTTGCTTAGTTTATGATTTTGCTAATTTCAATAAAGCATTTAGTTGTTTAAAAAATCGAAAACCAAACAAAATTCTTATTCCTTAGTTTAATTAGAATTCTTCGTAACTTAGTGTGTTGATTCCAAATATTCCTTATGGTTTGACCCTATACTATACTAAAGCAACTAATTAGTGCATTTTGGATATGGATTAGGATTATTTGATTATCAAAAAACCATTAACATCAAGGCTATCGGGGCAGTCCACCTCCACTAGAGACGCTTCTTCAGAAGACGATGTGAATGACGGCATATTCACCATCGAATTAAGATAGAGCATAAGCAAGGAACTTACCAAAAGGCGGAAAGGCAAGTGTAGAAGACGAAACACAGAGAAAACCAGTTCCAGAGATGGACGAGAATTGGCAAAGACAAAGAAGAAAATTAGAAACCCTAATCTTCTCTTTGAATTTAAAGGTGTTCAAGTGATCCCCAAAATTTTGAATAACTGTTGGTAATTACCAAAAGTAGATAAAAATTAGGGGATCAAAGGTGCAAAAAGTGAACAAACACTACAAGAAAACACTAGATGAGTGACTACTTTTTGTGACTGATTTTTTGGTCGCAAAACTTTGTGACTATTTTGTGACCATTTTGCGACTACTTAACGACTACAAAATATCTAGAAGCAAAGTAGTCGCATATTTGCGACGGAAAGGTATAGTCGTTTAGTAGTCGTAAATTAACGACTGAATTAAGACTACTATTCGACTGTGAAATGGTAGTCGCAAAAGAGTCACACAGTGTGACGAATTAAGGACTCTTTTATTAGTAAGGAAGCGTAGTCCCAAATTAGTCACAAAATCGGATTTTAGATTTTCCCACATTGTTACAGACAATCACAAAATGTTTATGGAACTTTAAATGTTTGTAATAAAATTATCTTATTTCTATATAAAAAAAAAATTTAATTTTTAAATTTTTGTAAAATAATTATCCTATTCTATTAAAAAAATATTATATATATATATATATCGTATATATATATATATATATATATATTTCATTGCAAAATATACGATATATATAAGTTAATGTTATAACCGAATGATCACAATAGCTCTTTGGTTACGCATCTCCCATAATGAATTAGAGGCCAGGGGTTCAATTCTCTGGAGATATATATTTTAAACTAATTTTATATCGTCACAAAATTATCTTTAAATATCCACTATTTTGTGACTGAATGTACGAAATAGTCACTGATTTGCTTCCTTTTACCAACTTATGAGAATATTTTTGGAATTTTAATAAAATAAAATTGTAAATATGTTAAGCTCTATGTATCTACATAGATCTGAAGTAGTAGATACACTTAGTCTCAACATATCAACATAAATTTAACTTCCAATTTGATTCACAAATTTTTGCATCATGCATAACAAATATTTTTGAACATATACATGTGTTTAACAAAAGAATGTTAGTATAAGTTTTATATCTTTTAAAAATTACTAACCATATAATATTGTATTCTATAGACTGATATATATACTTAAGAAAAAAAAAAAAAAATTAGAAAGTCATATGTATCATTTTCTATCAAAAATGGTTTAGGGTTTAGGGTATAGGTTTGAGACCAAAATAAAACGTCACAAAACAGTTACACTTTGTGACTGGGCATTTCATGAAATAATAGGCGGACTTTATCCCTCCACAAAAATTTCATCTGCGACCAATTTGGGACCCTTTGTTAATTACTAGGTTTCAACCTAAATTCCCAAATTAATTTTTACAAACAAAAACTTCTTCTTTCTCTCACGATTTCTTTCGCCTCTCTCTCAAATTTTTCTTCTCTTTCAATTCCTCTATGAATCTTCATCTCTTCTCTCTGTATTTCGTTTTTAACCTGGTATTAATGGCTGCTAAAGGTAAAGGGAGTCGAGGTCGCGGTGGTAGATCTGCAGTCACCGGTGGTAGATCTGCAGTCGCCGGTGCTAGATCCCCAGTCGCCGGTGCTAGATCCCTAGTTGCCGGCGATGGTGCTAGAGCAACAGACGATGTAGGTGTTAGATCGACAGTCGGCCACGATGGTAGATCAACAAGAGCAGGATGTGTTAGATCCACAGCCGGTGATGGGTTAAGCGGAGTTTGAGGAGCTTCGTCGTACTCTTCCAACCCTTCCTCGAATGCAACAGTTTCATTTTCCCGAACAACACCGTAGCCCTCTAGATCCTCTCTTCCGACCCAATATCCACCAACTACACAACCGCCTTCTGGTCTTCAGCCACAACGACAAGCCACTCCACCACCTCCATATCAGATTTCCCGGCCACAACATTCGCCTGCGTATCATATTTCCCAGCCACAACATCCGCCTCCGTATCATAACCCTGCTTATCATATTCCACAACCACAACATCATGGTCTTTATCCAGCATATCAAATTCCCCTGCAACAGGAGCCTGATGGTCAGATTCCCAAGCATCAACAACCACCAAATGAACCAGAACCGCAAGACTTCCAACAAATGTTAGATGACTTGTTGGCTCTTCCTGGCCGACAACATCTACCTGTCTTGAGTGAGGATCATATACCCGATGTAGAGACACTATGGTAAATTCCATCTTAGTATTCTATCTGTTTTGTAATTTGAGTTTGAGTTTTTGACCTTGAACCTGTTATTTTATTTGAGTTTTTGACCTTGAATCTGTTATTCCATCTTAGTATTGCATTGTCTCTAAAATTTGAGTGGAAGTAGGATCAACTTCTATAGGGTTTGCGTTGTTAGGTTTTGACTATGCATCATGGATTTTGCTGCCTTTGTTTTCCTTATTAGGTCATAGAGTTATAGCTGCCTTTGTTTTCTTTATAAGGTCATCATCTTTATAAGGCCAAAAAGTGCTGCCCTTTGTATTTTGCATAAGGTCATAAAGTTATTGCTGCCTTTGTTTACTTTCTAAGATCACGATCATGAATTGAGTACCAGTAGTATAGGATTTGGTAATTCTAGTTAATTTCTATATGTTTCTTGTATAATCTACATTCATTTGCTTTGTTAGGTTTTGACTATGCATCATGGATTTTGCTGCCTTTGTTTTCTTTATTAGGTCATAGAGTTATAGCTGCCTTTGTTTTCTTTATAAGGTCATCATCTTTATAAGGCCAAAAAGTGCTGCCCTTTGTGTTTTGCATAGTAGTATAAAGTTATTGCTGCCTTTGTTTACTTTCTAAGATCACGATCATGATTGAGTACTAATAGTATATGGTTTGGTAATTCTAGTTAATTTCTATATGTTTCTTGTATAATCTACATTCGTTTGCTTTGTTAGGTTTTGACTATGCATCATGGATTTTGCTACCTTTGTTTTCTTTATTAGGTCATAGAGTTATAGCTGCCTTTGTTTTCTTTATAAGGTCATCATCACTATCATGATCATAATCCTTGTTCTCTTACAATAAGTACTCTATAATCAGAATCATGACCTATTGGTGTGATGATGATCATGACCATCTCGCCATGGTGGTCTGATATAGTGATTTGGCATTATGGTCTGAGTTGTTAGTTGTGTTCTGATTTAGGTTCTTTTCAAAACTGGTTCTTGTATCTTCATGTAATAGGTTTAATCAGGACCAAGTCAAACTCACTCGAGTTATTGCTGAAATATTTCGTCGAAAGTTTGACGGTCCTTACTTCAGTTGGAAGGTTACTACTCTACACATCCAAGAAAGATATTTCAGGACTTTTGCGGTAATGTTGTTAAAGTTGTTATTGTTTCATTCTTTTATTGTTTTAATTAAGTATCATCAATACTTAATAGTGTTTGTATTTTGTAGCAGAAGTACAATTGGGATACCGGAATTACCGAGGTTGTGAAAGATAATTTCCTGAAGATTGCCAAAAAAAAGGATGAAAGGAATCGTAAGTCAAGCTAAGAACAATGGTGCAAGGCCACATTGGATTGGCTCAACACTTTGGGCACAAATGTGGACTCATTGGAACACTCCAGATGCAGTGGATAGGAGCTCTACTGCCTCACAGTCCCGTAACTCTGATCGTGGCGGTCTTGGAGTCCACAAACATGTATCGGGTCAGAAATCATACTTGCGAGTTCAACAAGAAATGGTAAACGTTTATCATTCATTTTAAATAGGAAACTTCATCCAATTTGACTGATTTTTTTGTATCATTTTAGGAGGACGAACTTGGACGGCCTGTTTCGTTTGGAGAAGTATTTTTGAGAACACATACAAGGGCGGATGGGAGTTTTGTGGATTACAAAGCCAAACAAGTAGTTGAGGCGTATGAGAAGAACTTAGCAGATATCATGTCTCAACATGATGCAGATGGTCCAGCAACTTCAGAGAATTCGTCTGAACAATCAACTCAACGGAACCTCACCATTGAAGAGAAGAACGAGATATTTCTTAAGGTAATCTTACATTTTGCTGAACATTGAATACTTGATGTTGATTGTCTGTCTGAGTGATTTATATGCTTATCTTGTGTTTTTTGTTTGTTTCATGCTTTGTTTCTGTTTCTCATCAAGTGTTTCTATTTTTGATTGTCTTAAATGGATCATATATATTCTGTTTTTGTTTGCTTTAGTGTACACAAACAGATGGCAAGAGAAATCCTTTTGGACTTGGACAACTTCGAGATATGATCACCAAAAGAAAAAGAAAAGAAAGTTATGCAAGCTCGTCTTCGTCAACAATTTTAGAGCTCCAGGATCAACTTTAAACTGCTCGGCGTAAGATAGATGAACAAGAAATGGAAAATACTCGACGTGATGAAGAGCAACGGCAAGCTCAAACCAGGATCTCAAGCTTGGAGTTGATGATCTCTTACCTGAAAGAGTCTGACCCTGGCCTTGCAGCTTTCATGAGTCAGCCATAATTTCTTCCTACTGTACCGGCCACCGTGCAAACCACTGCAACAGCCACCGGACCAGCCACAGCACCAACCAGTGCAACAGGCAATGGACCAGCCACCAGACCAGAAACATCACCAGTAAGTACTCCAGGAACATCACCAGCCACAGAGACATAGACAAACAATTCATCCCTCTTGTTTTAAAACTTTATATCATGTGTAATAACATATATTTTGTGTTTGTGATCTTATGTTTATATTTCAAGACCTTGTTTCTTTTTCAATCAGTATTTCAACATTGTGCTTCTTCTAATTTGACTTTTAGGTTTTAAAATATGAACAATATGTATTATACGTATATATATATATATACTAAAGTCCAGATGGTTGCAAATAAAAAGCTAATTTGTGACTGATTTGGGACAAAATGTGGTGACATTTTAGTTGTCATAGGTGACAAAGTACGACTATTAAAGTCGTCACAGCTTAGTCTCAAAAGTACGACTACTTAATTCTGTCATAGAGTAGTCGCAAAAATGAGGTCGTCACTTTTTAGTCTTTAATATACGACTATTATTATTTGTCTCAAAGTAGTCGTATATATACGACGAAAAAAATGGTCACAATTTGGTCCCTCATAAGCGACTACTTTGTGACTGTTTTATTTTGCGACCAAGAATTTGCGACCACTTTTTTTAGTCTGTAATTAGTCGCAAATAATCTATTTGCGACCGTTTTGGGACGTTTTAGGTAGTCGCTCATCTCCTGTTTTCTTGTAGTGAAGTACACAGCTCGAGGACGCGACTGTCAACACGCAACAATCATCTTCATGCACTCTCACCTAAGCAAAATTGTCAGGAAAGTTCCCTCCTTTCTATATTCTCTCATAACATTAAATATTCGCACATGTCAATGACTCCTGCTTCACGAACAAGTCCCAGTGGCACAGTTGATCCCTCCCCGGAGGATCACTTCAAGGGTTCTTGGTTTCGAAAGCAACACCCCAGCGGCGACGCGCTCTCAAAAGCAAAGGTGCTAGTTCTTTTAAAAAACAAAAAAAAGGACTCCCTCCCGAGGAGACGCGTCCCACGCTTGATAATAACAATCAAACTTCACCGCATGAGCACAATCCAAAGAACTGCACCAATATTTGGGGGGCGTGGAAACGCTCTACTTGCCACAAGTTGGCACGCACATGTTGGACAAAAGTAGCAGCCCCCTCCGTATTAGTGATCCACGTTGCGGGAACCCATCATATTTCCTTCCAAAATGTACCCTCGCGGTCCTCGGGAGGAGACTCAATGTGAGCCCCCAACCCCCCCCCCCCCCCCCCGTTAAAGATAAAATCTCATTTTTTAGCCTTAGGCCGAACATCCGATCACGATTCAGAAAATGAACTAAATTCCAACGCGTAAGCATGACGCGAAGACTGTTCCGATATTTGAAGGTCGGGGTAACCCCTCGGAAAATACCATACTTGCCACAAGCTAGCACATACATGTTGTACAAAAATAACGACTCCTCTCCATGGGGACTCCTCTTCCCTCTCCGGGGCACCTACTGATCCTGGGGAGATGTTATTCTTGTCCAATGCCAATGAAGACTTTGAAAGGGATCTCACTGAGACTATTGACACAATCTAGAGTTTTATCCTTCAGGAATTAAGATACCATTATTACCATGGGATCCACTCCACCTCCTTATCCGGGAAGGAAGAGCAGATGGCAACTGTTGAGGGAGGATTTCCTGAAGCCCAAAAAAGGCCCAACTTAATTCATCCGAGATGGCCCATCAAGGCTTCGAACGCACATTTATTGCGCCAAACCTACCAACATTAAATGCCAAATGATCTGACCTCCACGTAGGTGGAGATGCGTGCGTCGAACCGAGGAAGCATGGTGATGAAAGAAGATTGTCATAAATCAGAAGTCATGATCCTTTTTGCAGGGCAGGTAATATACGAATGGATCTTGTCAACCCAAGATAGACTCGCCCTGATATCTGACTTAGGTATGTATATATATACCTCTTCAAAATATCAAATAAGGGGACCACTTCCAAGATAATACACTTTCACTCCTCATATTTCGCCTTTTATAAGCTCATAATATAGCAGATTCTGTTGGGACCGTTCTGGATTGGTTAGAGAACCCCTTATCTCCTATATACTCGTCTTACTGGTATTTCTTTCTCCGTTTAGTCGTGTCTTGTTCTAACTTGAGCGTCGAAAGGTAATTGGGGAGACAATCTCTTGCCGTCCCATTAAGCTCTTGGCCATCTAGTGATGTCAGATATTACTCGTCCTCCCAGCGATTGAATCTGGTTTTCAGAACGAATCGCCAGCACTCCGAAAATCACTTCCGAATAGTATCTAATCCATTTTTTATAGATTTAAATTATATTTTTTAATAGTTGTAGAAATATAAATAAAAAGTGTTGACATTTTAAAAATATATAATTTACCCTTATTTTAATATTTAGATTCGAGATAATTAATAATATATAATTAAAAACTTTAAAAATATTTCACAGAAATTAGAATAAGTCAAAACAAAATTAGTCTTATCATTTATATATTTATAGATGGAACGATAAATTTCGAATCACGGTGATTAATCTAATTTAAAGAGAAAAGTATATATGTTTTAAAGTTTATATAGTAAATTCTTTTCTAAATAACTCAAACACCTTACATGAAATTTCAACATAAAAAAAAGGAAATTTATGTCTCGGACTTAAAATCAAATTTAATATTACAAAAAAAAACTAAGGTATCATATATATACACACCAAGAAATATTCCAATTTTCTGATTTTACATTTTATCCCAAAAAATAATGTCATAAACGTTCAATTTGGTCATTTTATATTTTTCATTATTTTTTAAACTTTTAACTTTTTCCACTTTTTTCTTACAAAATATTTAGAAAGAAAAATAGAGTTTAATTTTTTTTTTAAACTGTAAAAACTGAAAAAGAATCATTTTTATATTTCTCATAATTTTTTGTCTTTTTCTTTCAACTTTTTCAGTTTTATCTTTTTCTTTCAACTTAACTCTTTCAATATTTAGATTTTTAAATTGATAACCCATGTAATTATGATCCACATAATTAAATTCTACTTTATAAAATGTGTTTTACGTGAATATTTTATCCAATATATAATCAAATTAAAATAATATCTTATTAATTATATATGATTTATCAATTTAAAAATTATATATTATTATTATCTCAATATAATTTTTCTATAAGTGGGTAGATCATGCAATAAATTTCCCAAGCATTTAGAAAGCTGGGTACTTTTGTCATTTACGACGTCTATAATAGCTAATAGAGAATCACATTGATTTTTCGTGATGGTTGAAATTTATCCTTTATCATTGATCTACATGATGATTATTATCTGAATATATAGATTCTATACAACATTTTTTTGTATGTGCAATCATAATATCACCTATTAAGAAAAACAAAAAATCATGTTTTATATAGTTACCACACCAAAAAAAAAAATTTTGAAATTAGTTTAACTGATAACATCATCTGATCATCTGATACGTTGAGATTAATATGTATTAAGCGGAAACATATTTCAAATCTTATAAATGAATCTACTTGAAAAATAAACATCAATTAAAAAATATGTATCTTTTGAAACTGAATTATTCTTACATGTTGAATCATTGTTTTACAATGAATCTAATGACGAAAATTAGACGTATAAACTTTAAATTTGAAAAAACTAATGTTAATGACATGTTAGAACTCAAACAGAACTTACAGTAAAACATAATTTTTTTGGCACACAATCATTCACAATAACATTCATAACTATTATATAAATAAATAACATCAACACAATAGAATTCATACACATTATTACACTAACTAACAACAACAAAAATGTGTATATATATATATATATATATATATTATTATTATTCTTTTAATTTTATACATTTTATAGTCTTTTTGTCAACATCATAATAAACTTACTTAGCACGGTCCAATTAGCCATATCGGTGGTGATAAGTTTACAAAAAAAAACATCAACATTAACTAATCGGACACAATTCGACAGCATGTCGGCTTTGGAATTTAACGTCCGCAGGATGAGCGAGAGTGAAAAAAAAAAAAAATTCTCTTTTAACTTCATTAATTCTTCAAGGTAGATTCCAAACGTCGGCCATCCCGTTAGTGTAGACACCATTTTCACCAGATCAAAACAGTCTGTTGCGAAGGCTACCTCCGTCTTCTGTTGGGCATTCAAGCATTGTATTTCCCAAATTAACGCTCCAACCTCCGAATGTAGAGGAGAAATGCTCATCCTCACATTCCGAGCTCCCATCATGATCTCTGCATCTTCGTCTTGAAAAGCGTACCATCCGAGGCCCGAATACATATCCGACTCCTTCCAAGAGCCATCAGTATAGTACTTTAGTCCTGTATAGGGTGGAGGTCCCGATAATTGGCCGCTATCGCTCATTATTGGAAACGGCTCCTCATATTGGGAAGTCTCCCAAACCAATGCCTCCGTTTCCGCATTCCATAGAACAATATGTGGATCCACATCCAGTCCTCTAAAAATCTTATCGTTTCGTGCTTTCCAAATATACCATATAATCTGCGGTAATCTCTGATCCTGATGACCCGGAGATACTCGCGAAAACAAAAAATCCATATTAGTAAAAACAGCTGATGTCGGAAATACTCTCGTAACCGTAGGGATTGTTGACAGATCCTATGTTTGAAATGATGGGGCATTCAAAAAGGGCATGATTTAGGCCTTGATTGTTTGTAATTTTGTAGTAGTTTTTGGCTTTTGATTTTGAAAAATCTAAGTTTTTATCCATTCATGATTTTAGAAAAATAGATTCCCTAAAAGTAGGGAAACTAGTTTTTGGAGAGTTTCTCTAAATTTCAATGAAAAACCAAAAACTACAATAACCTTGTTTCTCCTAAAAAAAACTCATTGCTTTTTTCCAACGAAACATATTTGTTTCATATATAATTTTTGTTTATTTGTAAATATTATAATTATTTCTTGTCTACATATCTTTTTTGCTATATAAAATCCCAATTCTTTTATACTTCAAGGAATTAAAAAAAGTCCCATATCTATTATGTTTTTGTACTATGTATAAAAATATTATGAGTTATTATTTTAAATAATATTTTCATTGATAAATTTTATTTTTTATTTTGGTAATTTCATACACAAAATTAAAACTAAAATTAAAAAACAAAAAATTGTCTTATAAGTCCATTTTTAATTAAATAAACCTATGTGCATGTTTTTATTGATATTTGTATATATGAATTTTAGTTGTTTTAAACACAAAAATAAACATAAATTTTTTTTAAAAGTATATATATATATATAGTAAAAATCAAAAACTAAAAAATAACCAATCAAGTTTTTGAGAAAACTAAAATCAAAAACCAAATACCAAAATCTAAAAACCAAAAGCCAAAAACTAAAATCTAAAAACCAAAAGCCAAAAACTAAAATCTAAGATCCAAAACCATACAAACAATCAAGGTCTTATTGTCTCTTCCATCCCACACCGAACACATTGTGTATCGCACTTTATCCCCTGTTTTTCAGCTTCACACTAACCGATACACATCCCGTAATAACTTGCCAGAGAAAATGCCTCATCTTAGGTGGGCATGGAAACTTCCACGACTGCACTTGCAACGTTCAAACAGTTGGGCCAAACATGGTGTTCTGGTCCGTAATCATACTATTTTTTTCAACTTGATAACCCGATTTCACCGTATATTTTTTGGATTTCGTATATTGCCAACCCAAAGAATCAGGTCTAAGAAGATCCCCTACCGAAATACTCCGAATGACCTTCACGTCTTCTGGTATGATGATCGCATTTAGCAAATCCATATTCCAGGTCTATGTATGAGGATCAACCAAGTGGTTAACCATAAAAGAGGGATAATAATTTATTGTTTTGCAAGTGGCTACCCTTGGGTGTTGAGCCGGGATCCATGGATCCATCCATACAGAAATGGAGGTCCATAACCGACTCTTTTAATTAGCTATTTTCTAACTAGGGATCTACCCGATATAATACTCTTCCATCCAAAGGATGGTTAGTAAGATCTACATGAGTCTAGCATATTAGATTTCCAAAAATAACGGCCTTTAAATACCTTTGCAAATAGGGACTCCGGGTTGTCTAGTAAATGCCATAGCTGTTTTGCTAGGAGAACCGTATTAAAAGCTTCAATTGTCCGAAATCCGAGACCTCCATCTTGTTTACTTTGGCATAACTTTTTCCAAACTAGTCAGTGCATACCTTTTTGACTCCCATTAGAACTCCACCAAAATTGTGCTACTGCACTAGTTAATTTAGTGGTTATGGCATTTCGCAACCTGAAGCTAGACATAACATATATCGGTAGAGCTGCTGCCATCGATTTAATAAGAACTTCTTTACCACCCCCCCCCCCCCCCCCCGGATAGAACTTTGAGGTTCATCCATTTATTAAGTCTTGTAATATGTCCCTTACAAACGAGAACACTTTTGTTTTTGCCCCTCCCAGGCTTTCAGGAATACCAAGATAGGTACACATTCCCTCTATCGTCGATATCCCCGATACCCGTTGTATCTCATCCCTAACCATTGTCTCCACCGAATGCCCAAATTGTATTTATGATTTGGAAACAATTATTTGTTGTCTTGATGCCGTTTCATATTATTTGAGGATATTATGTAGTGTTTGACACTCCTCCTTGTTTGCCTTACAGAAATAGATTATCATCTGCAAAGAGTAGATGTGAGACCACCGGGCTTGCCCTCGCTACCTTCAATCCCGTTAGTTTCTTTTTCCTTTATGCCTTTTGTACATTGGCAATCAATGCTTCCGTACACAGTATGAATAAATACAGTGATAGTGGATCCCCTTGCCGATGTCTCCATTTTGGATGTATATGTCCCTTTGGCTGTCCGTTTAGGAGGATTTTATATTGAACTGATCTGATGCAACACATCATCCAACTAATCCATTTTTCTGCAAAACCCATTTTCCGAAGAAGGTTCTCAATGAATGACCATTCCACCCTATCGTAGGCTTTACTCGTATTTTTTTTAACGGCCATAAATTTATTCTTGCACGCCTTATTTGTTCGCAACCCGTGAAACATTTACTGAGCAATAAAAATATTATCCGTGATTAGACGACCGGCTACAAACTCCGATTGTGTTTTCAATATGAGATTCGATAGCACCCTTTTCAGCCGTTGGCATAAAACCTAAGATATTATCTTATACCCGATATTACAGAGACTTATAGGTCTCAAATATGTCATCCTAGTTGGTATGTCCGTCTTAGGAATTAAGCAGATATTTGTCATATTTAACTTGGAGTCAAAAACTCATGTTCGTAAAAAGTCTTTGACTAAATTGAGAATGTCTGATTTTATAATTTGCCAAGAACGTTGGAAAAACAAAGCAGTCATCCCATCTGGTCCCGATACCTTTTCCGGGTTCATCAAAAATAAAACATGTTTTACCTCTTCTTCCGTTGCCATCGCCGTAAGTGAATCATTTATCTGATTTGTAATTAGCGGTGGTATTTCATCTAATACCTCAAATTCCGTTGGTGAAGTTGTTTGAAAAATATATTCGAAATAAGAAACCGCAACTTGTTCCACCTCTTCCTATGAACTGACCCACCCGTCGGCTGCATTATATAATCCAATAATCCGATTGCGTGTCCGTCTTTGTTTTGTCTGCGCGTGAAAGAATTTGGAATTGACATCCCCAAAATTTACCCATGTCATCCAATTTTTTTGTTGCCAATAGTATTCCTCATCCTATCGGCTTCCTTTAGTTTTTGTGTAAGCTCGAATAATTCCGCAGGTGTCCGGTTATCATCATTCTGACACTCCTCTAGTGCTTTTTGCAAATGCAAAAATTTTTCTTTTCCGTATGGTAAATTATCCTTACGCCATCTCGAAATTTCTTGGCGACAACCTATGATCTTCTCCACAATATTTCCGTCTATCCCTCCCTTCGTATCTCCCCATCCCGTAGCTATGGATTCCATTAATCCTTTCTGACCAATCCATCTCTTATCAAACCAAAACTGTCGCGACCTCCGCAGTATTTGTTTTCTATTGTGGTAAGAATAGGCTGATGGTCCGATCCGATCATAGCCAAATACTCCACAAAAGAATGAGTAAAAATGGCATGTCAATCTTCATTAGCTAATGTCCGGTCAAGCCGACACCATATGGTTTTTGAATTCCGTCATCCCCTCCATGAAAGCGTATATCCTAAGCATGGAAATTCGAGCAGTCTAAAATTTTGAATCATGGTATTAAAAGAGTGAAAAGTAGAGGCATTCCTTAGATTACCACTTCTTTTCTCATGATTTCCGATTATTTCATTTAGATCACTGATTATTATCCAAGGGTCAAACCTATTAATTGCCATTCGAGTCAAACACTCCCACACTTGGTCTCGATATTTAGGAACCAAATCTCCATATACAAAGGATAAAAAGACTTTATTTCCATTTATAACCGCATCGACATCATTAATTTCATTGTTTGCAAATAAGATAGAAACATTGAAATAATTATTATAGAATAAAGCAAGTCCACCACTTACACCGCACGGTTCCACCGTGTACAATTTATTATAACTAAGATGAAGCTAAAAATTTTGCATAAAAATAAACTCTTGTTTTATTTCTGAAAGAAATAAAAAGCCGAGCTTATACTTATTCCATAGATACCGTAAATAACTAATGGTTAGGCGGTTGCCTAAACCTTGGCAATTCCAACTTAAAATCCGCATTAATCAGTTTCAGATTTTGGTGGGTGCATATCTCCGTGAGTACCCTTGGCCTTCCTGGATACAACCTTCGCCAATTTTAACTTCATTCTTTGTCCCATTCCTTTTCCGAGGTGATACAAGGGCTTGGACCAGCCTCTTTTTGTGTTGATGCCCTTCAACATGGTACTGCCCTTCAATACCTTCTTCTTCTTCGCCTTTGCCAACTTCAATTCCTTCCGCATTATCCCCTCTGCAACCGTATGCTCTTCGATGTCATCCGCCTCATCAGACTCCTCTGGTGCGTCCATCAAAACTGCTTTCGTATCTGATCATGTATCCGTAGCCATAGCCTATGTCCCAGTTAGCTCTTCCCCTGTATGAAGAGTCATATCCGTGACCGTCACTGTCGGAACCATTAACTATTCCTCTGTAATTCCAGATTGCTCAAGAGTCTCCAGAGCATCGACTTTCTCGAGCACCCAAGGGCTCCTTTGCCCAGCTTCCTCCGTTGCAACCTTCATCTCCAAATCCTCTTGAAACAGAGCTTTTCTCACTTTTTCCCAGAGGCAGGGACCAAAGCATCGGACATAATAGTGTCGATCCCATCAGCCACTATCGGCTCCTCTACCAACCCAAAACCAGATTGTTGACTTGATTTCCCCATGTCAGCCGAGGTTGAAGCCTGCTGGATAATCACTGTTGATACATCCTCAACCACCGCTTGTTTTCCGCCAGCCTTGTCCGTTGTTGAAACAACGTACCTCTATTCCACTCGAGGTTTCGGATCATTATGCATGCTGGGTCTTGATCCTTCACCTCCGTATCGCCTACCATCGTGATGCTTGTATGATCGATATGCCCTCTGATACTTATAGTTCTCAGATTCATCCCTTGCCTCCGGATCCGTTCGTTTGCCCTGAGCCTTCCCATGATGGACCTCATTTTCCCCTTCATGTGACTTATATTTCCTTTGATCCACATCACCTTTATAGCTCATCACTTTGGATCCCAAGTCTGTATCACCTGGTGGTCCATCGTTCCCATCACCACCTCCACCCAACTGCGGGCAGTCCTTGTCATCATGACAGAGACTTAAACACCTACGGCAAAAACCAAAGAGTCGGTCGTACCGAAGCATTAACGTGATCTCCTTACCCCCGTGAAACTCAACCTGAGTTTCAAAACAGAGAGGTTTGAACCCATTGAGCACCACTTGAAACTTTTCAGCATCAATGTCAACTGCTTTCACCTCGCCAATGGTGCGAAAAGTCATCTCTCGGATTCAGAATGTAATATCTGAAGGATACGTTGCATCAACCTGTGGCTCCCACCGAACCAAAGAGAGCATCCAATGATCGAAGTGAAAAGGTTCCATCTTCATCACCTCGAGGATGTCTTCTTCTCTATCAAAGTTTTAGTTTCTATTTATCTAATTTTATAGTTTCTATTTTCTCTTATTTTTACTTATTAATTTTTTATATTTAATTTTTCCTTTCTATTTTTTTGTCTCTATAGGATCTAATTAAGAAAATGCATTTTTATTAATTTATATTATATATTGATATGTGTCACTAGGGATGGGTAAAATTTCCGAATTAAACCAAACCGAATAACGTAATTTAGTTCGGATTCGGATAATCCAAATAACCCAAACAGATCTATCACTAAACTTATTTTGTATTTGGTTCGGTTCGGTTTTTTACCGAATACCAAATTATCCAATTGGTTAACCGACATTAAAACACATATCACTATTAGAGTTTCTTATATTTATAGTTAATTGGTTTTAGATTACTGTTCATAACTTCATTATTATTATTTTTATACTTTTGAGATTTGCAATTTTGACTTTTCGACTGCTCCTTTTCTAACGTTGTTGTTTTGTCTCCAATGAACAAACCTAACGCTAGTGTTTCTGGCGAATGAGAATATAAAACAAAACATTTGAAAATAGAAAACACGAGAAAATTTATTTATTTTAAAAGAATTTAAACGTTGGAGTTTTATTTATTTTTAAACGTTGGATTTTCTATTATGAATGTGTGTTTTTTAAAACAGAAAAGCAACTAAAATTTGGTCAACAAAATAAATGAAAATTAATTGGGTAATTGCTTCCAAAACCCGAACCAAACCGAAACGAACCGAATTAAAAGTAAATCTCAAATGGAACTTATTTTCCTAAAACCGAAAAAACCGAAACCTGGATAACCCGAATCGATTAACCGAATGTCCACCTCTGTGTGTCACAATTTTAATTAACAATGACACATCAAAATCTGGTGAGTTATAATTATTTTACGTGTCACGTTTACGTTGAACGCATCCAAATTTATAAATAAGATATTTTCTAATTTTTTACCACTTTCCATGTAAATTCTTATAAACAAATAATTAAAAGATGAAAAAATTATTTTATATTTTTGTTTTAAAAAAGAAAATTAATCATCCAAACATGAAAATAAATCAATTTAAAAATATCTCGTTACAACAAATTATATTCACACATGTCACGATTTAAATTAACAATAACATATGTCGTAATTCGTAAATTCTAATTTTGTTATGTGTCAAGTTCACGTTAAATGTTAAAGGTGGCCAATTGAAACATCTCAATTTAACCTAATCCAATTCAATCCAATTCAAAACTCAAACTAATTTAGATGCGGGTTCTAACAAAGACTCATTTATGTATAATAATATTGCTTTAGGTTTGTATTGGTCTTTAGATAACAAAAAATCTAAATAAAACTCTAAAATTCTCACATAAATGAAATTACATAAATAAAAATTAGTAATTTACTAGTAAATTTTAAAATATACGTAAAATTAACTAATTTTATAATAAACCCTAAAAACAGATGAAAGATATATATAACTAAAATATTTTCCACATAAAATTGATCTAAACTATATTTGAATTTATTTTGATCAAATTATCTATGATCCAAAAGATTTAAGTAAAATCTAAAACTTGATCCAAATTTTATTTGGGTTGATTTTAGCATAGTATTTCTAACTTAAATAACACAAATACAATCCAAAACCTAAACAAAATACAGTAAAAATTCTATAAATTAATAATCTTGAGACTATAATATTTTATTAATTTATAGAGTTATTAATTTATGAGCAATATCATAAAATAGCATCAAAACAAATTTTTAATCGATAAATTTATTATAAAACACAATTCAACCAATGATAAAACAATTTGTAGAATACAATGGTTAAAAAACATAAAATATTAATTATTTTTTATTGATAATTGAAAAAAGAATATAATTTGAAACAATTTGTTTCCCTAAAATATCACTTAATATGAAATGAAGTAAATATATACTAATTATTATTTTATGATATTAATGGGACCATATATTTGTATATGATTTTTTAAAAATTTATTATTTTATCGAATTGTGTTATATTTTGAACCGGCCCAACTCGGGACCGGATAAATTTATTAATTTATCGTGTTTATTAATTTATCGAGTATTAATTTATAGAGTTTCTACTGTAATTTAAAATTTAATTTTGAATACATCCAACTAAAGAAAAAAAAATGGCCATCTTCTTCGTCTCTAGGAAATGCTTTCGTCTCGTCGGTTTCTCATCGGTGACCCTTGTATCCTCTTGGCCCATCTCAGACATTTTTTGGTTGTTAAGACTGGCGTTTGTTAGTCTATCTAAAGTTTAACCCTTTCTCCTCGCTGGATCTCTGATGGCCCTTATTCGGATCGATCCACCTATTACTTGGTTTGTCAGCGTGCTCCCGATGGACGGCTCTTTAAGTCTCCTCCACTCGAATCCTCAACAAGATCCGGTCGAGATCTTGTTTGGTTTATGCTTCTTTCTTTCCGGGTTTAGGTCGGCGTAGTTTCTATTTTTCGGGTTTAGGTCAGCCCAATTTCGATTTTCCGGTAGCGGTATAGTAAGCCAGTTTCTTCCACCTCACCATCCTTTGAAAGCTTATTTAATTTCTAAAGTCAATCAAGTACAAGAGAGAACGTCTAAATCATTTGAAGCTCTGATGTCATTGGTCTTCCGGCAAATTGGTTCTCGTCGGTTTTTTAAAATTTTGACATTTGGGTAAAAATGATAGTTGTTACAAAATCAGAGAAAGAATGCATCTAGAAGAGATGCATTTTGTCAATAATAACTGCGATAGATTAATTCATGTGGAGTCCACAGTCACTATGCGCACACAGTAACTTCTGATATTTGCCTATAAAAGAAGACGCTTGCCGATTGTAAAACACACAACAATCTCATCTTATAATTAAAGGAGTTTCTCTCTGTCTCTCATTCTCATACTATTCTTACCGGGTATAAAATTTTCGTCTTTTATTAGATTTATCTTTATGATAAAATCCCAAACACTTTTTATAACACGTTATCAGCACGATCCCTCTAAATTTCCAACTTTTTATATGTATACTTATAATACCATATAGTGCGTAGGTTATCGCCAATATAATAAAGGGAAATTGCACTCTATATAGTCTTTACACCTATAATTAACTATCTAACATCATATAAAACAAAATATAGTAACTAGCATTTAGCCCACCTAAAATTCCGATTTTACCCTTAATGAAAAACAACAAAGACTCATAAACGTAGTTAACTATGTTCGGAAATCGATATAGTTAACTATGTTCGGAAATTAATAGGTAACTATGTTTCTGATAATAGTTAACTATGTATGTTATTTTTCCATTATGCAAACTATAATAGGTAACTACGTTCTGAACATAGTTAACTATGTTTGTTTAAATAAATAACTATTACAACAATATTTTCAGGTAGTCAATTATGTCATGAAATTAGATAACTATGCTCTGAAAATAGTTAACTATGTTTTTAAATTAGTAACTATTTTTCTAAAAATAGTTAACTATGTGTTTAGATAGTTACAAATAATATGATGTAGTTAACTATGTTCTGAGATCAATTGAATAGGTAGTTTCGATGAAAATAGTTAACTATATTTTTAGATAGTTACAAATAATATGATATAGTTAACTATACATGGGTAATTTCGTCCAGTCTTATTTCTCTCTGCTATTTACCCAATTCCGAAAATGGAACTGCTATTTTCCCAATTATCTCTCTCAAAAGTAATATTCAGCTAATTAACCCTATAATAAATATATTATGTTACAATGGTTGCATCATGCACCATAATTATTTATTTCTGTTTATGGTCGGCTTGCCGCCTGGTAATTTATTTACTGTTATAATTATTTATTTCTGTTAATGGTCGGCTTGCCGCCAGATAATTTATTTACTGTTTTAATTATTTATTTTTGTTCATGGACGGTTTAGCCGCCACATATTTTATATTGCTCATATGTGGATGACTCCGTCACCATAATATCTCCGTTAAATATTTGTTTATATTATGATTATTATAGAAGGATATTTAATCACCTGTATATAAATATTTTATCTGATTTTGTAAATTTATCTGATTGGTTATTAAATATTTTCAGATTCATTTTTCTTTTATACCGTTATTCACAACGGTCACAAAGAAATTTTTTTCAAATTTTATACTTTTCCAACGACTATGAACAGTATTTTCAATCTATAAATACACTCATATTTCACACTTTCAAATCACTCAAACATTTAATCTTCTCCCAAATATTTTTTTTAGTTTTCATCTTGTAAGAAAAAAAATGTTTCACTTGTTTTTAACTTTTATTATCGGTATAATTTTTACTTGTATTTATGGTCTCTTCGTTGGAGAATTTACTCCCGAAGAATTCATCATAAATATTGGTTTACTTTTTTTATGCAATAATGTTTACTGTAATCGCTGTTATCATTTATGTAAACGGATCGTTCTAAAATAATATCATGTTACATTTCTAATAATATTTTTGTGATTTTATTTTTAGAAATAAATGGCAAATATTGAGAAGCTTAAGATCCCGGCTCTCCAAATCACTGGAGCGAACTACATAGCATGAACCACTGATGTGGAACTTCATCTAGATTCGCAGAATTTATTGAATACTATAAGAGAGGAAAATGAATCGCCTACCAATGAAAAGGCAAGGGCGGTAATTTTTCTAAAAAAATATCTAGATGAAAACTTGACGCATGATTATGCGAATATAAAAGACCCTGTAGAGTTGTGGAAAGCTCTAAAAGAAAGATTTGACAACCAAAGGGCAATAACTCTCCCACATGCCCTCGACGAATGGGCAAACTTGAGGTTCCTGGATTTTGATAAGGTAGAACAATATAATTCTGCCATGTTAAGAATTGTGGCTCAATTGGAATATTGTGGTAACCATATGAGCGAAGAAGAAATGCTTAACAAGACTTACCTTACTTTCCATAAGGAGCATTATGTTCTTGCTCAACAATACAGGAACTGCAAGTACATAAGGTTTTCCGAGCTCATTGTGGCGCTCATGATTGTTGGGGTCAGTTTTCACCCCATCAAGATCAACTGCTGAGAATACTAAGTATGGAAAAAAAGCCTAGGCGACGAGCCAAGTATCTGATGACGAGCCAAACATTAGGAAATGAGACAACATCTTGGCTCGGCGTCAGGAAGAAACGATGACGAGCTGTAATCCCTAGCTCGGCACCTCGGCGTCAGGAAGAAACGATGACGAGCTGTAATCCCTAGCTCGGCACCTCGGCGTCAGAAAGAAACGATGACGAGCTGTAATCCCTAGCTCGGCACCTCGGCGTCAGGGAGGAGTAGAACGAGACGAGCCAACATCTTGGCTCGGCAGCAGGAGAAAGTAATGACGAGTCAACATCCAGCTCGGCGACATGAAGAAGGAGTAACGAGCCAAACACCTGGCTCGGCGATAGAGGAAAGATGAAGACGAGCCAAACACTGGCTTGGAGGTAAGGAGAAGACAAGCCAAACACTTGGCTCGGCAACAGAGACCAACAAACGGTGACAAGCCAACATGTTGGCAAACCAACGAACGGTGACGAGCCAACATGTTGGCAAACCAACGAACGGTGATGAGCCAACATGTTGGCGAACCAACGAACGGTGACGAGCCGACATGTTGGCAAACCAACGAATGGTGACGAGCCAACATGTTGGCAAACCAACTCCCTGGCTCGGCATCAGGGAGAAATGGGCAACGAGCCGGCCTATCGATGACCCAACAAAGCAACAAGCCCAGCATCTGGATGGGAAGAGCTACAAGACATTGGTGGGCCAAGGCGACGAGGCAAAGGAAGAAGCCCACGAAAACCAGAGAAAGAAAATCCCGAAGAATAAGAAAGTTTTCCTTATTCGCTTAGAAAGAAACCTAGCCGACCTATTTGTGTATAAATAGACGATGTACCTCTTTGAAAAGGGGATTCGAAAATTGACCTAGAAAAATACTTGTTATTCTTTGCAACAGTTTTCAAAACAGCTAAGATAATAAAAAACCATCTTTGGATCTCTATTCTTGGTTTCTTTACATAGAAGTTTGTCGAATCCCTAAATTCTCCTTACAAGTTTTGGTTGTACGAGTTTCGACTCCCACAATGATAGCGGAGAAAAATAATGAACTTCTCATTAAAAACTACAATGATCGGCCTGCAGGAACCAAAGCAATCCCTGAAGTGAATGCAATGGTTGTGGAAAACATGGAGAAAATTGATGTACAAAATCCAGAGAGAGGAAGTCAAACCTATAGGGGTCGTGGTGGTCGATTTAATCGGGGACGTGGAAAGTTTTATTATCCGCAAGGACGGAGGTCATTCAAATGGGTTCGATCCAAACAAAATTCCAAAGGAAAGGAAACCAAAGAGAATTCCACCCAGAAGCGTGAAGGCATTTGTTACAGATGCGGATCAAAAGGACATTGGTCCCGAGTGTGTCGAACTCCTCTGCATCTTTGTAAATTATACCAAGAGTCCATTAAAGGCAAAGGAAAGGAAGTGAACCTTATGGAACACTCTGGGGATGAAACGCATCTTGACGCTTCGGACTTTGAGGATGATATCGATGTGACCGCCCTTGTGGATAACTAAAATGCTTGTAGTGAGACTACTGAATAGTCTCCACAAATGTCATGTATAATATTATGTTTTTCCGTTGTTTGAAGAATAATATTGTTTTAACAACAAACTAATATATAATTATTGTGTGTTTTCTCTTATATGAATAAAAAATTACTTTCTATTGATGTTTATTTTATTTTCAGAAATGGATCATACTACGAATGGAACAGTACCTGAGGAAACAATTCGAGAAATTTGCATACCAGATAGTGGAACAACGCACACTATTCTGAAATAAAAGATTTATTTCTCTAATCTAAAACCAACACATATTATTGTCAATACAATATCAGGTCCTGCAGACATGATTGAAGGAACTGGCAAAGCCAACTTTACGTTGCCTAATGGAACCAAGTTTTCCATAAATAATGCCTTATATTCTCCAAATTCTAAAAGGAATTTGTTGAGTTTCAAAGACATATACCTTCAAGGATATGACACTCAGTCGGCAACCGAGGATGGAAAAAAGTATATGTATATAACATCCGATAAATTCGGAAAAAGGCTTATATTGGAAAAATTTCCAAAACTTCCTTCAGGATTGCATTATACTCATATAAGTGCAATCGAGTCGCATCTAGTGATTAAAAGAAATCCAGAAGATTTCACATTGTGGCATGATCGCCTCGGTCATCCAGGCACTACGATGATGTGAAAAATCATTGAGAACATACATGGTCATTCACTGAAAATTCAGGAGATATATCAAGGGAATAAAATAACATGTGCTGCATGTTCTCTTGGAAAATTGATCATAAGACCATCGCTAACCAAAATTGATAAAGAATCACCAAAGTTCCTTGAACGAATTCAAGGAGATATTTGTGGACCAATACATCCACCATGTGGACTATTCCACTATTTCATGGTATTAATTGACGCATCCAACAGATGGTCACATGTTTGTCTATTATCATCTCGAAATATGGTACTTGCGAGATTTCTAACTCATATAATCAAACTGAGGGCTCAATTCTCTGATTACACCATTAAGAGAGTTAGATTAGACAACGCTGGTGAATTCACATTCCAAGCCTTCAATGATTATTGTATGATAACGGGAATTGAAGTTGAACATCCGGTAGCTCATGTTCATACACAAAATGGTTTGGCGGAATCATTAATTAAACGTCTGCAATTAATTGCAAGACCATTGATCATGAGATCAAAACTACCAACCTCTGTTTGGGGACATGCCATTTCACGTGCAGAAGCATTTATTCGGATAAGACCAAGTGCATATCATAAATATTCCCCATTACAATTAGCTTTCGGTCGAGAACCGAATATATCCCATCTAAAAAATTTTGGTTGTGCGGCATACGTTCCTATAGCACCATCACAACGCACAAAGATGGGACCACAAAGAAGGTTGGAAATATATATTGGTTGTGATTCTCCATCAATTATACGATACCTAGAACCACAGACTGGTGACGTCTTTACGGCACGATTTGCCGATTGTCATTTCGATGAGAAAGCATTCCCGATTCTAGGGAGAGAAATTAAACAAGTAGGAAAGGATATAAAATGGTGCGTACCATCTCTGTTACATCTTGATCCTCCTACAAAACAGTCAGAACTCAAAGTTCGACGAATTATGCATCTGCAGAGTATAGCAAACCAACTACCTGATGCATTTGCAGATACCAAAACGGTAACTAAATCACATATACCAGCTGCAAATGCTCCTGCTCGTATTGAGATACCAAATGAACGTGAAAGAGCAGATAGTACACGTGAGTCTAGAACATGCTTGAAGCGTGGTAGACCTATCGGTTCTAAGGATAAAAATCCTAGAAAATGAAAGGAAGCTGAAAAGCTCAATACTCCCAAAATAGCAGAAAATATTTTGGAGGAGACGAATCATGAGACTAATGATGATGAAGAACATCATGAACCTGAAGATAATCATGAGATTTCTATAAACTACATTCATAATGGAAAGATATGGAATCGTAATGAAATGAATGTAGTTGATGACGTTTTCTCATATCTTATATCAAAGGAAATTGATGAGGAAAATGAAGATCCATAACCAAAATCTGTATATGAATGTCAAAACAGACATGACTGGATGAAAAGGAAAAATGCAATGCAAGTCGAACTTGATTCACTTAATAAACGAAATGTATTCGGACCTATTACACTTACACCCAAAGATGTGAAACTGGTGGATACAAATGGGTCTTCGTTCGAAAATGAAATGAGAAAAATGAGATTATGAGGTATAAGGCTCGGCTTGTGGCTCAAGAATTTTCTCAAAGACTCGGGATTGATAATGAGGAAACATATTCCCCCGTTATGGATGCGATCACGTTTAGATTCTTAATGAGTCTAGCGGCTGATGAAAATTTCGAGATGCGTCTCATGGATGTTGTTACCGCTTATCTGTATGGATCATTAGATACCAATATCTATATGAGAATTCCTGATGGGTTTAAAATGCCAGAAGCATTAAGCTCAAAACCTAAAGAGCTATGTGCAATAAAATTGCAAAGATCATTATATGGGTTAAAGCAATCTGGATGCATATTGTATAATCGTCTCAGTGAACATTTAATAAAGGAAGGATATGTGAATAATCCTTTATGCCCATGTGTTTTCATCAAGAAAACAACATCTGGATTTGTGATTATCGTGGTGTATGTTGATGATCTAAATATAATAGGAACTAAAGGGGAAATACAAAAGGCCTCAGATTATTTAAAAGGAGAATTTGAGATGAAAGATCTCGGACAGACAAAGTATTGTCTTGGTCTACAAATTGAACATTCTCAAAAAGGTATATTTGTGCACCAATCCACATATACCAAAAGAGTGCTAAAACGATTCAACATGGATAAGGCAACTCCTCTTAATACTCATATGGTCGTTAGATCACTTAATGTTGAAAGCGATCCATTTCGACCAAATGAGGAAAATGAAGAGATACTTGGTCCTAAAGTACCATATCTAAGTGTCATTGGAGCCCTTATGTACCTTGCGAATTGTATAAGACCCGATATACCATTTGCCGTTAATCTTTTGGCAAGATTCAGTTCATCCCCTACGCGAAGGTATTGGAATGGGATTAAACATATCTTCCGCTACCTTCAAGGGACTACTGATTTAGGTTTATTTTATCCTAAGAATTCAAACGGTCAAATAATTGGTTTTGCAGATGCAGGATATTTGTCAGATCCACATAAAGCCCGATCACAAACTGGATACATTTTTACGATCGGAGGCACAGCTATATCTTGGCGTTCTCAGAAGCAGACGCTCGTGGCAACTTCTTCAAATCATGCTGAAATCATTGCCCTCCATGAAGCAAGTAGAGAATGTGTATGGTTGAGATCAATAAGCCAACACATCCAATCGAGCAGTGGGAGCCACGTAAATACGGAGCCAACTATCTTATATGAAGACAATGCTACATGTGTTGCTCAAACGAAGGAAGGATATATCAAGAGTGATAGAACCAAACATATCCCTCCGAAGTTCTTCTCATACACCCAAGAACTTGAGAAGAATAAAGACATTGAAGTGAGATATATCCGATCATGTGACAATGCCGCAGATCTTTTCATGAAGTCACTACCTACCACTATGTTCAGGAAACATGTCCATAACATTGGAATGCGTCATCAACGAGACTTACAAGATGACACCTGATCATTCGAGGGGGAGCTTGCATGGTTGTACTCTTTTTACCTTACTATGGTTTTTTCCACTGGGTTTTCCTGAAAAGATTTTTAACGAGGCAATAAAGACGTAACACAAAAGATAATAGTGACACTGGCCTCTAAGGAGGAGTGTTACAAAATCAGAGAAAGAAGGCATCTAGAAGAGATGCATTTTGTCAATAATAACTGCGATAGATTAATTCATGTGGAACCTACAGTCACTATGCACATACAGTAACTTCTGATATTTGCCTATAAAAGAAGACACTTGCCGATTGTAAAACACACAACAATCTCATCTTATAATTAAAAGAGTTTCTCTATGTCTCTCATTCTCATACTATTCTTATCGGATATAAAATTTTCGTCTTTTATTAGATTTATCTTTATGATAAAATTCCAAACATTTTTTATAACAATAGTAGGTTTTTCCTTTGTTTTAGTTTTAAATATTTGTAGGTTGTATCAAACTTTCTCCGTGTAATGGGGCAAAGTCTCCGAAGGTTTCATACCGACCGGCTTAGTGTTCGAAATTTTTTGGACCTGCCGACTTGTGTAAAGATCTGTTGAATTTTAATATTAATATTTTAGATGACGAAAAGAAAAAGAAAAAAACCACCCCCACCCGCCCCCACCACCACCCCAAGGATGTGTCAATCTGAAACACACAAAAAAAAAGAGGGTATTTTCCTCTACTCCTCTCCTGGCAAATTCCTTTTCTTTAAAAAAAAAAACTTTATGTACATCTAAAGATCGTAGATCGAAATTGGCGCTCCTTTTTTTCACTTCTCTGCTTTCTGGAATCGGAAGAACAGAGGTCGCTGTTCCTTGTAAACAAAATCAGATTCAGATATATACAGACAAGCTCGTTATACAGTGAATATGTCGATTCGAAGACGAACTTTACTCAAGGTTATCGTCCTTGGAGACAGTGGGTTAGCTAATTTCACTTTTATACCTAACTTCATTCATTTTATTAAATTACTTACTTTTTTTCCCCTCATTTTCTTTACCCCCCCCAAATTTCTCAGGGTTGGCAAAACTTCGCTGATGAATCAGTATCCTCACTAGATTTGTTTCTTTCTTTAGGATTCTGGGTTTTTTTTTTCTCTTCAAGCGATTTCGATTTTTTGAGAAAATTTGATCTATTGATTATCTGTGAAAAAACCCTTAGCGGTTTCTGTGTAGATATGTGAATAACAAGTTTAGTCAACAGTACAAAGCCACGATCGGAGCTGATTTTCTCACCAAGGAGCTTCAAATCGATGACAGGCTCGTCACATTGCAAGTGTGTTTCTTGTCGATTTTCGAGATTTTTCGTATATGATTTTTTATTGTTTCTTTAATTCTCTATGTGTGTGTGTGTGTGGGGTTTAGATATGGGACACTGCTGGGCAAGAGAGGTTCCAGAGTCTTGGTGTTGCTTTCTATAGAGGTGCAGATTGCTGTGTGCTTGTTTATGATGTCAATTACCTTAAATCGTTCGATTCTCTCAACAATTGGCACGAGGAGTTTCTTAAGCAGGTTTCTTGCTTGGCTTTCTCTTCTCCAATTGGCTTTTTTTCTCTGGAAGATTGTTGTTATGTGACTGAATTGTTTGTGAATGTTGTTTCTCGTTTCGCCAGGCTAGCCCACGGGATCCAAATGCATTCCCGTTCATATTGCTTGGTAACAAGGTTGACATTGATGGAGGAAATAGCCGAGTGGTAAGTCAAGTCCTTGTTTGCTCAAGTTTCGTGGGTTTTCAACTCAAAACCAATTGACAGATTGGTTCATATATTACTCAAGGTCCCATCACACTTCCGATGTGTATGCCTGATAATACGATATATTCATTGTCTTTATATAATAATAACCTCAGGTATCTGAGAAGAAAGCTGGAGAATGGTGTGCTCAAAAGGGAAACATACTCTATTTCGAGACATCGGCTAAAGAAGATTACAATGTAGATGACGCCTTCTTGTGCATCACAAAACTTGCCTTGGCGAATGAGCGCGAGCAAGATATGTACGTAAAAGCCTCTTCTTTATGTGAACCTGTTTTTAGTTCATCACCACTTTATTTTTTGCGATTCTTGGAAACTCAGAGATAAAACCAGAACCTCAATCGAAACTTTTTTTTCTGGACATTTTGCAGATATTTCCAGGGGATTCCAGAGGCTGGATCGGAGCCTGAGCAAAGAGGAGGCTGTGCTTGCTGAAGAAACAGCTTTTGCTCTGTTGATTTGTGCATACATTATTTTCTTTATCTCGAGAAATTTGTTTGCAACTGTTGAAGTAGCAAAAAAAACTCTACAAAGTGTGTGTTACTTAAATCTTATGGATACGGTTAAACCAAACTAAACCGAATCCGGTTCGGTTTGTAAAATCAGTGCGGTTAAGTTGAAGGACGTGGCGCTTCCTTTGCCACTTGTTAATCCAGTTGAAAATTCGATCATCTTCTTCATCATCATCATCGTCAATCTCTACGATTTCTCGTCTCTCTCTCTCTCTCTCTGTTTCAACAATGGCGACGACTAGTTTAGTTAACGGACTAAAAGTGTTTTTACCGGTGATGTTCTGCGTCATGCTCGCGACCCTTATCTACACTATCATTACCGATGGTCTTCCTTTACCTGACCGTCGAGATGTCTTCACACCGTAAAACCCATCTCTATCTCTCTTCTTTTGCACAGACTCGCACAGTATATGCCTGTGTCTAGTTTTCTTACTCATGTTCTTTACGCTTCAGATGGTTCGCTACGACGATTGTGGATTTCTACATTAACATTGTACCTATTGCGGTATGTTTTTAACCTGCGATTTCTCCGCTAATTGGGTTTCATTGGTTTTTTCTGATGGGATTTTGTGTTTCAAATTTAGGTCTGGATTGTGTACAAGGAATCGACATGGTTTGGTTCTATAATCTGGGCCATTTTGCTCATAATATTTGGCAGGTAATTTCATCACAAGATCAATTAACTCCATTGACGAACACAATCGTGAATTGTTTTGTTTCTTCGACACTTTTGTTGTAAACAATTTCGTTTTTTTGTTTGTTTTTGGTTTGGTTTCTTATTAGCCTCACGACATGTGTGTATCTGTTTCTGCAACTTCTCAAGCTAACAACTCAAGAGGCTTCAGAAGATCCTATGTACTATTTGTTACTAAGAGATTCAATCAAGTATGTGGTTCCATTTCATCAGCTTGTGTATTCTATCTTTAATTAGTATCTAGACCATTAATAATGTGTTCTTGTTAGGGATGGAATGGGTCTCAGAGACAAGAAATCACTTGTCGTCGCTGCAAGATTCGTGTTTGGTGCCTTAGGATGTGTTATGTTAGGAGCTTTGATTTACACTTGCTTGACTGATGGTTCTCCTTTCCGCATGGAGCTTCTATACCCGTGAGTTTGTTTGTTTTCTTTCTTTCTTCATTCTTTTTGTGCATTGTTTGTTTTTTATTCGAGTTAATCTGACGCAGTCTCCTTGCTTTGCTTGTTTAATTACGTTTTAATATTCCACAGGTGGATGGTTGTTTTACTGGTTAACTTCTACATTAATGTTGCGGTTTTATCCGTAAGTCCTCAAAACTTTCACTGCATCAGAACTTAAGTATCTCTTGCTCCTTTTGGTTTGCTACTAAACTCAGTGAGGCAATCTTGAACGCTAGACTAGAGATATGTAAGTTATGTAAGCTAGCATCATATTTCTGGTCATGGGATCATAGTAATACTCTGCAATAACCGGCTTTTTTAACATATTTTGCTCTTCCATGAGTCATTTTTACCGTTTTATTTCAGGTTTGGGTTGTCTATAAAGAATCTAGTTGGATCATTGGAATCCTCTGGGTTGCTCTATTGATATCTCTTGGCAGGTACAATCTCACTCAAAGTTTAACTCTTGACGGATTGGTTCATCACCGATCAATGACATTTTCTCATTCATGTTTATTTTAATCTTTTTAAGCTTTGGCACGAGCGTAGTCATTGTCGTGCAGCTATTCCGTCTATCTCCTCTTGACCCGCTATACCTCGTTCTGGTGAAAAACAGCAATCGGTAAGCTTGGAATATGGACACAAACAAAATACTCTTTTCTTCTCTAAGAATCTCAGAATACGTGAATGTAAGAAGATAGATTGATCAGATAGATACTCAAATCATACTTCTTATAAATTATTGTTACATTTTTATGATATTTTGGGTGGAGGAAGCAAAGAAAAGAAAAATAAAGGCTAAGTTAGTGAACTCTCATGGGTCATGGCAGGGCTGGAGATATGTACGACTATGAGCGCACTCATTCTACGGTTTTGCGTATGTGAAGCTTTGTGATTTCATATTACCACAAAACATTTCTTTATCCATTACAAGTTTGTATGTTGCATATTTCCCGAAATATTTGGATAATTCTTCTGTATATAATTTTTTTTTTTTTAATGGATAATTCTTCTGTATATAATATTTGGAGATAGTTTCTTGTCCCCTTAGCTCATTCGAGTTGCATTTTCTATTATCCCGTTTTCTTCCTCTTTTCTAATCTTCTAAATTGTAATAATTAATGGTGAACAGTTATTCGGTTCGATTCAGTATTTATACGAAAGAGGATCGGAGATTCTCGTTATAATTAGATTGAGTTCGGAATACAATGCTGAAAAGACAAGAATCGAAGTCGGGTTATAGAGTTGGACTACTTAATCTATTCTGGAGATGAGGTCGGGATTGATTAGCTGAGCTAAAACCGTGTCGTAGGTGGTCGAGAATGATCGTTGATACCGAACAGAATGTTGTCTGCTCGGGACAATTATCAAGTTGTTTGACGGCAATCTTTTCCAGCGACGGTGGTCAGAACTTTCACTTCTGGAGTTAGAGATTTAAACTGTGCAATTTAGATCCCTTGTGCTCTGCTTCCGTGAGATTCATGCTTCAACTAGAAGGTTTTGATCTCTATTTATAAGATAATATCGGTCTGTTACTATAGTTAGAATCCAACTATAGTAACTGATTTTATTTGATCCTATGATTAGGTCAAAACCCTTACCGAATTGGGTTTTAGGGGAATGGACCGAAATAACTCTCTAAATAAGATCCATATTTTTATATGGATGAAATCCATGCCCAACAATTGAAAGGTCTTTTAATTGTCTTTCATGTTATTCTTCTAAGTTGTAATAATAATACTTTTATATATACACAATACATGTCTTGTTTATCTACACAACATTCCTAACTCTGTGGATATTGTTTGGGACCGAAAGATAAGATTGAAATAAGTTGGTAATATGAAGAAAATCAATTCACTTTGTCTAATCCCAAGTAGTTTGGTATCATCTTTGAAAACACAAGAACCTATAGATTGTAGAAGCTTAAACAAATTTAGAACAAGAATTTTTCAAAAACACTTTTATTAGAAGATCTTTTAGGTAACTTACAAGTTCAAAATAATCGAATTTATGCAATTTCAAGCATACAACTTGAATTGCAACCGAAATTAACTAATCTCTCACATGTTTCCAAGATCAACGCGATCTCAACGCATTAGAATTCTTAAGCACTTTTTTTTGCTATTCTATACTCGAAAACCAAAAACCTTTGCTTAAGAATCTCTCTCTCTCTCTTGATTGCTTTTTCCCACTCTACCAATACTTAAGACGTAATCCAAATTTTTTATACCATTGTTTAGCATATGCAGATTTCTAGTCGTTTCTCGAAGTTTTATTTGCAGTCCCTTAGACTCTTCTTTTTCTTTCTCCAAATTATCTACAGCCCTCGTAAGTTGTACTTTCAACCTCTGCGTTTCTTCCTTTTCTGCACACAATTCCTCTTCTAGCTTATCAACTTTTGTTTCTAGATCAATCTTCCCTTTAGATAGAATCAAATTCTCTTTGCTGACTTTTAAAAGCGTGTCACAAATAACTTTGTACTTGCTCTGTATGTCAACCTCATGTTCTTCCTCGGAATCAAATCCTGAAACTTCACTTTTTCCTCAAATTCAGTGATACCAAGAAAAGTAGCAAAATTGCTAAAGTCTCCCTCTTCACTTTCCTCTGAATCATCCTCATCAATTGCTAGCATTGCTTTTTCTTTCTTTTTCTTCTGGTTATTCACACATTCTAGCTGAGTATGCTCAAATCTTTTGCATTCAAAACACTGAATTTCTCTCCTTTTGACCGTAGGAGAATCAACCTTAAAGTGTCCATAACCTTTACACTCGTGACACTGAATGTCTGATTTCTTTTTAGATTTTTCAGTTTCTGGATTTCTTATATTCACTCCAAATTTTTTCTGGCCTTGTCCCACTTTCTTTAAAACACGATCAAATCTTCTTACCATCATCCCTACAGCATCATCACTATTCTGTGCCTTATCGATTTTCTCTTCAAAAATCATATCAACTCCTGTCTCTTTCTTTGATGCATCAATTTCCATCTCATGTGATTGTAGCATACACACAACTTCATCAAATTAAAGCTCATTTGTGTTTAATGAAACAGTCATAGCAGCCTTATAGGCTGAGAACTTCGATGGAAGACATCTTAGAAGTTTTTTAACCAATTTTTTCTCCTTGTATTTCTTCCCAAGTACTTGAGCTTCATTAGCAATTGAACTTATTTGAGCAATGAATTCAGCAATAGATTCTTGTTCTTCCATCCTCAGATTCTCGAATTGAGAAGCCAACAAATCCACACGTGATCTCTTAACACTTGAAGTATCTTCAAATGCTCTTTGTAAAATATCCCAAGCCTCCTTTGCTGTTTCACAACTTTGTATCATCTTGAATTGACTCTTTTCAACAGCAGAGAATATTGCAGAAAGTGCTTTTGAGTTGTATTTAGCCTTGCGTTTTTCTTCTTCTGTCCATTCCCCTTTAGTTTTTGGAATATGTGTTCCAGTTTCAGTCTTCTTTGTTGGCTCTTTCCATCCATCTTCAACTGCAGTCCATGCATCTTCGTCTATGCTCTTTATGCTTGCTTTCATCCTTGCTTTCCAGTAGCCATAGTGTTCTGGATCCAATACCATTTGCTTTGAAATAACGACTAGATCTCTAGCGTTCTTCATGTTTTTCGCAGGATCTCACCTGTTTGTATCACACACAAGTGCCCGCTTTGATACCAATTAAAAACGCAAGAACCTAGATTGTAGAACTTGAAACAAACTTAGAACAAAGATTTTTCAAAAACACTTTTATTAGAAGATCTTTTAGGTAACTTACAAGTTCAACCTAATCGGATTTATGCAACTTCAAGCATACAACTTGAATTGCAACCGAAATCAGCTAATCTCTCACACGTCTCCAAGATCAACACGATCTCGACGCATTAGAATCTTTAAGCACTTTGTTTTTACTATTCTATACTCGAAAGCCAAAAACTTTTGCTTAAGAATCTCTCTCTCTCTTGATTGCTAATGATATAAGAGTTAGATGACATCTATTTATTATACACATAGATTCATCTACTCAACCTTAGTAATTTCCTAATTTCTTTAGAAAAATATCCTATACATAGATATTTCTTTTTTTCTTCTCTTTTGGAACATATCCTTTTACCGAATTAGATATTTCCTTTTTCTATTGGACTTTTACTTTTTTTCAGTATCATAAGAATAATTGAGACTTCTTGTTTTGTTTCTTTCAGCTCAGCATCAAAAAATCCACAACAACAACGCTCCAATGTAAGCAATTACCCAGCTCTGTTTCTTGTAGCACTTCTTGTAGCACTTCTGACTGGTACACAAATTCCAGTAAACTGCTACATCTTCAATCTTTCCCCAAAGATTCTCACTTGCAAAACCTTCTCACTATCTATTTGGCAAATTGCAGCATATGACTTATGGAAAGAGAGAAATTACCGCATTCACGGGCATACTTTGGAACAATAACTTCAAGTAACAAAGATGTCGTCATTGATTTGGTTCCCTAGCCTAACAAAGTTTCTTGTCCCCTTAGCTCATTGGAGTTGCATTTTCTCTTCTAAGTTGTAAAAATCTTTTATTGTCTTTCAAGTTTCTCTTCTTCTGAGTTGTAATAATAATACTTTTCATTTATACGATACATGTCTTGTTTGTCTACACAACATTGTTGATGTGTAGTAGTTACCTTTGGTGCAACAGACATAATCAGATAATCAAGATATTTGACAGAAAATCTGATTAAGCTTCAGTTTCAATTTTAATACCATTGAGCAAAAATATAATCTTTATAAACCACCAAAAATGTAAATATCAAATTTTATCGTCGGAAATTCATAATAGAAAAAACATCAAACCCAACCGAACGAATCAAAAATGATCCGGTCTGAACCAAATCTTCTTAGATATCAATTTTTAATAAAACATTTTCCTAACCAGAACAAAATTACACCCAAAACAACCTAGACTCAAACTCGAGATTTCAACTCAAAACATGATTATGCAAATAAATTAAAAACTGAACTAAACCCAAAACCACTCTATCCGACTTGGTAATATTTTAGGAACCCGGTTAAACCTAAAACTACGTACCGGAATATCCAAATGTAAAATAATACCAAACCATAATCCGGTCGTCCTAAGCAGAAGAAGAAGATTTAAGTAGAAGGATCAAAGATCTGACCAACGAACGAAACAGTTCCGGTTTTGTCTTCTCTAATCAAGAAAAGAATGGATGATCCGCCACAAAATCTATCGTCCTCCTCGCGCAGCATCCACCAAATGAAAGTGTAACAGTGACAGCAGCAGCTTCTGCACCATCTTCGTCGATCTCGACACAAGCCTTATGGTACAAAATGCTGAGCTCCAATTGATCCAAAGCCTTTGCGGCCTCAAACCCGAATTCGATCTTAAACTTTGGGATTCTGAATTCAACAACTCCAACTTCGCGTCTCGGAATGTGACTATCCAAGAATCCAGGAGTAGACGCCATTCTCTTCACAAGATTATCCAATCCATCATTGGCGTCCGGGAGAAAGAAATACATTGAGAATTGGCGATTGATATCACCGCTTTGTCGAAATGGGAGCTTAAGGACCTTGAAACCGTCGTAACCCGCTATGTATTGCTTCTTTGATGAGACCATTGGTGTGATGTAAAGCCCATGAATTCACCTCCATATAGAGAAATTAGAAACTAACCTTGAATCGGAAGTCAACTTGAGCGAAAGCAGCCTTGAAGAAATTCTCGAAGAGATCCTTCAACGAGGGCTTAATAGATAGCGATTGCTCCATCCACACTCCATTAACTGCCGAGATCTTAGGGCCACCGCTCTTACTTCCATCGACGAGGACGATGGTAGAGATCTCGCTGAAAACAGTGTTGAGCTCATCGATTGAGGAAGACCCAAGGAAGGAGAAGATGAAGGCTCTTAGTGTTTCGTATTCGGAGCTAGCTGTGACACGGTGAGAACGACGTTGATTGATGCAGGTGAGAAGACGAAATTAGTGTCTCTGGCTACAGCAGAGATTACTTTCCCCGCAAGGAACATAGCGACGTTGTTCTGCTTCTTCATCGCTTCTCCCACATCAACCTTTGAGAGAGAGGGACTTGCGATTTCTGATGTGCTAAGTTTCTTCTCTATTGGATCCATCTTTTAAGTTTTCTGTTTATTTCGCCTAAATATATAGACAATATAAGATACCTAGTTTCTAATCAAAGGTAGAACTAGGGTTTGGTTTATCTCCCCAATTAAGGAAAAAGGAAAAAAAGTAAATCTCTGTTATTTAATTCATTGATTGTTACGCAAGTTTCCTTGCTTTCTTGACGCTCAAATTATAGTCAAAAGTCAATAGTTAAGAATTCACAAATTTCATGTTTCTCACAAAAATAAATGTAAAATAATTAAATTATAGAATAAAAAAAGTAAAAAACAAAGTATTTAGCAAAAACTCTAATGTTTTGGATATCTATATATATAAAAAGTTAATTTTTCTTCTCTGTGATCTACATATCATTATTTAATTGATTTTATTTACATGGCTAAATTATTAATTATTAAATTATATTTATATAACAAAAAAGTAAAATCAATTGTATGTAGATCATATATATTTATATTTTACAAACTATTGATATTTTTCACATCATTTTTTACAATTAATTTTATAAATTTTGTTAATTAAAATTAAAATTTACACATTCACTATACTTTATTATTTGGTATTTTAGTATGAAATTTTAAATAAACAAAATTTGAGAAATATTTAAAATTTTAAATCATAAAAGATTATAATTTATTTAAATATTATTAGATTTAATATTCATTATTTTATTAAATTTTCATATCTTATTAATAAATGAAATTTAGCTAAGTAAGAAAAGTTCTAAGAGCTATAAAATATACTCATAAATTTCAGTAATAAACAACTAACTTTGACACAAAGTAAAATTCTATATATATAAAGTTATATTTTCTCACTTCTTTTTTGTGGGAGTCGAAACTCGCACAACCAAAACTTGTAAGGAGAATTTAGGGATTCGACAAACTTCTATGTAAAGAAACCAAGAACAGAGATCCAAAGATGGAGATTTTATTCAAACTGTTTTGAAAACTGTTTGTAAAGTAATAAGTGTTTTGCTAGGTCAATTTTCGGATCCCCTTTCTCAAAGTGGTACATGTTTATTTATACGAAAATAAGTCGGCTAGGCCTCTTCCTAAAGGAAGAAGGAAAACTTCCTTCTTCTTCGGGATTTTCTTTCTTCTCTCATTCGGATGAGGGCTTCTTTCTTTGACTCGCTATCTTGGCCCACCAACTCTTATGGCTCGTTGCCTCGGCCCAACAAGATGTTGGGCTGGTTGCTTTACTGGGTAATCGGTGAGCTGGCTCGTCGCTTGTCTCGCCTGCTTCTCCTATTGCCGAGCCAGGGAGTTGGTTTGTCAACAAGTTGGCTCGTCACCGTTTGTTGGTTTGCCAACATGTTGGCTCGTCACCGTTTGTTGGTTTGCCGACATGTTGGCTCGTCATCACTTCTCCTTACTGCCGAGCCAAGTGTTGGCTTGTCTCCTAGCCAAACGTTGGCTCGTCACTCACTCGTTCATGCCTAGCCAAACGTTGCCTCGTCACTCACTCGTTCATGCCTAGCCAAACGTTGGCTCGTAACTCCTTTTTGATACCTAGCCAAAAGTTGGCTCGTCACTACTTCTTCCTGCTGCCTAGCCAAGTGTTGGCTCGTCACTACCTCTTCCTGCTGCCTAGCCAAGTGTTGGCTCGTCACTACCTCTTCCTGCTGTCTAGCCAAGTGTTGGCTCGTCACTACCTCTTCCTGCTGTCTAGCCAAGTGTTGGCTCGTCACTACCTCTTCCTGCTGCCTAGCCAAGTGTTGGCTCGTCACTACCTCTTCTTGCTGCCTAGCCAAGTGTTGGCTCGTCACCACTTTGCCTTCGTCTCCAAACCAGTACTTGGCTTGTCTCCTTGCTTCGGTCGCCGAACCAAGAGGGGTGTTGGCTCGTCGCCTTTCCTTAATACCGAGCCAGAGAAGTGTTGATGCCGAGGCAGATATCTGTGCTGGTTTGGCTAGGCTTTACATTCATTTGGCTAGGCTTTTTTCTCCATACTTAGTATTTTCAGCAGTTGATCTCGATGGGTTGAAAACCAACCCCAACAGTTAGCCCCCCAGCTCGGTGGTATTATTGATAATAGTGACGAGGTGAAGAATCGAGATCGAGATCAAACATCTTTGGGTTACCGAGCCAAATCTGCGGTGAAGTTGTCATCCGGGCATTGATACATGCCGAGCCAAACTAATAGTGTTACCGAGGTGTTTTATTTCTGCGCCAACACTTGAGTATCATGTCGCCGAGCCAACTCCTTGACGTGCTGCCAATTCATCTTGTCACTTGCGTTGCCGAGCCACTTTGGCTCGCGATATTAATTCAAGTTGTCATTTTGCCAAACCAACACCTTTGTCATGCTGCCGAGCCAACTTATCACTCGGATGACCGAGCTATTTTGGCTCGTCATTTTGCTGTATTGCTTAGACTGCCATTCCGCCGAGCCATCTTCTTCTAATATGCTGCCGAACCATCCCAATAAGTTTGATTTATCTTTGGCTCGGCGGTAATGTTGGCTTGAAGTATCTCTTATCATGATTATAACTTTATTGGGAACTCCAAATGTTTTCGCATGTTCCCGAGGCGCGTGGCGTCACGCGCTGTGCTTCCATGCGTCTTTATATTCAGATCCCTGTCTCACTCCTCATAACTCACTTCTCCATATTTCCGAAAAAACAGGTAGCTCTCTTCTCTCTCTTCTTTTCTCCCTTTTTATTTTCAAGTTTCGGCTAGGTTTTTATCGATTCTTCTCTTCCGCCGCCGCCACTTTGAATTTTCCGACCTATCTTCAAGCGTGGCTCGGCGACTCCTTGCGTTTTCTGATCCATCTTCAAACTCTTCCGTCGATCGCTTGCTTTTTCCGATCCACCTTCATCTGGGTCGTGATATTGCCCTGATCTTCCGTTCCTCCGAGCCGAAAATTTCTTCAATTTCTGCTAAGTAGCAGTGTGCTTCCGAGCCACACTCTTTCTAATTTCCTGCTAAGTAAAGGGTGTTTTCCTGAGCCGTGAGTTCTGATATCTCATATTGCCGAGCTGGAGGATTCAGTTGGTTCGGCCGATTCTGCTTCACTGCTAGGTCGCAAAATGGTGATGTCTCCGGAAGTTACCGAACCGGTTGAACCTAGTCCTCCATTGGGTCAGCTGCAACTTGTCGTTCCACCTTTGGTTGACGAAAATCTCGACGCCGAGGCAGATGCTGAGGCAGTTTTGATTCAGAGAGCTCTTGAAGAATTCAAAGCCGAGCCAACAGAATACGTTATTGACGAGGCAGAAAAGATGCGTTTGGAGAGATTGTTTGCGAGCCACCAGGCTAGCACATCGACGAGGCGAAAGCCTAAGAGAAAAGCTCCTAAGAGACGACCCGACCCACCTGGTTTGTCTTTATGCACTGCTGAGTCTTTGGAGGCACTTAGGCATCGATTTAATATCTCAGAATATGTAGATCTGGTTGTTCCAGCCTCGATAGACCGAGCTGAATCTCCGCCGCCTAGGCATTTCACTCTCTACGAGTGTTTCTTTTACGATTGTCCACTCTGGTTTCCGATTCCTAGCTTGATCATCCGCTTTCTGTACAAACATGGGTTAGTGCCATGCCAAATTATGCCTCGTGGGATGCATCACTTAGTTGGGATTCTGGTTCGGAGCTACGAGTGTGACGTGACTGTTCGCATCTCCCATCTTCGACAGTTCCTTGAGTTTCGAAAGATCAAAAACTCCCGAGCCTATTACATTTCCAATAAGAAGCAAAGGAAGATTATCGAAGGCTTCCGAAGCAAGGACAGTGACTAGGAGAACTATTTTTTCTTTGTCCCTATTAACGATGCTATGGTGGAAGCCGAGAGCATTCATTACGTCAAGGCAGAGTGGGGAACTATTGGTGGGCGAGCCGTAGACCTTTCAGGAGATTTGCTAATGTTTTTTTTGTAGCGAGCTGACCACTGCTTTCTCTTCTTCGTTTTTGCAGTTTGGCAAATTCTCCCACGTTACCCAGAAGACACGTTCACGCTTCGGAACACACTTGCCGCCAGAAAGTGCCATTGGGAAAAACATTTTCCCCTAAGAAGAGTCGAAAAAGCCCGAGCCATTTTCGCCGGCGTTGAAGTATCTGACAGCTCGGAATCTGAATATCCACCGTGAAGTCCTCCAAGAAGAAGTATGGGAAAAAGATTGACCATCCGCGACAAACAGGCTCTGAAGGAGAAGAAAGAGGAAGAGGCAGCTGGCCGAGCTGACGAGGTAACTAACTCAATCGAACAAACTGCCGAGCCGGTTACCGAGGTTCTCGACCAAACTGTGACTGAAATGGAGACACATCCTCCTTCCGAGCCGCAAGCTCTTGCCACTGAAGCTAGGGAAGTAGTTTCAGCTCTCGTTTCGGTTATTAGACCCTCTTCTTCAATAATGTCCCAGCACAGAGAGGACAAGAAACTATCTGGCAAACGTCCTGCTTCCGAGGCCAATAAAGAGAGAAACAAAGGAAAGCAGGAGAAAAAGAAACGCCATAAGCCTGCCGACCCAACTTCTGACGAGCCGGAGCCCACGTCGTTTAGGCATGAAGGGTCCGAGCAATTATGCAACGACGAGGCAGCTTCAGCGACCCTCTTTTCGTAGGTTCGTTGCTCAGGAGACAGATTGCCGCCCCTCGACGTTCTATCTCACAGCGATCTGTACACCGACATGTCGCTTTGCGGCACTAAGGTACTTTCCGGGATTGTGTGAGTTTGTTGTTGTAGAAAGACTAAGTATTGACCATTTTTCCTTTGATCAGTTCATCGCGTCTATCAATAAGATGGTTGCCGCATTCGAAAAGAATGTGAGGAAGGATAGGCGTTGGATCGAAGATGCTCAGAAAGATGCATCCTTCTTAAAGAACCAAATCGCCGAACTGGAGAGTAAGCACACTGCCGAGCTAGTAGCTGCGTCTGCTCGAATTGAAGGTCTTGAGAGGGAGAAGGCATACCTCAAGGGTGAATGGAACAAGACCGGCGACTTAGCAATGAGGTTGGATCGCTCTAAGCAGAAGAAGGCTGCCGAAATCGAATCCCTGAAGAGGTAGCTAAATGCTGTGAAGGCCTTGCACGAGGCCAATGTTAAAAAGCCCCAGAAGGCTACGAGGCGAGAGATATCGGAGAGGTTCCAAGAGCGGTTTGCCAAGATTGAGAAAAGCATCGACGAGCTGAAGGCGGCGAAATAAAAGGAGCTCGATCTAGCCCAGGTCGACAGCAACCTACAGCTGCTCGAGATCTTGCAAAAAGAGGACGCGCCTGCTCTCGACTCTGAGACGACGAAATTGGCAGGGTAGAGACTTGATCTTACCGACGCAACTAACGAGTTTGAGAGGATTAAGGCCGAGCTGAAGAAAGATCTGATGCTTTCACTTGTTTCCTCAGATTTTACAGGCACTCTCCTGGGAACCGAACCAATCGAGAATGCGGCAGCAACAGCCGGAGTCACAGATTTTGCCGGCTCGAACGTCCGTACACCCGGAGTTGCTGATCTTGCTGTTGAGAAGCCTTTCGAGCCAGATCCTCTTGAATGATCTTTTTCTCTATGTTTCTTTAACTTGAAAACTCTTTTTTTGTATTCGGTATTTTTTGAAGACAAGTGCCTGGATGGCTTTATCCACCTCTTTTGCATGTTACTGCTAAGTTTTGTAATGGTTGCCGTTTGTTGGAATAATATCTTTCATCCTTTGTTGGATCTTCTTATGTTCTCATCTGTATTTTTGATGTGATATTGCGAACCATCTTAGTTTAGTAAAAATATGGTTAGTCTTTTTAGTGTCAGTTTAGGGTTTGCAGTGTTCCGACTTACATTTCCGTTCTTTTGACAATGAAACATGTTTAAAATCTCATACTAACTTTTTAGGTTTAGTATCATGTTTCTGAGATGTTCACGACCAGTGTACCAAGAGGTGTTTACTGGGTTTTAGAGTTTAATTTGAGTGTTAAGACTTGCGAGTTTTTGACTTACGAGTCCCTCTCAAAGATAAACTTGTAAGCATATCGTCCAGGATATACCTTTCGGATATTAGACCAGGATATACCTGGTCAGAATTTATATATCGCGCTTTGTTACCCGTAAGAGGGTGTTGAGAACCCTATCCCATATAGAGATAGTGGTTAAAATTCGTAAAGGATGTGGTTGTCCGTCTGTTGTGGCCAGCAACAGACGAGGTGATGGAATATCCGTGAAGGATGTAAAGTTGTGATTCGTGTAGGCTAAGTGACACGAGTTTTGTGTTTGAAATAGTTTGAAGTTATTCTCTTTGAAGAGTGATGCGAGATATGGGAGTATACATGTATACGTACCCACTCCCCCCCCCCCCCCTTTTTAAGGAGGGAGACAACTGAACTCATCCGAAGATGAGCTGCCTACGTACCCTTTTCAGGGATCAAGTCGTCCCGTAATTCATGCGAAGTGATTTAGTGGTAATACCTCTTTAGGTGTATTGCGTTCCAAGATCTTGGTATCTGAACAACAGACATGTTTGAGTGCTCTTACACACCTGGTCGAACTGTTTTGGTGATTTTGTAGGGTCCTTCCTAGTTTGCTCCTACTTTTCCCGCGTTTGTTTCGGCCGTGTTCTAAAAAACTTTGCGGAGAACCAGATCACCTTCTTTGAACTTGCGACTTCTGACGTTGGTGTTGTAATACTTAGCCGCTGCCTGTTGGTAATTTTGAATCTGAACCAGCGTTTGATCTCTTCGTTCGTTAACCAAGTCTAACTCGTCGAGTAACATGAGGTGATTCAGTCCTTCCTGGCCTGAAAGAAGTCTACGGTGGACTCCAAGAAATTGAACCTCAACTGGGATGACACATTATGTACCGTAGACAAGCGCAAAAGGTGTTTCACCGATGGCTCACCGTGGAGTGGTTCGGTGTGACCATAATACTCCTTCGAGTTCATCCGCCCAACACCCCTTCTTCGCATCAAGGCATTTTTTCAGACCGTCCAGGATTGTCTTGTTCACTGCTTCTGCTTGCCCATTCCCTTGTGGGTAGCGTGGTGTAGACTTGCTGAGTCGTATCTTCCATTTTTCGCAGAAAGCTTCAAACCTTGTAGAGATAAACTGTGAGCCGTTGTCGGTGACAATTTCGTATGGAACTCCATGTCGGCATAAGGTATTCTTCCAGACGAAGTGTTCTACTTGGGCATCCTTTATGTTGGCGTAAGAATCTGCCTCTACCCATTTGGAGAAGTAATCTGTCAAAACTAGCAGAAACCTCTTCTGTTTGGACCTATGCAGTGGCCCGACGATATCCATTGACCAGCGCATAAAAGGGTAAGGCGCTGAGATTGACGACAGTAACTCCGTAGTTTGGTGAATCATTGGGGCATGTCGTTGGTATTTTTCGCACCTGGCGGTAAACTTTTCGCAGTCCTTCACTATAGTCGGCCAATAGTAACCATGACGCTTGATCTTGATTGCCAAAGCTCTTCCACCGGAGTGGTTGCCACACGAGCAACTATGGACCTCTTCCATGATGTTTCTCGCTTCGGCGCCTTCGACGCAAGCCATCAGCGGTCCTGAGAATCTCCACTTGAAGACGTTTCCATCTAAGAGAACATATCGAGCAGCTTGAGCTCTGAGTTTTCTGGCAGCCCACTTATCTGATGGTGCCTCGCCGTCCATGATATATACTCGGATTGCTCCCAACCACTCTTTGTCACATCCATAGTCTGTTTCTGTTTGTTGTGGGTCTTCCTCCATCTCCACTACTTCACCTTCGGCCGGAGGATCTGTTTTAGGCTCTTCCTCTATCTCAATTGCCTTGTCCTCCACCAATGGTGTCATGTTCTGGTCATCTAGAGCGGTGGTGTCGGTGCTGCCCTTTTCTGCGAGATTTGGCCCAGATATACCTTCGGCCTGTGTGGCTGTTTGGGAGCGAGTGACTGCGTTCACGGTGTCAGAGAGGTTGATACTTGGGTTTTTGATGAATTCCACTGGGATTATCCTTTTTAAATCCGGATCGGAGGTGGATGCGAGTGCTGCTAGCACGTCTGCCGAAGTGTTTTCCCCGCGTGGTATCCGTGTTAATGTGAACTCTTTGAACTGTGCAGCCAGTTCTTTGACGATCTTCATATAAGCTTCCATTCGGTCGTCTCTGGCTGTGTACTCGCCACTGACTTGGTTGACCACCAGCTGCGAATCACAATAGGCTTGGATGTTCGAAACCTTGAGTCCAAGAGCAAGTCTCAGCAATCAAAGCTTTGTACTCTGCTTCGTTATTGGATGCGCGAAAACCCAAGCAGAATGACTGTTCGAGGATTTCGCCTGTTGCAAAGGTTAACCGTATTCCTACTCCGGATCCTTGTTTTGATGATGATCCATCCGCGTGGAGCTTCCATATTGGGCTCAGAGCCGGCTCATCTATTACTTCTTCTAGGAGTTCTATCAGAAAGTCTGCAAGGACTTGAGACTTCGCGCAGGTTCTGCTCCGATACTCGATGTCGTATTCGCTCAGCTCGATTGCCCACTTTGCCAATCTCCCAAACTGGCTAGGGCTGTGTAGGAGGGATCGCAGGGGTAAAGTAGTTAAAACCACAATTGAATGTGACTGGAAGTATGGTCTCAGTTTTCGAGCGGACATTATCACGGACAATACCAGCTTCTCCATCTGTGGATACCGGGTTTCAGCGTCGGTGAGAGTTTGGCTGACATAGAAAATAGTCTTCTGCTCGCTGCGATCTTCCCTGATGAGTACTCCACTCACTGTTGTTGCCGAAACGGCTGTGTATCGAAAAAGTGGCTCGCCTTCCACTGATTTCTTAAGTATTGGAGGGCTGGCTAGGTATTCTTTCAGTTGTTTAAACGCCTGCTCGTATTTTTCTATCCATTGAAACTTTTTGTTCCCACGCAGCATGTCGTAGAAAGGCAAACACTTATCAGTTGAACGAGAGATGAAACGATTCAGCGCGGCGACCCGTCGTGTTAGCCTCTGGAATTCACGCTTAGTTTTCGGTGACACCATGCGTATGAGGGCATCAATCTGCTTCGGGTTAGCTTCAATTCCACGGTGGGTGACCAGACATCAATCTGATGAGTACTCCACTCACTGCTGTTGCCTGATGTTGCTTCCACCAATCGATCAATATGTGGTAGTTGAAAGCTGTCTTTTGGGCAGCTTTGTTCAGGTCGGTGAAGTCCACGCATACACGCCGCTTCCCATTCTTTTTCTTGACCACTACTGGGTTAGCGAGCCAGTCAGGATATTTTGCTTCGACTCTTGATCCCACGCGTAGTAACCTTTCCACCTCGTCATTCACTGCTTGTGCTCCGTCTGGTCCGAGTTTTCTCCTTTTCTGTTTGACTGGTTTAAAGGTTGAGTCCACGTTTAGCTCGTGGCATGTTACGTTGATGCTGATGTCGGGCATGTCTTCTGCTTCCCATGCGAAGGTGTTTACGTTCTTGTTAAGGAAAGAAATCAGCTCTCCCCTTACCGGATCTTTCAGCTCGGCTCCTATCTCAACGCAACTTTCTGGGTGATCACCATCGATGTTTACCGAAACAACGGGATCGCAGGTCAGTTTGCTCTTCTTCTCATGATCCTCCGCAATCTGTAATTGCTATAAGAGTTTCGCCAACTCTTTCTCGGGTTCCCTGTCAGTTTTCATCTTCTTTCTCTTTGTGGTGGTTTCTGTAACGGGGTTCCTGAGTTTATGCTCGGCTAGGAAACAAATGCGGGACTCTTTTTGGTTTCCCTAAATCATTTTGACTCCTCCGGGGGTCGGAAATTTGATGCAGAGGTGATAGGTCGATGGTATGGCTTACATGGAGTTTATCCAGGGTGTACCCATAATGACATTGTAGATCACAGGATGATCTGCAACCGAAAATTCCACTATCCTGGTTACTTCTTCAGCTCAGACAGGAAGTTTTATTGTTCCAAGGGTCATCGTTGTTTCTCCCGAGAATCCAGTTAAAGGCTTCGGCGCGGCTGTGATCTTGGATAGGTCTATGTTCATCCTTGTTGGGGTCAAAACCCACCCAGATGTGATCAATGGAAAATGGTTAAGTATAGAAATACGAAGAATCGGACGAGGCTGAAATTGTGCCTAAGTCATTTCTGTACGAGTCCACTTAAGCACAAGAGAGGCCATTCTGGTCAAAACAGCTCACTTCGGCAAGCCTTGGCTTCGGCAACAGCTTACTTCGGCAAGCCTTGGCTTCGGCAAGCCTTGGCTTCGGCCGAAGGCCTTCACTTCGGCACACGGAGACATGGCCACATCGGCAAGCCTTGGCTTCGGCAACAGCTCACTTCGGCAAGCCTTGGCTTCGGCAAGTCTTGGCTTCGGCACAGCCCACTTCGGCCGAAGGCCTTCACTTCGGCACACGGAGACATGGCCACATAGGCAATACGCGTGAGCTCCACTTCGGCAACACGCGTGAGCTCCACTTCGGCCAACACGAGCTCACTTCGGCCAACACAGGCTCACTTCGGCAACACGAGCTCGCTTCGGCAACACGCGTGAGCTCCACTTCGGCCAACACGCACTCCACTTCGGCCAACACGAGCTCCACTTCGGCAACACGCGTGAGCTCTACGTCGGCTAACACGAGCTCACTTCGGCAACATGCGTGAGTTCCACTTCGGCCAATACGCGCTCCACTTCGGCCAACACAATACACGTCAGCCACGATCCACTTCGGCCACGATCCTCTTCGGCCACGATCCACTTCGGCACGATACGAGCTCGTTTCGGCCGAAGTCAAATCTATACGAAACAATCTGGCCGAAGTCATTTTTATACGAAACTGTCTGGCCGAAGTCAAAATCATACGAGACCGCTTGGCCGAAGTCAAAACCATACGAAACTTCCTGGCCAAAGTCAGATCTATACGAAACTGCCTGGTCGAAGTCAAAACCATACGAAACTGCCTGGTCGAAGTTAGATCTATACGAAACTGCCTGGCCGAAGTCAAAATCATACGAGACTGCTTGGCCGAAGTCAAAACCATACAAAACTGCCTGGCCGAAGTCATTTCTATACGAAGACAGAAGACGACGCGGCCGAAGTGATGTTATACGGAGCTAGAAGACGACGCGGCCGAAGTCATTTCTATACGAGGACGACAAGCCCATCTTCGGCCCGCGATGGGTCAAAGGCCCACGAAACCAAGCCGACTTGCTAAAACGGAAATCCCGAAGGATTAGGAAGTTTTCCTAATCCCTTTGGGATTGACCTGGCTAACTCGAACGACTATATATATCCATATACATCTCTTGAAAAAGGGATCCGCAATTTTACTTAGCAAAAACCCTAGACTTTTTTGCTCTCAAACTCTTGTACGAAAGATTTTCGACACAGCTTAATAAAAACTATCTTTGGATCTCTCCGTTCGTGGTTCATCAGCAGAAATTTCATCCCTCTTAACAAATCTCCGACAAATTCTAATTGTGTTGATTTCGACTCCCACAATCCTTCTGAGAGTTTCCCGGAAGATCACATCTACAGAGCTTCTCGTGTCTATCAGAACTCGGGAGACGTCGCAATCGTCTACGATTAATTCTATCACGAGGGGGTTATTATGTGGTCGGTCAATGCCGGTAATTTCCCTTTCTTCGAACCAGTTGACACTTGCATCGGCTCGTCGCTGGAATGCTTTGATTGATGACACCGTGTCAGAGCAGTATTGTGATCCTCCCATTATCATATTTATTCTTCTTCGAGAACCTGACTGTGTCGCCTCATCATCTCGCCTTCCTCGCTTGGGAGTATCATCGTTTTGATTTTTCTGGTTCGGCTGATCTTTTTCGCCTTCTCGCTCGAAATCTTTCAGGCTAACAGCGTTTCTGAGTTCTCCGGCTACTAGCTTCGCTGCAAGCTTTATCCCCAGGGTTCGGCAGTTTGTGGTCGAGTGACCGTGCATGTGATGATACTCGCAGTAAGCTTTTTCATCGTACGAACTCTGATTTTGTGTCCATGTATTCCATGGTGTTTTGCCTCGGCCTGCTCCCACCTGGTAGTTGTAGGCTCCTCCAAAATTGGGTTTCTCGTGGTGTACATATCCATTTCCTTTAGTGTTCTTCTTATGAGGTGGTTGGTTCGGAGTTTGGAAAGAACGGTTCGTCGTTTTGGCTACTCCATACTTCTGAGACAAAACTTTCATCTCCTCCTCGTTGACTATGAAATCTGAGGCTCGGTGCAACGCATCTTGGATCGACAGTGGCGCATTCAAATCGATTTCTTTTTGGAATTCAGATTCGTACCACAGAGCTCTTTTTAATGCGAGCACAGCGGCCTTGTCACTTACGCCTTCGACTTTTGACATCACTGCTTTGAATCTTCCCATGAAGCTTCGTAATGTTTTCGTAGGCCCTTGAGTCAATGTCCATAGGTCGGCATCAGAGGCTCCTCGATCCATAAACATGGAGTAATGATTCAGGAAGGCGGTAGACAACTGCTGGAAATTATCAATGAAATTCTGCTCTAATCTCGAAAACCATTGGAGGGCTGCGCCCTTTAGATGCTCCACAAATATGAGGCAGAAACCGGCATCTCTCTCCCTTTCTCTGAAATTAGCTCGACCCATTGCTATGATAAACGCCGTTATGTGTTCTTTTGGGTCGGTTATCCCTTCATAGACTGGAACTTTGATCTTTCCTGGGTCGGAGATCCTTGCCTTGGTAATCCAGGCTGTAAATGGTGTATTGTGTGCTTTTTCCAGTAGCGGTCAATCTCCGGGACTTTACTGGTTGCCTTGTGCACCTGGGATCGGACGGCTTTCATCTCGGCAGTGGCTCGAACCAAGTTGGCTCGGATTTCGTCCAACTCTTCTCTCTGAGCTCGGCTCGTTGTTCTTGGCTCGTTAGTGTATTGTGCCTATCGTACCCACAAGAGATTTTCTTTCTCTTCTGCTAAGCTCCCGGCTCGGTTCGGGTTAATGTCGCCTTCGCTGGCTCGTGCTCCCATCAGTGTTGGTGCAAACCCTTCGCTCGCGGGATTCTCTGTATTGTGATCTCCTTCCGCGTGCCCCTCTTCGTCAAGAACGATTGTTGCAGCCGAGCCACCATTGGTGTGTTGGTCACGTCCACCCCTGGTTTCTCTGCCCCCATGAACCAGTATAGGTGGCTCTGTGATACTTGATTTGGTTACCGCGGGTGTGTGCTCGTTGATGGGATATGGTTGCGGCAATCCTCCCAAAGTCCTCGGTGCGTCACGTGGTGTTGAAAAATCCAGGGATGTTGGGTTTAAGCCGAGCCGTCTGGTTATTCCGCTAACAGGTGGGTTCGTAGTCAAACCAATTCCTCCGGATCGTATGTTTCTAGCTCGGCTCTCCGTTGCCAGTGTCTTAATTCTCTCCGTCAGAGAGCTATTCAGCTTATCCTACTCCTCGGCCTTCTTCAGAAACGTGGTCATCACATTTTTCAACTCTGTCAGTGTTTCGGACGTTCCTTCCGTGTTTGCTGGCGGTGGGTTGATTCTCGCTCCAAGAAGATCTACACCAACGTTGCTCGCATCTTCCCCGCTTCGGTCTCCGTCGGTAGTCATTGTTTTAAATCTCGTATTCAGTGGTTCTTAGGTGTCAGAAAGCTTGAGACTCCCCACAGACGGCGCCAAATTATGGGAGTCGAAACTCGCACAACCAAAACTTTTAAGGAGAATTTAGGGATTCGACAAACTTCTATGTAGAGAAACCAAGAACAGAGATCCAAAGATGGAGATTTTATTCAAGCTGTTTTGAAAGTTGTTTGTAAAGTAATAAGTGTTTTGCTAGGTCAATTTTCGGATCCCCTTTCTCAAAGGGGTACATGTTTATTTATACGAAAATAAGTCGGCTAGGCCTCTTCCTAAAGGAAGAAGGAAAACTTCCTTCTTCTTCGGGATTTCCTTTCTTCTCTCATTCGGATGAGGGCTTCTTTCTTTGACTCGCTATCTTGGCCCACCAACTCTTATGGCTCGTTGCCTCGGCCCAACAAGATGTTGGGCTGGTTGCTTTACTGGGTAATCGGTGAGCTGGCTCGTCGCTTGTCTCGCCTGCTTCTCCTATTGCCGAGCCACGGAGTTGGTTTGTCAACATGTTGGCTCGTCACCGTTTGTTGGTTTGCCAACATGTTAGCTCGTCACCGTTTGTTGATTTGCCGACATGTTGGCTCGTCATCACTTCTCCTTGCTGCCGAGCCAAGTGTTGGCTTGTCGCCTAGCCAAACGTTGGCTCGTCACTCACTCGTTCATGCCTAGCCAAACATTGGCTCGTAACTCATTTTTGATACCTAGCCAAAAGTTGGCTCGTCACTACTTCTTCCTGCTGCCTAGCCAAGTGTTGGCTCGTCACTACCTCTTCCTGCTGCCTAGCCAAGTGTTGGCTCGTCACTACCTCTTCCTGCTGCCTAGCCAAGTGTTGGCTCGTCACTACCTCTTCCTGCTGCCTAGCCAAGTATTGGCTCGTCACTACCTCTTCCTGCTGCCTAGCTAAGTGTTGGCTCGTCACTACCTCTTCCTGCTGCCTAGCTAAGTGTTGGCTCGTCACCACTTTGCCTTCGTCTCCGAACTAGTACTTGGCTTGTCTCCTTGCTTCGGTCGCCGAACCAAGAGGAGTGTTGGCTCGTCGCCTTTCCTCAATACCGAGCCAGAGAAGTGTTGATGCCGAGGCAGATATATGTGCTGGTTTGGCTAGGCTTTACATTCATTTGGCTAGGCTTTTTTCTCCATACTTAGTATTTTCAGCAGTTGATCTCGATGGGGTGAAAACCAACCCCAACATCCTTCCGCCACATCAACATCCACATATCATTATTTAAGTGACTTTATTTGCATAACTAAATCATTAATGATTAAATTATATTTATATAACAAAAAAATAAAATTAATAGTATAAAGATGATACACATTTATATTTTACAAATTTGATATTTGCCAAATCATTTTTTGGTGAGATATAGTGCATTAGTGCTAGTATGATCGTATTCATTATACTTACACAATATAATAAGGAAAATTTGCTAAAAATGACTCAAAAATTTATTTTAAATAAAAATGTACACCCCTTATCTCACGTTTGGCAAAAGTAACCCAAATGGGTAGTGAAATTACAACTACACCCCTTATGACCAAACAAAAAAATGCAGCACACAATTACTGTTTTAACCCTCGAGGAGTCTGCAACGTAATAGAGAAGTCTGCTCTGTAAACTTTAGTTAGAAGTCGAATTCATAGACACCACAGGAAGTCTAATCTGCACTTTGTAGACTTCAGAAGAAGTCTACAACATAATTATATATAATATTTAAATTTATAAATTAAAAAAAAAAATTTGAGTAAAAAATTATATTCATAATCAAACTATAAACAATTGTGAAGTATAAAAATTAAAATTGAATCAAATTACACCAACAAAAAAAAATTATATTATAAATGAAATACATGCTAATAATGAAATAATACTAAAAGAAGACATGAGATATCAAATAAGCTTGTCCATAATCATATGTTTAGATATTGATGTGGTCACATGTTGGTAGTTATTGTTGTTTGATATTTATAAGTTTCATGAGTTTATGGTAGTAATGGTCTAGATTTAGGGATTCGTATTTATGGTTTAGGGTTTAGAGTAAACAATTTTGTAGAGATTATAGGGTGATTTTCAAAGTTGAGTTAACTATAAGATGATGTTAAATTTTGAGTTATGTATGTGATTTTGCGTATGTCTCCGAGTTACGAGTCCGAAATATGGGTAATGGTTTGATATTATAAGTTGGAAATATGTTTTTACATTTAGGGTTAGATTTAGGGTTTATAAATTTTTATTTCAAATGTTAAATTTGCATAAAAGTGTTAAATTATGAATATATTAAACTTTTTTGAATGTTTGATATAAGTTTTTATTTAGAATTTTAAATAATCCATTGAAAATATTTGATTTAGGTTTTTGGGTAGCAGACTTCGGGTGAAGTCTGTTCCAATTTAGAGACTTCAGGTGAAGTCTACATAGCGTTTAGGGTTTGACGTAAAGTTTAGGGTTTAGGAAACTTCAAAAGAAGTCTGCTAAACCGAAAATTATTAACCTAACCGGATGTTTTTACCTCCTTATATAAAAGAAAAAGGTAACCCTAATTTTGTTAAAAAAAAACTTGAACCCTCTCTCTCTCAAACGGCGACTATCTCTCTTCCAGATCTGTAAGCGACACCATGCCGTTAGGATTCTTCTTCTTTAGCTTTTTATCTCTGTTTGCTTCTTCTTCTCCTCTTTCGCTGCCGACGATAGCCAAGGCGAAGAAATTTCTAAAGAAGCAAATGAAGAAGATTTCAGCTGCGGCTGATTCGTCATCATAGCAAGCTCGTCCTCCACCACCTCCTTCTCTTGAAGTATTATCCTTCGAGGTACGGTCGCTTCCAGCTTTATCTCCTTCTTTCTTATGATCTCTTGTTTTCCCTCTTTTGATTTCTGGGTATTGCGTCACAGTAGGCGTCTTCCTCCATTGATTTCATGGTGGATAAAGTGACTTGAGAAAGAATCACAAACTGGAAACTTATCATTTTCTGAAAAATGGGTTCTCGAGGTAGGCTATGTGTTTTCATTTTTCACCCTTAATTATCAAACAATAGATTGCTTTGAATCCTTTTGAACAGAAGAGATATCACTTGTGTTTCACATCACTTACGCGTCATTGAATCTCTATGGTTTCAACTTGGATGTGGTCATGCACTCCCGAGAATCTATGCGCTTCTCAAAGTAAGTTGATGCTTCTAAACTCTATTATATTCTCTAGCCAAAACCATGTTCTTAGATCTTTGATTATGTGTCTCTTTACAATGGATTAATTATTGTTGTTTATTTTTTTTTTCAACATTATTGTTGTTTTTTATTCTTCTCATTCTGTTGTTTGTTTATATGTTTAATATTTTTCTTATCGACATTTTATCTGCTTCGTTGAATGTTTGGATAAGTTCTTGTTAATTCATCCATTGACATTGGCTTGGGTTTTATTAAGTTCTTGATGATTCCTTGTGTTTTAGGTCTTGATGTAAATTTCGTATGATATTCAGGTGGATGTACTTGATACCGCTGAGACTCGTAGTGATGAACGTCGTGATAGAAGCATCAAACGTAAAGAACAATAAACAGGTGGACAGGCAAGAGGCTCACAAGTGCAGCAATCTGTGAGGATATGATTTTGGAGAACCATCTTTCGTATATTCAAATGAATGTACGAAAAGAAAGTCTAAATCCATGACTCTTGGTAACTTAGAGATTTTTCTTATTTGAGTTTTGTTTTGTTTGAAGATGATGATTTCAGGGATCTTGTAGACCAAGTTCCGCAAATTTCGGGTTAATGAATTTTTTTGTGAAACAAGGTGGAAGGCGCGATTGAATCTCGAGGGTTCCACGTTAGAGGGAACAAGAAAGAAGAAGATGAGGCGGACGAAATCAAAACCAAGGAGATGGAGAAAGGATCCTTGCCAAAGTCGAATCCACAACAAAGCATTTTATACAAAACATTGGTTATTTGTTGTTCCTTGTTTTGTTTGGTTTGTACCATAGCTCTGTAATCCTTTTTGTTTATTGTTAAATTGGATTGGTGTGTGAATGTCTATTTCGCTTGTATCCTTAATGACATCCCTCTTGAAGAAGTGGCAAAATGTATATAATGAGTCACACTGTTTTCTCCTTTTTACTCTTTTCTTTTCATCACTATCTTATATTATTATTGTATATGGCCTTATAGGTGAGTTGAAGAGTATACCAAGAGTAATATCATCCAACATGCTAGGAACTAGTGCAAGTTTGTCTCCGTACGAGCATGAAATCGATGTCTGTTGCAGCTATGTCGTGTAGGTGTAATAATATTTTAGGAAGATTCCTCATACTCTCTCTAATCTATCTCTTCTTCTCCTCTTTGAAAACCAAAAGAAAAACAGCTTTGTACATTTTGATCAATTTCTCGATTTGTTGTACTCTAAATATCTACCTTTCATTAAAAATTTATAATACTTGTTGTTTTGTTATATTATAATACATGTTTCCTTCCGAAGATAGTCGTTGTTTAACATTTTCTTATCCAAAATAAAATTGTAAGAGTGGAATACAATAATATGGCTTCCAGTTATGACTCTAGATGAACCAAATCCAACTTGAACCTAAAATACATACAATGCCTTGTACTTCCAAAATGGTGAGCAAATTTTACAACTTCCATCAAGGAAATGTGAAGTAGGCTACAAACGAAGTCTACTCCGAATTTGAAGCGCAGACTTCATCTGAAGTCTACACAAATGATCTAAATGACTAATAAAATAAAAAAAAATAATTCTCTCATAATTATAACACATAAACATGACAAACTCATACATAAGCAAAAACAATAATTAACACACATTTGAGAACAAGAAAATCTAAAAAATCATTATAAATAGGATATAAATGCATTTTTAATAAAATTTAAAATATAGACTACAAACGAAGTCTGTTCCAGTTTTAACACGCAGACTTCATCCGAAATCTAAACAAATGAGCTAAACGCTAATCAAACAAGAAAATTGATTTATCCAATAAATATTATACATAAACATGTTCAACTCATACAGAAGCAAAAACAATAACTAACACACATGTGAGAACAAGAAAATCTAAAAAAAAAATTATAAATAAGATATAAATGCACTTTTAATAAAATTTAAAATACAGACTACAAACGAAGTCTCCGGAGCAGACTTCGGTTGAAGTCTACGTAGCAGACTTCGGGTGAAGTCTGTAGAATTTGGGTTACTTTTGCAATTAAGGCATATCACGGAGTAGACTTCACCCGAAGTCTATAGAGTTTGCAGACTTCGGGTGAAGTCTCCTCAGTAAAAAGCAGGTTAGTTTTGCATTTGACCAAAAGTTTGACTTTATAAGAGCAGACTTCACCCGAAGTCTGCAAGATAAAAAGGTTAGTTTTGCAATTGACCAAAATTTGACTTTCTAGAGTAGACTTCACCTGAAGTCTGCGCAAATACGCGGAAAACCGTAAAAATGTCGCATACTTCAATTGAAGTCTGCTCCGGAAATGAGACTTCAGGTGAAGTCTGCGCCGAAAAGTGAAGGTTAGATTTGCAATTGACCAAAGTTTGACTTTTTGGAGCAGACTTCGGGTGAAGTCTGCGCCGAAAAGAGGTTAGTTTTGTGTTTGACCAAAATCTAAATTAAATAAATAGTAGACTTCATCCGAAGTCTACTATTTAATTAAATAAGTCGCAGACTTCACCCGAAGTCTGCGAATTAATGTTTTTCCTGGTCAATTGTTCGAAATTTTGGTCAAATGCAAAACTAACCTCTCCGTACAGAATATACTTCACACGAAGTCTGCTATAAAAGTCAAAGTTTCAGTCAAATGCAAAATTCACCTCGATTTTTTACAGAGAAGACTTCACGAGAAGTCTGGTTTGAGCAGACTTCATGTGAAGTCTGCTCTGTAAAGTCAAAGTTTTGGTCAAATGCAAAACTAACATCACTTTTACGTAGACTTCACATGAAGTCTGCACTAGTTTTTTTGTTTCCAAAGGAGAACACGCAGACTTCAGGTGAAGTCTCCTTCAGATATTTTCAAAAATGGTCAATTGCAAATCTAACATCTCCGTTGACTAGTAGACTTCAGGTGAAGTCTACTATCGCGAAACAGATATGAAATTAGCGAAAATCAAGTGATGTTACCTTTTCCGCCGTTCGAGCTTGTTTTTAGCTTCGTCGAGCACCTGAAACTTCGAATCTCACCGGTAATAAAGAAGTCCAGCCATTTTAGATGCAAGAACCACAAGAAAACATGAGGTTATGAGAAAAAGAAAATTAGAACGAAAATTAGAGAGGTTTTGGATGAAATTGGAGAGAAAATGGAAGATGAAGAGGTTATGAGCACAAACATTGTGCATTTAGAGCTCAACAATCGGTTGGGAAAGCATTTAGAGCTCCAAATTGGTTATTCATGTGGTTGAAAAATTGATGAAGATGACATTTTGGTAAATAAGTTGATATATTATGGTTTATGTGTCTTTTTGTTAGTTTTCGAATTTAAAAAAAATAATAATAATAATTGAAATATAATGGCATTTTGGTGAATAAGTGTGGAGGTTAGAGATTTTTTTGTGAGAAAATTACAAAATATGAAGAGGAGTAAAAAGTGGGTTATGTTCGGATTGACCATAAATTGTGGGTTATTTTTGAAACAACCCCATATAATAATGTTAAATTATTATATTGTTAAAAGAATTAGGATTTGTGCATTTAAAACTTTAAACCACCTGAATTTTTTTTTAACAATTAAGAACCTAAAAATGAAATTTCTCATTTTAATTTTCAAAATTAAAAAAAAAATATGTGTAAAAAATTTCAAAACATATAAACAATTTTAAAACGATAGTTAATTAATTTGAAACGGATGGAATATTTATTTACCAATTTGTAACTATTAAAAAAAAAAATTATTAACTCAAGTGTTTTCATTACTTTATTATTGTAGTATTTCGTCATTCTACTATTAATTTGATATATTAATCATTTTTAAAAGATTACTGATAAGACTCATACAATTAAAGATAGAGAAAATATTCTCCTAGCAATATACATTCAAATGGATCAGCATAAACATGATTGTCCAACTTTTGAGGAACTCAATATAGTTATCGTAATCCATGATTTGGTCAGAATACAAAAATAGTCTAATTCTCTATTTATAGCAATGAAGACAAAAATCTTATCCATCACCAAATCAGTAGTCGCAAACTATAATCCCAGACAAATAGATTGTTGTCCGTTTTTTACTCCAATCCAAATTAATCAAATATCATCAATTCAGTTATAGATTAATCAAATATCATTTATTCATGATCAGATACATTTAAATTTGTTTATAATAAACCCATTTTCTAATTTTTGAGGAATTCGATATAATTACCGTAATCCATGATTAGGTCAAAGAATCCAAAAATAGTTTAATATCTCTATTTATGGTAATGTAGACAAATATTTTAGCCATGACCAAATCAATAGTCGCAAGCTCTACTCCTAAACAAATAAATCGGTGTCCGTGTTTTACTCCAATCTATATTAATCAAATATCATCAATTCATTTATAGATTAAACAAATATCACCCATTCATCAGTAGATAAATTTAAATTTTGTTTATAACAACTAGCTTTTAAGACCATATTGTTAAATTATTGTATCGTTAAAGAATTAGGATTTGTGTATTTAAAGCATTAAACCACTTGATTTTTTTTAACAAAATAAAAATTAAAAACGAAATTTCTCATTCTTGATTTTCGAAATTTTAAAAAAAATTGTGTAAAAATTGATCAAAATATAAAAATAATTCTTAACGATACTTAATTAGTTTGAAACGGAGAAAGTAACTCTTTACCAATTTGTAACTATTAAGCAAAAAAAAATATTCTACTCAAATTTTTTTATTACTTTATTATTATAATATTTAGTCATTCTACTATTAATTTGATATATAATCATCACTATAATTTTATTTTTAAAAGATTATTGATAAGACTCATACAATTGAAGACAGATAAAAAGATTTTCCTAGCAATATACCTAAAAATAAATCATTATAAACCCGTTTTGTCCAACTTTTGAGTATTTCAATATAGTTACCGTAATCCATGATCTTATCAAAGAATCCAAAACATAGTTTGATGTCTCTATTTATGGTATTAATGTAGACAAATATCTTGACCAAATCAATAGTAGCAATTCTCTGCTCCCAGACAAACAGATTGTCCGTCTTTTACTCAAATCCAAATTAATCAAATATCATCAGAATTGATAGATTAATCAAATATCATCCATTTATGAACAGATAAATTTAAAATTTGTTTATAATAACCAGCTCGTAATACCACATTGTTACATTATTATTTTGTTAATGAATTACGATTTTTGTATTTAAAGCCTTTAACCAACTCAAATTTTTTTTAACAAAATTTTGTTTTCACATTCTTGATTTTCGGGAATTAAATAAAATCTGTTTAAAAATTGGTCAAAACATAAGCGATAAAATGGTAAACATAAACTTAGCCAATTCTCATTTTCCAAATATGCAAGTTGTCAATTTCTCACGTATAAATACCCCGTACACACTCACTCACACCGATTCGATTTTCCCCTTTTCACTCCTCTCTATTACCGGAGGAAACTAAAAAAAAGGAAAAAAAAAATCAAAATAAGAATAACAAAATTTTCCAAAAAAGTAAATTTAACTTATAAATTTTGAAGAAATACTAACACAATCTCTTTCTCACTTCAAAACCTTAGAGATAATCAAATCGTCTCTTTTTTATTTCAAAATCGGTGATTCATTTTCCTTAGCGAGACGAAAATCACAAATCATCTCGTAAAAAGTAAACTCACCATTATGGCGGCGGCGGTTGCGACAGGAGTTGCACCGGCGGCGATGGTTGATCAAGTTCCGAGTCCGACGACTCAGACTTCGGTTCAGGTTCCGGTTTCGATGCCGGTTCCATCTCCGGCGTTGGTGGCAGATCAAACGCACCCGAACTCATCGCTCTACGCGGGAGATCTGGACCCGAGAGTGTCCGAAGCGCATCTGTTCGATATGTTCAAGCATATCGGTAATGTTGTCTCGGTTCGAGTCTGTCGCGATCAGAACCGTCGATCTTTGGGATATGCCTACGTCAATTTCAGTAACCCTAATGATGGTAAATATCATTTCTCTACCGCTTAGGGTTTCTTGTCTGGCAAAATAAATTTTATATCATGGATTGCATTACAACAAAGAAAATTACTATCGTTTATACCACTTTTTCACGCTTTAGGTTCTTCAGATTTAAAGTAATCTGCGGTTATTTTGCAAAAATTCTATTCAGCCAAGTGTACATGTTGGATCATTCGACTATTTAGCTATTCCCTATGATTTGCACTACATAAATTAACACTCAATTTTTTGTTTTTTTTGTTGCTTTGTTGATCTCGCCTTTATTTGTTAGACCTGGTAATTAATTATAATCAGTATTGTACCATCGATATATAAATCATCTTATGAAATGCTATTTTTCAAGAAAATAAAAAGTAATCAATATTTATATATAGTCTATCCATACTATACCATGTTTATGCTACGTACATTGATATGTGTCGTTTGAAGAACGAACTCATTGTACAGAATTCGAACTTACAACAATAAAGATCTTAATTTTCTGACTATTTATATATATTTGATTAAAAACGTGATTTATTTTCGTAGCTATTCGCGCAATGGAGGCCTTGAACTACACTCCTCTCTTTGACCGACCCATCAGGATCATGCTCTCGAACCGTGACCCGAGCACGCGATTGAGCGGCAAAGGAAACATTTTCATCAAAAATCTTGACGCCTCAATCGACCACAAGGCCTTGTTCGAGACGTTTTCGAGTTTTGGAACCATCCTCTCCTGCAAAGTTGCAACCGACGTGGCTGGACGGTCCAAGGGATATGGATTCGTCCAGTTTGAGAAAGAGGAATCGGCTGAAGCCGCAATTGACAAGCTAAACGGAATGCTAATGAACGACAAGCAAGTCTACGTGGGACACTTCATCAGACGCCAAGAACGTGCTCGGGACGAAAACTCTCCTACACCGCGTTTCACTAACGTGTACGTCAATAATCTTCCCAAGGAGATTGGTGAGGATGAGCTAAGGAAGACGTTTGGCAAATTTGGAGTGATATCAAGCGCGGTTGTGATGAGGGACCAGAGCGGAAACTCTAGGTGTTTCGGGTTTGTGAACTTTGAGTGTGTGGAAGCAGCGGCTTGTGCGGTTGAGAAGATGAATGGGATTAGCTTAGGGGATGATGTGTTGTTCGTTGGGAGGGCTCAGAAAAAGTCTGAGAGAGAGCAAGAGCTGAGAAGGAAGTTTGAGCAGGAGAGGATAAACCAGTTTGAGAAATCTCAGGGAACAAATCTGTATTTGAAGAATCTTGATGATAGTGTCGATGATGATAAACTCAAGGAGATGTTTTCTGAGTTTGGAAATGTAACCTCTTCAAAGGTAACAAATAAAAATTCGTACATACGTACATATGTTGTTGATGTTACGTTTGTCTTTGATCACAATCCACTGATTAAATGTAGGTTATGGTTAATCCACAAGGAATGAGCAGAGGATTTGGTTTCGTTGCTTATTCCAGTCCTGAAGAAGCTTCAAGAGCCGTGAGTTGTTAAAGCTATTATTTTTATGTTATCTTCTCTTTTGATATCTTAAAGATGAACACTTATAATGCAGTTGAATGAAATGAATGGGAAGATGATAGGAAGGAAACCACTTTACATAGCTCTTGCGCAGCGGAAAGAAGATAGACGAGCACACTTACAGGTTTCTTAAACTTTCTTTACATAATAACAGATGGGATTGTTGAAGTTGTGCTATGACTTAATAATGTTTGCTGTTTTTAGGCGTTGTTTTTACAGATTAGAGCACCAGCAGGGTCAATGCCGCAATCCCCAATGTCGGGGTTCCACCACCAGCCAGGTGGACCAATGTCGGGTCCACCTCAGCACATGTACGTAGGCCAGAACGGACCAAGCCTGGTCCCGTCCCAGCCCATTGGATACGGGTACCAATCTCAGTTCATGCCCGGGATGCGTCCAGGTTCTGGACCGGGTAACTTCATCATGCCTTATCCTTTTCAGAGACAACCTCAGGCCGGTCCTCGTATGGGTATTAGGCGTGGTGCTACTAACATGCCGCATCACATCCAACAACAGCAACAACAACAACAAGTATGTTAACTTACTGAGTTTATTTATAGTTTTCAGCAATCAGGAAACTAAATGTGGATTGGATTGATAGCTTATGCAACGTAACCCAAGCCCCGGAATGAGATATATGAATAGTGCGGGTAACGGGAGGAACGGAATGGAATCGAGTGTTCCGCAAGGAATCTTGCCTTCTATCATGCCTTTGCCTATAGATGCTTCTTCAATGGCTCTTGAAACTCCTCATAATCACCAGAAAGCTCCACTTCTTCCAATCTCTAAGCTCACTTCTGCTTTAACTTCCGCTAATCCAGCTGACCGCACACGGGTTTGCTCTTTTTTTATCTCCATCTCAGCTATAACCTCATATGAGATTTAGGTTTTGTCTGCATTTGTTTTTACATTTGGTTATATTTCCAAATAAACCCATATAACTTTAAACATCTTTAGAAAAAACTAACATAAATTAAACATTTGATACAAAGAAGATTGGCATATTTATTTCTTTACTCAATTATAAAAATTTGGTTGGTTACAGATGCTTGGAGAGAAACTTTACCCACTTGTGGAAAGGCACGAACCACTTCACGTGGCTAAAGTCACAGGAATGTTGTTGGAGATGGATCAAGCCGAGATCTTGCACTTGCTCGAGTCACCAGAGGCACTCAAGTCTAAAGTATCTGAGGCTTTAGATGTTCTCAGGCTATCTGTTGATCCACCTGATCATGATCTCGGTTTCTCTACCACCGACTAAAATTCTTTAAAATCTCTAAGTACCTCATTTTACTACTTTTTTTATTTGATTTCTAGTTTTGTTATGGAGTCTTAAATTTCTTCTTTACTCTCTTTAGTCATTTATTTAACCTAGTTTATGGTTTTTGAATCTTTAACTTAATGTAGTTCGTTTTATTTAGAGTTTTTGTTCTAGCAGATTATGATTTTTTAATAATTTGTGATTATCCGATTAGTCTTTTTTAGTAATCTGAGTGAACATCGTCGACATATTTGGGGTTCCGTAACTGTACTGTCCCAATCTTCGACCTTTAAAGTTTTTTGTTGGTTAACTTTGTAGAGGGAATAAGGTGCAAGCCCCAAAATGATTCCAAGACAAAAAAAAACTAAAATTGAAATTAATTTTTATATGGAAGTTATAAAGTAAAAACAAAAAACAAAAATCTGATTAATTAGAGAAAAAAATAGAACCAAGTATTGACTATTGAACACTCCAACTTATGTATATTGAAGCAAATGTTTTTTTTTTGGCCAACGGCCCAACGGTACGTATGCCTCTGTGTATATGTTATGTATGATTATTGTTTCTCTCATACTTAAATTTCAGATTTCATATATATATGTATTGGGGAAAAAAAATAGTTTCAACAAAAACTAAAAAAAAATCGATGCTGAAAAAACCAAATGCCCAAAACTCTACTTGAAATTTAAGTTGTTCGGTAATCATTGTCAGCAACAACAAGCTTTGTGTTATGATTTTTTTTTTAATAAAAAAAGAGTTATAAGGTTTTTCTGTCTTATGGTTACAGTACAGTGATATACTGATGCGAATCCGAATGTGGGTATATGTACAGTAATGAATTTATTCGAATGTGTCCTACCAATAATTTGTGGTTAGTATTCATCATGGTTGATTTCAATTATATGCACACATACCTTTTTTTTGTTGTGTGTGTGTGTGTGTTGAATTTACTAACATAGAAAGAAGACGGTTTATGTTTTTATAATTGGAAACAAGCAATTCAATGATTATAACATTCGTTTCATATAATAAATGTTTGATATGACGTTAAATTTAGAATGGTTTATGTTGATCGAATGTATATCTCTCAATTACAACAAGAATCTAATTTAATTAATAGTAATTAGGAAGCACATGTTGGCATATAATAACCCTAGTATATATATTAGCTGAGACTTCTTATTAGGTTTTTTAATTTAAAAAAATGTGAGATGATACATGAATCATGAATGAATGAAGTATCTCTGTTTATGTGAAAGATATTATAAAAAGTCAACATCAGTGCTAATTTCAAATTGACGAAACTTTTAGCACATTAAATAAAAAAATGATTGAATAAAGAAGAGAGTGAGTGGGGTTGATACGTGTCACCGTCCAAAATGTGGCTGACCCTTGTCATTGGAGCTACACTAGCCGACCTTTGCCTCATCATTTGTTGACTTCACTTACCTTCTTACATTGTTTAATTTAAACCATTTTTTCGTCATTTTATTTAAAATTATTTTACCAATTTGCATTCTTTGGTTCTAGATTGTTCCATCCACTTTCTTTTTCTCCTTTTGGGTGTGACTGATTAAATTAATAATAGAATTGAGAAGAAAAAAAAGTAGAACAAAGAAGAGAATGGAAAAATTACTGTTAGAAACAAAAAAATTCAACTCAGTTTTGTAGATAGAAAAATTCTTCCATTTTTCTCGTTTCCTTTTTGTCCAGAATAAAAAAAAAAATTCTACTTGATTGGTACAAATTTGGGAGAAAAAAAAAGACTCTCCTTTCTTTTCTTTTCTTCTAGTAAGGTGCAGACATTTTTTTTTTTTGTCGGCAATCCAGACATTTTAATTTGAAACGTTGCAGCATATCAATGTATTTTTGTAATAGTTTGACAAAATTTTGAATTTAGATCCTTGCATCTATGTTGAGTTGAAATTAAAACGCATTATAATACGTAAGGAATTATTTTATGCAAACACCACATCTAAATTATGATCCAATGATATATTAGAATCACATTTTTTTTATCAACAACACATATATGTGAATTTGAAATTTTGATTGTGAAACATCAATAATATTAACACAAAGTATTAGATTATATATCATAGTCCAAACAACATATGTATCTCTAACCAGTAATATTAACTACATTTGAATTTCATTAAACATTTAAATTAAAAATATGACCTAATGAGTAAATCAATTTTGAGCTTAATTTTTTTGAATACTTTTTTTTAATAAATTTTAGAAATTCTAGGCCTCTGATCTATAATTTTAGATGTAAATCATTCTTTCTAAATATAAGTGAACTAGTGATTTTGAATATTTAAAAAACTATTAGAGTATCATCTAATTAATTATTATTATTTATTTTTCGATGAAGTTACATTTTCAAATCCTACGTTGGCTCCGTTGCAAAAATGTTCGATCGGAATTTGTGATTTTTTTCTTATATTAAACTGATTGATGTCATGGTTCTGCTGTGAAAAAAGTATATTGTCTAATTTAGTAATACTTGAAGAAAAATAATTTAATTTAAAAGGTTATGTTGAGAATGAAAGGGGTAATGAATATCTCGCTCACTAAACCACAATATTTTTTTTTGTCGTCCACTCAACCACAATATAATCAATTCATTGGACTATAACTTAAACATATAATATATCTAACGAAATGTCTACCATTTGAGAATACGACTTTTCAAAAAAGTTTTAGAATTTCTTAAAAAAACTTCTCCACCATAGTATACTTTAATAAAAGATTGTTATTAAAATGATATATTTACAAACCCAAAAAGTAGGCAAACTAGCTTTACTAAAATTGAATACTCCTTCGATCAACATATTTTTTCACAAATGGTAAAATCATAAACAAAAATTGAAGCTAACTCCAAAATTTATGTAATTTTCTTATTATCACGCTTCAAGCATTTGTAATTACCAACATAATAATACAATCAAAGAACTCGATGTCTAACCAACAAAAATGAATATTTGTGTATAATTTTGGTTATCATTATTATGCACTTGCTCGTCAAATGGTCAAATATCATTTGGAATATCGGTGTAGTGTTTTTTGAAGATCCGTTTAAATTAGAAAAAGTTCGAAATAAATTTAATTAGAGAAATTAAAGGCAACCACATTATACGATATGTGGTTGTTGTTTTTTTTTTTGCTAAACTATATTATATGTGGTTGTTCATAGACTCAAAGTGTACATTTTTCCTTCATTAGTATTATTGGACATTACATATTTTCTCTATGGATCCCTTTCAAGTGAAGTGTGAGGTAGTATTTATCAAATTTATTTTAGCCGAATTTGAATACCGAGCTACCGATTTATGAGCCGACATTTCTCTTCTCACTTGAAAAAAGCCACATTGCCTATATATACATATTTTAAATCATCTCGAATAACAAAAATATACTATATGTTTATCTTTTTTTTTAACACTGGGTATATTTTTCTAATTTTTAATGTACATTTTACATTTAAAAAATATATTTTTTTGTCGTTTGAATTTATGAACTATTGTAAATTATGAGAACTGTTACATAGACAATTCTACCACGGATAATTCAATCTAACTTTTATAGATCCACGATAGACGGTACTACCTGCTTTCCGGACTTCTTTTTACCTTCATTACGTGGAATCACGGCGAACGGTTCTCCTTGCAAAACATTGAAGATTTCATGTAAACTTGTCTCCATTAATCTGCATAATTATTAATAAATCAGATTATCTAGGAATCGAATTCCAAATCTCCTAGTATATAAGCATTAATAAACACTTTGGTCAACTACTGGACGAAAGGGACTTACACACTTAAAAAGATGTTACGTTTGAGAAAAAAAAATGTTAAGTTTGTTTCAAAATTTAGAAATAACTTATATATTTTTTTAAAGTAATTAAAAACTAATTGTATGTTATATAAAAAAAGATATTAAAGATTTGATTGTTTTCTATTAAATTACAATTATCTCCACGTATGGTTTGAGCCCATACATACATGGGAGCATGACCATGAAAAAAAGCCCAGTGATGTTTTCATCTTCAGACTCCAGCCATCCAGAGAGTGGACCCCACACACCACGAATCGTATGGAGATCATTACAATATATTGCTCGCATCTTATTGCGCCACGTCTTGTGTTTGGAGGAAGATCAACGTCCATATATCTCTTGCTCTACTCTGATTGGTACACGTCATCTTGTTATTGTTCTACTTGTGTGGTAGAGTTAGACAAGTGGGAAGATAAAAAAAATATCTCAAAGGGAGCGTGGGACCCATTTAGATATTTTCTCAACGGGCTGTTTCCTCAAAAAGCTGCCCGTTAATCCACAGCCATCAAATGGTAGGGCTGGACAAATTATTCGCTAGATTCGCTCCGATTCGATATTTGTTCCCATTCGATCCAAAAAATTCGGATATCCGTTATGAATCAAAACGGAACAAATAGTAAAATCTAGTATCCGCCTCAAGCGGAGCAAATAACAAATACTAATTTTAAAAATCCGAATATCCGCTCCGATCCGTATATTACTTATATATACATATAATATGATAGGTTTATAACGTATATTTGCATTTTTAGACTTTTTAAATACATTTGGCGAAATATTTATAGTAAGAATAGGTAGATAGATACTAACTTTTAATTGAAAATAGATTTATTTTTCTTAAATAAAAAACACATGTTTCATTTTTCACCATCTTAATCTTCCACTTTTTATTTTTATTTAATTATATCGGATAAAATTATGTAATTTAATATATTTATTTACTAGTTAGTTTAAATATTATATTAAAACAAAAAAATTTTAAAAAAATATGGTGTTTTGATTATTTTTTTGGGTCTAAAACGGATATCCGCGAATATCCGGATATCCGCAAATATCCGAAAAAAATTCGGATATCCGCAATTTTGGATATCCGAAACTTTTCGGAGCAAAGCAAATCGGAAAACTAGATATCCGACAAAAACAAATCGGATCACAAATACTGTATTTTTTCCGGATATCCGCTCCGTGTCCGGCCCTATCAAACGGCTCGAAACTTTTCCGGGCAAAGCTGCCCGAAAACTTTGTAAAGGAATTTTTGTGTGGGACTCACTCATCACTGAATCAACGGTCGAGATTCGAAGGTGTACGTAACACCTCGTAGCATCTGAACGTGGCTACTCCCAAAATATCTTTGGACACATGTCACTTGTTTTTGTAAACTAATTAACTAATCAGGCAATCACATGAGAGCCTGTAGTTAATTTAATAAAAAGGAAATAATACAATCATTCATGACCAAACAAACCTTTAAATAATCTGTGATTAGTTTATTTATATTCTTTACCAATATTACCATACTGCGAATCTCGGAGTTGTGTTTCAAAATAACTACTGAACATATAAAGGGTAAATGTATATAAAAAATATTTATTATCTGCACACAATTTGTTTTTTTGGGGGGTAAATTTACGTTTGAAGAGATTTTTAAACTTAGCTAATTACTAAACAGACCGAATTTTGGAGTAAGCCAAGTTTTAAAATTAGATTTTTGGATATTTTCACAGCCAAAATCTGTATTGGAAAATTAAACTACTTAATTATTGAGAATAAATCCATAATTAGTTCAATGAGATAGACCATATAATCTAAAGTATTGTAGCTTAGTGGTAAATAGTGATTTCGAAGTAAAATAAAAAAAAATTGCTATTCGCAAAAAATAGTCGGATTGATGGCGTATAATTCAATTTTTGCAACGTTAAATTTGGTAGATAAATTTTGTCTAGAATATTGTTGCACGTCTCTACACCACCGGTTTGTTGTCGCTGGGATCACTCGAAATTACTGATAAATAAAAAAAAAGGATCATATATTTAGAAAGTTTTATTTAAAATAAGAAACATGTGGTAATTTTAACCACGGAATCAGAATGCATGTATGCGAGTGAGAGGATGATAATGGTATGGCCATGGATGGATGTTAATGCGGGGCATAAAGGTCGTGGCAAAGCCAGAAAAATATCGATGCCACGTCAGCGGAAATCTTAAACCGAGTGGAGAAGCCTCCAAATCTCTCTCTTCTCTCTCTCTCTTCCAAAGCCACAATCTCTCCTCTGTGACTTCCTCCAGAATCCTTTTTTTCTTCTTTCTTCTTTTTCACAGATATTCTTCAATCGAGTTTTAGCTCTCAAAAATATCCAAAGCAGACAAGAGATTATCAGTAATCGTCTTCGAAGATTCTTACAGGTCTTGTTTTGTGTGTGTGTGTGTCTTTTTTTTTTTTTTTTTTTTTTGTAGATTATCAGATGAGATTTGGTGTTCAGATTAATTTTGATTGATGGATGGATTCTCCTTTACTTTGTTTGGTGTTTGTGTGTTGCTTACTGGTTTCTTTCTACTTTGCATTTTCTCAGCATAGATTTGTTGTCTTCTCTGTGTCTGATTTCAACTTCTGTATCACATCTCGTCTGATTTGAGATTTTCTCTCTCTTAATTGTATCTACAGGAAGGAAACGAATATCAGTTTTACCAACCTGTGTATTAGGATCATCTCATCTCATCTACACTACTTTTGATCTTGGCGATATAGTGATTCCTTTGGAGATAGAATCAAAGCTTCGATTTTACTGTACAGGGGTGTTGTTATTGCCGGCGAATGTTATACTACGACCCTATTGACTCTCGATCAAGGGTTTAGGGATTTTGCCTAGATTTTTCTACTGTTGGTGTTGTTAGATTGTAACCATTTCTGGTGGGTTTTTTATATTCTGGATGGCTACTTCATCTGAGAGGTGGATCGATGGTCTTCAGTTCTCCTCCTTGTTATGGCCTCCGCCACGGGACCCTCAACAACATAAGGTATGGCTGATCCATGAACCCTCAGCTATGGTCTTTTCCTTCCCTGATTACTAATTGTGTTCTCTGTGGTTTTCCCAGGATCAAGTTGTTGCTTATGTCGAATACTTTGGTCAATTCACGTCAGAGCAATTCCCCGACGACATTGCTGAGGTACTTATTGTGTGATGCCTAAGGAGTTTATTGTTACTGATAATGCTTATAAGAGTATTCTCTCAGTAGTGACGTTTGACTGATTTATAAAAAAACATCTGTATCAGTTGGTCCGCCATCAGTATCCATCTAATGAGAAGCGACTATTGGATGATGTGCTCGGTATGATGAACTTCTCTATCAACACTTGAGATGCTATATCCGCACTTCATTGTTGTGAATGTCCATCTGATTTTTTCGTTTGCTGATGAACAGCCATGTTTGTCCTTCATCATCCGGAGCATGGTCATGCAGTAATTCTTCCCATCATCTCATGTCTCATTGATGGCTCTCTGGTGTATAGCAAGGAAGCTCATCCTTTTGCCTCTTTCATATCTTTAGTTTGCCCAACTAGTGAGGTAAATACTTTCCCAACAATTTTAGCTTCTACGACCTTTCATATCATGCTTAGCTCTACCTTTTTCTACTGACATGTTCACAATCCTAACAGAATGACTATTCGGAGCAATGGGCTTTGGCGTGCGGAGAAATCCTTCGCATTTTGACTCATTACAATCGTCCTATATATAAGACCGAGCAGCAAAATGGAGAAACAGAGAGAAATTGTCTGAGCAAAGCTACAACTAGTGGTTCTACGCTTTCAGAGCCTAAGGCTGTATCACCAGTACAGCATGAAAGGAAACCTTTAAGGCCTTTGTCTCCATGGATCAGTGATATATTACTTGCTGCCCCCCTGGGTATAAGAAGTGACTACTTTCGTTGGTAAGTAGATTGTGTTACTGATGCTTTTATGTCTCTTTTTTTTTTGTCTTCTGCTGAGGACTATGGATTGAGGTTCTGTAGTGTGCTTAAGGTTACTTGCAACTAAAAATGTTGTTTATATATACAGGTGTAGTGGTGTAATGGGTAAATATGCTGCTGGAGAGCTCAAGCCGCCAACCATTGGTGAGTTTAATAATTCCATGTTAATATCATCCCAGAACCATATATTGATGAAAATTCCGATCAATAGAATTGTTCTATCATTTTGTTCATAAATGTGTTTCCATCGCCTGTGGCTATTAGAATGGGTTCTGACTTGCTTCTTATAACTCTCACGTTGACCACTGTCCTACTTTGGCAGCTTCTCGAGGATCTGGTAAACATCCTCAACTGATGCCTTCGACGCCAAGATGGGCGGTTGCTAATGGAGCTGGTGTCATTCTGAGTGTTTGTGACGATGAAGTTGCTCGATATGAGACTGCTACGCTAACAGCGGTTGCTGTCCCTGCACTTCTTCTTCCCCCTCCAACGACATCCTTAGATGAGCACTTAGTTGCTGGCCTTCCAGCTCTTGAGCCATATGCACGTTTGTTTCATAGGTAGTGTTTCTCAACTTACCCTTTGGATTGGGTTATTAGTAGTAGTCTGTTGCTAGTTTGAAGGTTATGCTTCCTGGAGTCCCTGGTTCAGAATTGGTTCTCACTTTCCTGTTTTACTGTCAGATATTATGCCATTGCAACTCCAAGTGCTACTCAGAGACTTCTTCTTGGACTCTTAGAAGCACCGCCGTCGTGGGCTCCAGATGCACTTGATGCTGCTGTACAGCTTGTGGAACTCCTTCGAGCTGCTGAAGATTATGCATCTGGTGTAAGGGTAAGCGTAATATGAATCCTTTAATCACTCTCCAGAAAGCTGATTGTGTCCTTTGAAACTTCATCCGCGGATAACATTGGCTCCTATAAAATAATCAGCTTTGATATGTCATCAAAAGGATCAGCTTTGATCACACTCTCTTTCTTGATGCAGCTACCCAGGAATTGGATGCATTTGCACTTCTTGCGTGCAATAGGAATTGCTATGTCTATGAGGGCAGGTGTTGCTGCTGATGCTGCGGCCGCTTTGCTTTTCCGCATACTCTCACAGCCGGCACTGCTTTTTCCTCCGCTAAGCCAAGTAGAGGGAGTAGAAATTCAGCATGCGCCTATTGGTGGCTACAGTTCAAATTACAGAAAGCAGGCATGGTTCCTATTTTTTTTTCTTTTTGCTCTTCTACCAACTTATCTCTGATACGCGCTTGGCATTCTGCTAGAAAATTATATTGAGACTGACTAATGTCACAAACCTGTATTTCTCACCAGATAGAAGTTCCTGCAGCAGAAGCAACAATTGAAGCCACTGCTCAAGGAATTGCCTCAATGCTTTGTGCTCATGGTCCTGAAGTCGAGTGGAGAATTTGCACTATATGGGAAGCTGCGTATGGATTGATCCCTTTAAATTCCTCAGCGGTTGATCTTCCCGAAATCATAGTTGCTACCCCACTGCAACCTCCTATCTTGTCATGGAATCTATACATTCCACTCCTCAAAGTACTTGAATATCTTCCACGGGGGAGTCCTTCGGAAGCATGTTTGATGAAAATATTTGTTGCCACAGTGGAAACAATCCTCAGTAGAACTTTTCCGCCAGAATCTTCCAGGGAACATATCAGGAAAGCTAGATCGAGTTTTACCACAAGATCAGCGACCAAAAACCTTGCTATGGCTGAGCTTCGTGCTATGGTCCATGCTCTCTTTTTAGAATCATGCGCTGGTGTGGAAATAGCTTCACGCCTACTTTTTGTTGTGTTGACTGTATGTGTTAGCCATGAAGCACAGTCTAGTGGGAGCAAGAGACCGAGAAGCGAATATGCTAGTACTGCCGAGGAGAATCAATCTGTAGCTGACAATCAAACTACTAACCGTAAAAGTAGGAATGTCAAGGGACAGGGACCTGTGGCGGCATTTGATTCATACGTTCTTGCTGCTGTTTGTGCTCTTGCCTGTGAGGTTCAGCTTTATCCTATGATCTCTGGAGGGGGAAATTTTTCCAACTCTGCAGTGGCTGGAACTATTACAAAGCCTGTAAAGGTAAATGGGTCATCTAACGAGTATGGAGCTGGGATTGACTCGGCAATTAATCATACACGCCGAATCTTGGCAATTCTAGAGGCACTCTTTTCATTGAAACCATCTTCTGTGGGGACTCCATGGAGTTACAGTTCTAGCGAGATAGTTGCTGCGGCCATGGTTGCAGCTCATATCTCCGAACTGTTCAGACGTTCAAAGGCTTTGACGCATGCGTTGTCTGGGTTGATGAGATGTAAGTGGGACAAGGAAATTCATAAAAGAGCATCGTCATTGTATAACCTCATTGATGTTCATAGCAAAGTTGTTGCGTCCATTGTCGACAAAGCTGAACCCTTAGAAGCCTACCTTAAGAATGCACCGGTTCAGAAGGATTCTCTGACCTCTTTAAACTGGAAACAACAGAATACATGTGCAAGCACCACAGGCTTTGGTACAGCGATGACATCCACGTCACGTAGTGAAATGACTCCAAGAGGCAACCATAAGTATGCTAGACATTCAGATGAAGGCTCAGGGACTAGACCCTCAGAGAAGGGTATCAAAGATTTCCTCTTGGACGCTTCTGATCTAGCGAATTTCCTTACAGCTGATAGGCTTGCAGGGTTCTATTGTGGTACACAAGTTCTTTTGAGGTCAGTGCTTGCAGAGAAACCGGAGCTGTCTTTCTCCGTTGTTTCACTGTTATGGCACAAACTGATTGCTGCTCCTGAAATCCAGCCTACTGCAGAAAGCACCTCTGCTCAACAAGGATGGAGACAGGTAAACCTCAGCATCTGTATTTCCCAGCTCGCTTGCAGTTTCCTTGATGTTCTTTTGATTCTTCACGAATCCAAATTCTCAAGGGATTTAACTTCACTCACTGATCATATTTTTTCGTATATCAGGTAGTTGATGCTCTATGCAATGTCGTATCTGCAACGCCAGCAAAAGCAGCTGCAGCAGTTGTTCTCCAGGTCTAAAATTCTCTGGATTTTTTTTATTTTAATTTGTCAGGAATACAACACACTAAGAATGGTCAACTACCGAAAACCTATGGCATGTGTTCATGTTATATCATGCTTGGTTCATCGATTTGATCTCTCATGAAAAAATCAGATTGTAAGAAAAATAAGCCGAGAAGTTTTGTGCAACACTTGTCATGGATAGGAAATAAAGAAAAAATATGTGTAAAATGATTGTGGCTTGTTTCAAGCTTGTATATTGAAGGATCTACTTTTATGCTCCAGTATTTTGAAAGGTTTTGTGTTATTTACAGGCCGAGAGAGAGTTGCAGCCTTGGATTGCTAAAGATGATGAAGAAGGTCAGAAAATGTGGAAAATCAACCAACGGATAGTCAAAGTGATGGTGGAGCTCATGCGTAATCATGACAGGCCCGAGTCACTAGTGATTTTGGCAAGTGCATCGGATCTTCTTCTGCGGGCAACTGATGGAATGCTTGTTGATGGAGAAGCGTGTACATTACCTCAACTTGAGGTATTATTCTGTTATAGATTGCTCTACAATGCCTTTCCTTAGGTTATACTGAAAATCGGTCTCCTGATACTAACGTATTTCATTCAAACTTTTGCAGCTACTTGAAGCCACGGCAAGAGCAATACAGCCGGTGCTAGCTTGGGGGCCATCTGGACTAGCAGTGGTCGATGGTTTATCTAATCTATTGAAGGTAAGCGTAAATCGAACAGAGCCTGTGGTTTCCTGTGTCGATTGTAAATGATTAGTAGTAGGTCCAAACTAACTCTCACATAAACCCATGAGTTAAACTCGCTCTTAGAAACAAGTTGTGAACGGAGGGAACTTTAGGCTCCTAAACCATCTCTCTCTTAGCTTATTATCTTTTAATAAGTCGCCATTTTCCCAAATGTTCCTTTTGCAAACTAGGGTATTAAAGCTCAGAGTCAGGTCCAGTTACCAAAATACTTAACTCAGTTGTGGACAACTGAATCTGGACTGTCGTCTAGAGACAAAGCAGGTCTAATCTTTGGCGCTGACATGTTTGCTTATTTCTATGCAGTGTCGTCTACCAGCAACAATACGGTGCCTTTCACACCCAAGTGCACACGTACGTGCCTTGAGCACATCAGTACTACGGGATATCATGAACCAAAGCTCGATAACCATCAAGGTAACTCCAAAACCGCAAACAACAGAGAAGAACGGAATGCACAGCCCGTCCTATCGGTTCTTCAACGCCGCCACAATAGACTGGAAAGCCGATATCCAAAAATGCTTGAACTGGGAAGCGCACAGCTTACTCTCCACGACAATGCCTACTCAGTTTCTTGACACCGCGGCTCGAGAACTAGGTTGTACCATATCCTTGTCCCAATAACGAGCACCCCTTTTGTTTTTGGTTATTTAGTTCCTTAAAACAAATTGGACGTAGACCAAGAAGAATATAATATTGTTGTATGTAATATGTATGATGAGTGACTGACGCAATCACTCCCACCGGCGTTAGATTTACTGTCGCTCGGGTCTTATATAACTCAACTTCTTCTTTGTACATTTTAAATGACGAAGCAACACAACTTTCTTTTTTTCTTTTACCTTTGGTGTTTGGTTAATATAGTACACCATGTTGTGTCTTTTGAGCCTCGTCTTTTTTTTTTTTCTCTAACTTCATGATTTAGCTTGTCGTTAGCGTCGTAAAGCTAAATCGTAATGTATAGTTTCTTCTTTCTTTTTCTTTTTCTAGTTGTAAATACGTCATATGAGTGTTTTGCGGTGTTTTCCTTTTCATATACGTATAATATCACCATTTCGTTGTCATGTCCAAAAATTATCGCCCAGATTTTAAAATTATAACCACCGAATTTGGATACCAAATGATTTAATAATCTCTTAGCATTTTCAAGGGTAAATCAGTCATTAACCGCAATAGTTCATATTATAGTTGTAAACCCTAAGGAGTTCGCCGCAAACTTATAACAAGAAGAAGAACTGACCAATCCGCTTTGGTAGCGCCTCCAGACTCTGCAAAACAGCATCATCCTTCAGTCACCATCTTCCTCCGCATCCAAAAATGGTAAGCAATGTTCTTCAAATCTATTCTCTTCGTTTTCTTCGAATAGTTGTCTGTTTTTTTTGTCCAATAGCTCGTGCTTACTATCGCCTCGTTTTGTACCTTTTTGCGTTGTTTTTCATTGCTGGTTACGAGGTTGGATCTGATTTTGTTGGAGTTTAAGCTTATGGTTTTATGTTTTGTTTTAACGATTTTGACAAGTTGCGACTGACGGATCTGGTTTTGGTCGCGTGTGTGTAGTCTCTAGTTGCCAATGAGGAATTTCAGCACATTTTGCGTGTGCTCAACACTAATGTTGATGGGAAGCAAAAGATTATGTTTGCCCTGACCTCGATCAAGGGTATTGGAAGGAGATTCGCCAACATTGTGTGCAAGAAAGCCGATGTTGACATGAACAAGAGGTTTTTCTATCCTACTTTTCAACTATAGGAATTATGTGGATTAGGAGGGATTGTGATTCTTTGCGAGGTTCTGAAAACTCGATAAAAGATGTCGTTTCTATGACTGTGAATGAACATGGTTGATCTAGTTGTGTTCTACGAAATCATATGTTTAGGTTTTGCTTTGCGAAAAGTTAGTGAAGAAGTTGGTCTTAAAAATATGAATGTATGTGTGTTTCCTTTGGTGGAATTTTCAGGGCCGGAGAACTAAGTGCCGCTGAACTTGACAATCTCATGACAATCGTCGCTAACCCTCGCCAATTCAAGATCCCAGACTGGTTCTTGAACAGGCAAAAGGATTACAAGGATGGGAAATATTCCCAAGTTGTTTCCAATGCTCTGGACATGAAGCTGAGAGATGATCTTGAGCGTCTCAAGAAGATCAGGTAACACTCGCACGCTCTCCTCTGTAACTCTGAGAAACCATGTCAGTAAATAGGAGGATTACATAGTTAAAAAAAGATATGTTCATTTCGGATAACTTTTGAGAAACCTCTCACCGTGTTTGATCACCTATACTTGGGTTACATACGCAATCTATATGCTCATTTCGATAACAAACCCCAATGTATAGTAAAATCACACCGGTGCATACTTGTTTCTCTCGTGTTGTTCTGATATACATATATATAAGGCTGCAAATCGATAGAACTTTGTTAACTTAGTTCATTTTCGTTGGTGATCACTGAGTTTCTTAACGGTTTGAAACTGGTCTAATGTAAACAGAAACCACCGTGGTCTGAGGCACTACTGGGGTCTCCGTGTACGTGGACAGCACACCAAAACCACTGGACGCCGTGGAAAGACTGTCGGTGTCTCCAAGAAGCGTTAAAGAGTTGGTTGCGCGAGCTTTGGTTCAATGGTTTGGTCTCATATTGTTTTTTTCAAAAGAGAGAAAGAGGTTTAGTTTAAGAGATGTTGTTTCATCAAGAATGGTCTCAGTAGCTTTATATAATACAATATAATTTGTTGTTCAACTCTTTTTTGTTATAATCTCTCCAAGTCAAAAATTTATCTTTTGTTATTTTGTGATTCTGTTTCTTGGTAGAAAAAAAAAAAAGTAATACTAATACATTCGCACTTGTGCTATTCAACAAGACAAGAACATTTTAGGTAATGAAAAATGATTCTGAGTGTAAAATCTGTTATTTAATGTGAAATTATAGACTCTTCTTAAGAAAATCGTTAAGTGGATTAAAGAAAGGGCAGTCGCTATCATGCGCAAGTACATCGTTATCACTATCAGTAACTTTAAACACTGGAATTAATAAATATGATTTTTTCATGTTACTCTCTCTCTTTCTCTTCACTCCTTCTCTCTCATCGCCGATTTGATTCACTCAGAGAGATTGAGAGAGAGAGAGAGAGTGACGATCTCAATCGCCGGCGCTGACCAAAGTCATACCGGAGCTGATCCTTCAGGTGAATTTCTTCCTCCTCTAGATTCCGTTTTTAACTCCTTTCCCGAGAAAAACCACTGATCGGAAATCAGCAAAAGTAGTACCGAGGACGACTAGCTTTTGAGATCATCGTATTCGTCGGTGCCTTTGAAGCTGTGTGCATGTTTAAACTCATAGTGGTCTTCTTCTTTCCCTTGTTTGCTTCATTCGAAATTCGATAGATCTTCTTAATATAACTTATCATTCACGAGTCTTGTACATCTCTTCGGTTACAGATCCAGTCGCATTTCGTTTCGTTCCACTATCTCTGTTACGATTTGTTTCTCTCTCTGGCGTTTTTAGATCTCCTCTAGGATTGAGAGTTGATCAAATCCTATTTCCTGTATATAACTTTGCGTTTGAATGGGATCCTCAAAACTCTTTTTTTACTCAGGTGGTTTTAGTCTACAGAAAATATAAGCCTGTGGAATGTTTGTATGTTAGAGAAACAGGTCTTGCTTTAAATGTAAATTTCTCAGTTATTGTAGTCTGATTGTCTTCTGTTAGCTTCTGCTGCCTCATAAGATTTGAAATTTGGAAAGTTTTCTTATATCTGAATCTGTTAACTTCACAGGTTTCCAAAACTCTACTATTTGCACCTCGGGTTGACCAGGAAGGTGCACATTGTCAGATTTTAATGTACGCCAGATGAATAGAGCAACTAATGTTACTGGCAGTAGAAGGAGGGGGTTTCTTCTCAGCGTCCGCGTCTGGGTATAGTAAGGGATTGACCCTTCTTTTCTCTGGTGATAAGGACGGAGATAGGCCCATGAGAGTTGTGCCGTGGAATCAGTACCAGGTGGTTGACCAAGAGGCTGACCCTGTTGTTCTTCAGCTGGATTCCATTAAGAACCGAGATTCCCGCGGTTGCGCTTCCTTCAGTTGTTTTGGTGGCGCTTCCGCAGGACTTGAGACCCCATGTCCTCTTAAAGTAGAACCTGTGCAGCATCGTGAAATATCATCACCAGAGTCTGTTGGTGTTTCTGAAAAAGGCAAAGACCACGTAAGTGAAGCTGATAACAACAGCAAAGAAGCTTTCAAACTCTCATTGAGGAGTAGCTTGAAGAGACCGTCTGTTGCGGAATCACGCTCTCTTGAGGATATAAAAGAATACGAGACATTGACCGTGGATGGTAGCGATCTCACTGGTGACATGGGAAGACGGAAAGTGCAGTGGCCAGATGCTTGTGGTAGTGAACTCACTCAAGTTAGAGAATTTGAGCCAAGGTATGTGATGTGTTGCCTCTTTCTTAAATCTCAATACAGTGAAACATTAGTAAATCCATTGTTTTATTATCCACTCCAAATATGATCCTGAATGTGAATCCTGAGCTTTAATTTACTGCTGCGACTTAGCCTCTATGCCTCAAAATGCAAATCCTTTTAAGTCGTTCAAAGTTTCGTTTCATGTGCTTTGTACTGGGCAAACTGGATACATATATTATTTGTTATGCATCAGGGTTTTTGCATAGACTTTGTAGCATTGTTTCCATTTCTTTTTACCGTATGATCCTCTCTCGGTTTGTTACTGACTTACGAGAAACAAACTTTTGATTTTGGTGGTAGTGAGATGGGGTTATCAGATGAAGAATGGGAGACGGGAGGACAAAGGACATGTTCGTGTGTAATCATGTAGATCCAGAAAATCATCGGTATCACTCTGTTACTCACCTCTTGTGTGCATCTCTCACAGATTTAAAGTGTATTTAGGGTCTGTTATTACAAAAGTCTCTTCAAGGTTTTGGCTTTGTACATTTTCCCCGTGTTTCGAGTGGCAACTTATTCCCGGTTTCTTTTTCCTTTTATATAAAAACGATAAGAGAACATCCAAATCGATGCAGAGAGCGAGAGAGAGAGAGTAAGTCGCAATAACTCTTGAATCAATGAGAGAGGAATCTCAACCACACCACAAAACTAGAATGCAAACAATTGAACAAGTTGACATAACTGAACAAGAGAGTATCTCCGACCAGCGATTTGGTCAGACAAGTTATGGTCTCGACCAGGAAAGCTTTTTGATTTGTCTTTTGACTAAAAAGCATTTATTGGCATCAAACTCCTTATTCTTAAAAGTGTGATTTCGGCAATATAGGGGTAAGCTGTAAAATTAAAAACAAAAGGAGAAAATAGAATATAAATAAATATTAGGGACCAAACCGAAACATAGAAGTCTACCGTCTCTTCAAACCAAACCCAGAAACCCCGTCCGACGTTTCCCCGGTGCAGCCAAGAACCAGAGAGAGAGAGATGCGGAGGATCAGATCCATGTACGGACGAATTGGGTTTCTTAGGAGAGTACCCGAAAACTCTACGAAGCAATCTCATACATTCCTCGCCTCTCTCTCCTTCTCTACGGACGGTGGTTATGGCGGTGGCGGTGAGCTTCAGCAGAATAGCTCCAGGGTCAAGATCTTCGATCGAGACCTCAAGCGCATACACGTGTAGTGTTCGAATTCATCTTTCATTTTTTCTTTTAAAACCCAGATTTCGATTATTTGTTTCTGATTTATGACTTTTGTGTTCGATTTTGACTCCGGACTGAAGCGTGACCGAGCGGCATGGCTGTCTCGCCATAAAAACGACACCTTTCTCGACGCTGTTGCAGAGAATCTCCTTGATCGCTTAGAGGTGACTCTTTGTTTTGATATAATGATCGCATTGAGAGAGTAGAGAGCTATTAGCAAAACCCATAGGTGTTAAAAGTATTGAGCTTCTCTTGGGGGCTACATTTCTTGGTTTTATTACTGTGTGATCTTGTTTTTTGCTCTTTCTAAGGATTGTAAGAAGAGTTTTCCTTCTGCATTGTGTTTGGGAGGATCTCTTGCTGCTGTTAAGCGATTAATACGTGGTCGCGGTTAGTTATCTCTCTCTCTTGACTCTCCTGGTTTAGATTTATTTCCATCTGCATTTTGAATGATGATGATGATGATTTTGATGATTTCTATCTGGCTTTGTTGCACAGGTGGGATTGAAAAGCTTATCATGATGGATACCTCATATGACATGATTAAATCATGTAAAGATGCTCCAGAGGATTCACTCGATAACTCCATCGAGACATCTTATTTGGTTGGTGATGAAGAGTTTCTGCCTATCAAAGAGAGGTAACAACAACACTATTGTAAAGCCTGTTTTTTTTTTTCCCTTTGCCGCCACTCACCAGAGTTCTATACTAACATCTGGAAAATGTTGTTTGCGAAGTTCGGTTGATTTGATCATAAGTTCGTTGGGGCTTCATTGGACAAACGATCTTCCAGGATCCATGATACAGGTTTCCAGTTTTGTTGCTTTGGTTGGTGGTTTGTCCTCTGAGCAAAATTAATAATGTGTTGGTTTTGGATTGTCATAACTGCAGTGTAAACTGGCGCTGAAGCCTGATGGCCTATTTTTAGCAGCAATTCTTGGAGGAGAAACCTTAAAGTTTGTCCCGTCTTTCATCTCAATATTGAATACCTCTCCCATGTGTTCTTTCTTATTCTCCTTTATAAATTGAATTTTTTTATCAGGGAGCTGAGAATAGCATGCACTTTGGCTCACATGGAGCGTGAAGGAGGCATTAGTCCCCGGCTATCGCCTTTGGCACAGGTGTGTGTGAATCTTAACAAGTTCATTTAATTTTATTTCCAGCTTGAAATGGCGGCGATTGCAAATTTGTAGATGACAGAACCAACAAGTTGATTTCTAGTACTGAGCTGAAGAGCATGGCTTCTCTTTCTTTCAGGTTAGGGACGCAGGGAATCTCTTGACCAGGGCGGGTTTTAGTCTTCCTGGTGTTGACGTTGATGAATATGTAGTTAAATACAAGAGTGGTAAACTACTTTTGTTCTCCATCATTGGCAAAAACGTGTATCTTCCAAGAATTTCTTCTAAATTTGCCCACTTTTTGTATATTTCTACTCAGCGCTGGATCTTATAGAGCATCTTCGTGCAATGGGTGAAACCAACGCTCTTCTCCAGAGAAACAAGGTTGGTTTCTTCTTCTTCTGTTAGACTTTTCGCAATTGTGACTACTGTATACATTTTCTTAACCAAAATTCCTGTTCTTGACTAAAACAACAGATTTTGAATCGCGAAACTGCTCTAGCCACGGCAGCCATATATGACTCCATGTTCGCCACAGAGGACGGCACTGTACCTGCTACTTTTCAGGTCCGTCGATAGAATTTTAGGACTAACTCAACAGTGGAAAAACCATTACCCAGCTTCATTGTTCAAGTTGTTTTGCTACAATCCATAGCCAAAATATTCTATAGCTGTTTGGAGTTAAAACAGTGGATGCTAAAAACTAAAAGTGCATAATCGCGCAGTGGACAACGTTTGATTATATCATTGGACATTCCTGTGTAGGTGATTTACATGACGGGATGGAGAGAACATTCATCTCACCCGCAGGCTAAGCGGAGAGGTTCAGCCACTGTATCCTTCACGGATATCCAGAAGCAATTCGGTGGTCAATCTTGATAGATGGATTGGAGAAGAGGCACGTTCAATAAACGGAGACTTTACAAATGAGACCGAGGGAGTTAGTGACTTAACTATAGGGTACTGTGTGGATACCCTGTGAGTTTGTCTCCAAAATGAGTTTTGTCTGAGTATTTCATTGGGAGAAAGCATTGCGATCATGACGCCCATGTATTTCGTATTTGGATAATAATGCAATATCTAACCAGATACATGTTTGCTGGTATCAACAAACTTTGGCATGAAACTTCCTTGTGAAAAGAAGAATGAGAATGTACAGAGTTGGCCGAAAAACAGATCGTCTATACATGTATCATTCCCTGGCTCATGTGCAGGAGATCTCAAACAGGTGCTACGGAGTCAAACTGCCCTCATTTTCTACCTGAATTTGCAACTGCAAGAGAAGGTTTTTGTCATATCAAGTTTCTGTTCCTTTTCCTCTGTAGCTACCTGCGTTTCTAACTGTATAATGCTTCTGGCTGGTTAAAACCTTCCTTTTTTGTTCCTCTTAATTCTAGCAGGCTTTATCTACATGAGCTTTGCAGACAACGCGTTGTACGCATCTGCTTCTCGTGTTTTTTTTAAGCAAGTCTTCTAGGTCAGCCAAACAAGTCACGTTATTGGCTGGCTTGGCAAGGCAAACAGAGACATGGATAAAAGAGGCTTATTTTTAACTGTTCGATATCTCTGCGTGCCTCTCTCCTGTAAGAAGCACCTTATAAGATGAGTCTCGTCTTTGGGATATTTCAGTTCTGCGTTAGGACACCATCATTGTCGATTCCTCTTCTGTGGCAGTGTTCGATCCCATGGAGCAGTTTTTGCAAATAGCACTTGAGATGAAGCAAGATAAAAGTCTCTCTTTTCATACAATGTATCTCGAAACCATCGCTAGACGAGTCACCGATGAATTTTGGAGTTTTTTCTTTCTTTCGGAGGTGTGAAGATGTTGAAACAGAGTGTAACTAATATTTGCTGAAACAAATCTGTTTTTGTCTTTAGGATTGTAAGAGAACCTAGACGTCCGTGCTATTTGCAACCATTCTCTTTCAATATTCAGCTGTTATAGTGATCAAGGCTTAGCATTTGTGTCTATGTCATTTACCATCATCATAAACCAAATCTATTTGTTAATCGCAAATGTAAACGAAAACGAATTGATTAGCGATTTCAATTGTGCTTGGCCGTTGATATTTGATGTACGCGATTGTATTTTGCAAACAAAATGTAATTTTCACATGTAAAATATACACAAACGCAGAAATTGTGTTTGAAACAATCGAAACCTTGCTAGAAATATCTTGGCTCACGAAATATTTTCTTTTAAAATAGATTCGTACAACTGACCAAATTTTTTTTTTTTCCGTCAACAAAATGCAATATGTGGGTTTAATCCGGAAGTTGACAAAAAAAAAAAAAAAAAAAAAACGGCACTAGCACAAAAGCTACATGTCCTGGTCCAACCACCAAAGTTTGGTCCGATCGACGTTGAAACATAAATAATAATCAAAGCCTTTATATATTCACAACCTTTTGCTTGTTACTAGGCTCTCCAACACTGCATTTCTTGGAACCTTATCTTTAAAATCAAAAGAAAGATCAAACGTGATCGTGACCGTCCAGATAATCATACACCGAAATATTCAACGGCTCCACTACTTCACCTGATCCATTCTCACAATACGTCGTCGTATCATAGCCGTACCCAGAGTTCCCGGACATAATAAACTCGCCGTTACCGTGGACTATTCCGGCGTCAATGGCCATTCCGGCATTGGAAGCAGCTTGCTGGATAGATCTCGGTGAAGTTTTGGAGACGATTGAAGGAGGAAGCAATTGAGGGAAATTGAGGGATTCGAGCGAGTTTGGTTGGTGTAAACAGTAGAAAGCGACGTCGTGTGCTACGGCGGCGCCTTCGGCGGTTGAGAATGATCCTAACCAGAGACGGTCACGAGTTCCCGGAACTCTAATCTCCGATACCCATTTTCCCCATTTCCGGCGACGGATTCCTTTGTACTTTGATTGAGTTTCGCCGGAGTCTCTGAAATCCATTTTTGTTTTTCCTCTCTGTTTTTGGTTTGTTCTGAGTTTGAATCTGAGGATACGGTGACTATTTATACGTTGAAGATTGGAAAGTCAAAGAGGATACTATAATATTATAATATTAGGTTGACCAGTTGATTTAAAATTAAATAATAGTTTTCTTTAATTCTAATGGGAAAAAATCAACGGGTCAAAGTATGACCCATTTTAGTGGTATCAATTTTGACATGCGGTGGAAATTGGTTTCAAGTTGTAATTTTTTCCTGGGGGTGTTTTTTTTTTTTTTTGTCTGAAAGTAAAATTCGAAATTTATTTGAAAATTACACTCGTTATTTCTAGACGAGTGGTATTTACCGTTTTGTGTTTGTTTAAAAATAAATGCTATTTATGTATTTTTCAATGTAAAATATCAATTACTTTTATATAGTTACCCTTAAATCATTTACAGAATATTCACTAAAATAGTCCAATTTTAGCATTTATTTTCAAAAATAATACGATGATAAGTAAAAATTGAATATGGTCGTCATTTTTTGTAAATAGAGGGTTTGATTGAAACGTTTAAGGGAAGGACAAAATAAGAGAAAATACTTCCCCTTTAGTTTTTTTAAGTTCAATCCCACATTTTTACTCCAATTTCATACCAATCACATCCATAATGTTTTTAGATGCTATTTTACATGGTAGTATATGTTATTTGACTAAAAAGTCCACAAAAAACCACTTATTTTACAATTTTATTACTATATTATTTTTGTAAATAAATACCAAAATTAGACTGTATATCTAATTAACTCTATAATTTGTTGTCGTTGTTTTGAATTGTGAAATTTTATATTTAATTGGCACCATGTAAATTTATTCATATTTTTTATATATTATTTAGGTATTATCACAATTTCCAATGTAAAAATCGTTTATGATAAAATAAAGATATTTAGATGAGTTTGTAAGAAAATAATTATGCATTTAACAAAAAATATCATGTAAAAAAAACAAAATTATTAATGGGTGGTGGTCTAATGATAATACAAAGAATTTGATTTTTTTAGATTTAAAACTTTATTGGGACAGAAAATTATTTTTTAGATCAAAATATTTAAAATCTGATTTTAATTACCAAAAAAATTATGAATCTAAGTTATAGAATTTTTACGATTTATAAAAAAAATGACAGACGGAGAAAAGGGGTGAAAACCCCACAAAACGTCGGTCCAAACTCGAGATGGAAAACGGGAAAACGTTGTAGCCTAGTTAACCACGTGGGGGGTAAGAAAACAACAAAGACTTTCTTTGCCTTTTTGTGTACAACTGCGTCATGCGTGACGTGAGCACCGTCTAAACCGGTCCTTATCTTTCTGAGAATTTGACCAAAATCTCTCTTATATGACTCCCAAGTTCCACGGATTACACACAGACAAATTAGTTGCAAAAAGTTGTTTTTTGTCTTGTTGTGTGTTTATTGCAGAAGAGACAAAGACATAGATTGTCGAATTTAGTTCACACACAACTACACCCACCGTCCACGGAATCACCTACGGAGAAGAGCCCGGTCTCATCATGTAATTAATGTGGTTCTTACCTGAGATACATAGGCCAATTCTTATAGGTTCTCGTCTTTTATACACACTAGGTGAGAATTTTATATTTTTGTCGACCCTACTCTTTCGAATTACTTTTTGTTATTAAATTTATCTTCTCGAATTCTACCATTAATCAAGTATAATTTTTTATACTATCATAATATTAAATAATCTCGATAAATAAAAAAAGTCTTTATAATCAATTTCTACTCAAATAAACCACGCTATCACTCCAAAGTTCTCTGACCGTGTCTTCTCTTTCTCTTGAGAAACATCAGTGTACCCCTCTTTCTTCATGTCTTCCATATCTGTTCCATTTGATTTAAAAAAAGATGTCGAATCCGAAGCATGATTAGACAAATTTAAAATTAGACATCTCCATAAGTTACAACTTTTTTCTTATTCTTAACAGTGTTCTAGAAGATGATAATTATACTATTATTGACCATATATCATTAACTACAAGAAACAAGTTATTCAAACCAATTGATAAAGCGAGGAAGAATCCATAGAAGTTATATTATAATCTATAGACAAGAGAAGATGTACCCACAATTTAATTTTCTGTAATTGTTTTAACTCCTATTCATTATTTGTTTTAATGTCCTAGGTTTTATTTCATGTGTTTGTCATTGAAAATTCGAAATATATAATTGAGTTAGTAAGCAATTTGCCTTGTATTTTAGTTTTCCCAGCTTGGAAGAATCAAATATGATACCATTTACGTACCTTTATGGAAAAGATGTGTACTTCTGGATGGGTCTCGAATCATGTTACATCCATCTTCGAAGACACGTTCAAAATAGCATTTTAAAAACACTGGCGCTGAAGACCTGAATATTAACAATCTTGGCATTTGTGGTAAGCGATTAAATATATAGATTTTTTGTTTTAAAATTATAACGGATGATAGTTACGGTTACTTTATTGTACCTCTTCTTTTCCCTCAAATATTGTTGAATATCTCCTTGTAGACAATGTTTCTAATGTCTTGGTTTGAAGACGAGTTTGATGTAGAATTGATGATTATCAGACCTTCCATTGATGTGACTCTTGACAACGCAACGTACAATTGTCCATGGCTGAATACTGGCTTTGGGAGATACAAGCCTACTTTTTCTAAAGTTTTTCCTTGGCTCTTGTTGATTGTCATATCATAACATACACGAACGGGGAATTGGCGCCTTCTCATCTGGTACGGACAATTCGGGTCTGATGTTGTCATGATTATCCTCGGTATAACTATTTTCTTCCCCTTGTTTGTACTCGTGATAATCTGAGCTTCTATTACTCTCTCTCCTAACCTTGTTACCAATAACCTCGTACCATTGCACAACCCTTCTTTCTGGTTGATGTTTCTCACCATAAGTATCAGAGTGTTTTTTTTAGCTGGACCTGATGATTTGGTAGGCCCGAACATTTTATTCCGTTTAAATACTCTGTTGTATAAAACGTGTTCTCATCCTCCTCTGAAATATCATTGCTTCCTATGCTGTCTGAGCTCAGATACTCTTTCGCATCTCCTTCAACTTTTGAGATTATGTAGGCATTCAACTCGTCTACTGTTTCATTTTTTGGTGTTAGAATTGCTCTTCCCCGTAGATATTCGTGATCGGCTAAATATTTCTGAAACTCCTTGTATGTAGAGTTGAATATCTCTTCCAGTGGGTTTGTTGTTTCAGGCAATAGAAGGTTCTCGTTGATTGTTATCACATCATTTTCATAGCTATGTGTAGATGTTGATTGTGGTTTACTTGCGACTCCGTCTCCCACATTTAAAATCCACCTTGAAAATAGCTTCTCCTCTCGCTTTAAACGCATATTCTGGTTTAGAATGCAAACGTTATGTTTTTCCCACAGATATGACCGGTTGATTGTCGCCATGACTGTATCTTGCCTCGTACCCTGCGGGATGACAGGTAATATTTGCCTAAAATCTCCACCGAGCAACACCGTAATTCCGCCGAAATTTTTTTCAGATGCTGCCGGGTCTGTTCTGCTCATGATATCTCTTAGTGTACGATCAACAGCCTCGAAGGTATACTTGTGTGCCATAGGTGCTTCGTCCCATATAATCAAGGAGGTTCTCTCTATCAACTCCGCTAGCATTGTCTTTGGCTTTATATCACACATCGAGTGTTCTTGTAAATCTATCAGAATCTTGAAACGAGAATGGGATGTTCGACCACCCGGTAGTAGTGTAGCCGCTATACCCGAAGACGCTGCCGGTAGTACGATTTTCCTTTCTGATCGTAGTTTTGATATGATCGTCTTGTACACATACGTATTCCCCGTTTCGCCTGGCCCATAAACAAAAAACAGCTTTCCTTCTGAATTGTTTACCGAAACTATTATAGAATTGTAAACTGTTTCTTGATCAGAATTAAGTGTTCGGAACAACCGATCATGCGCTTCTTTTAAATCGCTGATATTGTAGTTTAACTCTTCCCTTATGAGTGAGTTCTTAATCTCGTTCATTATATTCCTTTCAAGGAGGGGGCATGTCGGGGAAATCAGCCAGAGATTTGTGACTTTCAACCAACAAACTCGGTAATTCAACAAGTGTGTACTCTTGTACTTCTTCTTCCGTTAAGTTGTACTCATCGAAGTTGAAATTTTTCCTCATCTTGTGTGCCATATCCTCCCCTAAAACTGGCCAGAAACGACTCCACAAAGTTTCAGGTCGACTTACTTCATAGTATAGGAGTAACGTGATGAACATTTCTCTAAGTTGGCTAGCAGATGCCCAGTACGATGCCTCCTCCATTGCTTCATGCCACTCTTTGTCTCCATCCAATAATCCCATTGCGTAACAAGCTTCCTTAAATGTTACATACGTTACATTCCCCACTGTACGTAAGCTCTCATAGCTAGTCGCTCCTTTTCTGTGACTTACCATCATCCTTAAATAGTATAGCTTCCCTGCTGATGGATGAATGTTTACAAGCCTCTCAATTGTATCTCCTCGTATCTCTGGTAAGTGAGGAAGTCCGAACTTGATTAAGATTGTTTTTAAATGCGAAATTGAGTTGGGCCTCCACATTTTCATTACCTTAAAACTTCGCTCAACCTAAAGAAATCATGCGACTATCTCAATTTCGATAACTGCTAAGATTTCTTCTGCATATTTTATATTATTTTATATTTAATCCTTTGGATTAGTTTAAATCATCGTAGCCTCATGTAGGCAGGTGTGGCAAATGGTGCTCAGCTACTTATTACCATTGGGGCGAGTCAGCTCAAATTGAATATTCTCAAAAGCTCTAAGGACAAGCTTCGTTCTACTCAACATGGACATTATTATTTTTCTAAAATTTTCCCCGTCCCTCCTTTTGTTATCTTGTTGAAATTTATTTTTTAACATCAACCTGTTGCACCTTGTCTAGACAAGCACATAGAGATTTGTAAATGTCTACTTTTATTGAATTGCGACTATGGATGGTGTTGTTTACCTCCTTGTTATTATCAAAATATATCCCGATTGAAGGAGAAGTATGTTCTAAAGCTTTTAAACACAGTTTAGGTCGTCATTAAATCGAGATTGAACCCAAATGTAAATGCATTGAGAAATCGGTGGTTGTATGTTGAATGATTATAAGGAAAACGAAAAAATGTTTTAATAAATTTGGGAAACCAGCGTAGGCAATACGGAGTGTTTTTTGGATTTTTGGAGGTGGACTTGAAGTTGGGGTAGCAATAAAAAGTAAGGTAATGGAAAGAAATGCATAGCATAGTAGTAGTGTTCGAGCGAAGCAGCATCCGTGTTAAGCTTTGCGTGGTTTTTTCAGATTCGATGGGCTCGTCTCTGCTGTGGCGAGGTTATCTTCCTTTAATGCACCAGCTTCAGTCTTCTTGGCTTTCTTTGAGACTTTTTCATTTTTTGGCTTTTGCCCTGCATATTATTGGAAATAATGTGATTAAATAAACGGACATTCTAACGAGATTAATTTGATTATGGAATAGAGTGGCTTCATTTAGTGTGATTACCTCTGTTTCTCCAAATTCAGCCTTTGCTTCCTTATTTCCATGGGACTCAGTTGTTGGTTTGGGTAGTTGGTGGTTGACCATCTCACCATCTGCTTCCTTCTAGCTTACCGCATGGATAATGTTACCCTTCAGACTGTGATCGCTTGTTTTCTGTGAAATGTCACGCTGTGTTTTTTTTGTTGATTATTACTGGTTGTTATAATTAATATTTCGATTTGTGAGAGAATATTACCTTAGGCAGCAGCCGCTCGTTTTGACAGAGGACACGGGTGACGGTAAACGACTGAAAAAACATGCTGAAATTGAACTTTGTTATTTTTAGCTGAAAATCAAAAGACCTCCCCACCAGGTTAGCTAGACAATTCGGTATGACATTCTGAGGAACCCTAGACCCTCCTTCACCTTCCTGATACGTTTACGTGAATTTGCTTAGCCTCATGCATTGTTATCGTAGTGCCTGAGTAAATGTATATTAGTATGTGCGTTGATCTTTACCTTGGGTGAGGTAATGTCTTCTGCATTTTGGTTTGTGAGCCTGCGGGCATCTCGGTCGAAAAGGACAAAGTTTGTTTGTGCTCCTTCAGTCTCGACCACCATATCCACCCTGAATCTGAACTCAACAAGGATAGGTTAAGGGATGGTCAGTTTGTAGCTGTTATTTCGTCGTCATATGAGTCCTTTAATTAACATACTTATTTAAGTAATATAATTCTCAAGCAATGATCTCCACTTTTTATCCGTATAATACTCGTAACATAAGCACCGGAGAACATATTTAATATTTGTATGCCTCGGGTCATTGTCTTATTAGTTTTTTTTTAAAACTGATGTTTGCTTACTTAAGGACTCCTGCTGCGCTTGTATTGTTACAGGTTATACAAGTGAAAGAAGTTAGCCCACGGATCAGCTTTTTGGAGCATCTCCCGCACGATATGTAGTTCAAATCATTCCTCCTCGAGATTGAAGACACGGTTGCGCTGCAAATCACTTCCTTCTCCTGGATTATATTACACAATTTTTCACGTATTGGTGCTTAAGTTTCATATCATCAGTTTTACTAATCTGAATGTTACCTGCTTCGTGTCTGAGCTGACGTATTCCAGAAGCACCGATAATGTTATAGTATCCAACTTGTTTTCAGACGTGAGTTCGTTCTCGATGCAGGGGTAGTTACTTTGGTCATGGAGTCCCATGCTGTTGGCAGAACATGGGACATAAGTTCCAGTTATTTAAATTAACTATGTCAAACAGAAGCTTTGGTATTTTTGGAGATCCACCTGTCTTTGAAATCTTGGATGGTTTTAAAGGCGGTACCGAAACAGAATTTGGTTGAACCAGTTGAGTTCAAGTAGAGTGTACATGTATTAATCGGGCCGTCTTGTTAGTTTTGTTATTACAATTAAGACCGTTATCTGAGATTTTGGTAGGATACGGATTTTTAAATTTCACCTGCAAAAAGCTTTGGATTCACGCATGTGCAGACAACAACCACGGTGTCTCTACCTTGGTTGAGGAACTGGTTACGAAATTCCGATGCTTGTTGATCCCAAATTGTTACACGCACTGTTGTTCCCCTGTTTTTAATATTTGGCAAACTTTACGTTTGTAAGTCGACTGAATTTTTTGTATCTGACACATTTATTTTGTAAGAGTATTGTTATTAAAATTTAGAATGCTTACTCCCGAAGCAGGAGAAGCATGACAATATTCTGAGTGGAGGTTGATTCTTCAATATTTGAACCTTGGACGCTTAGTATTTGTCCCACAACATCTGCAAAAGGCAGAGGCGTTAAGGACATATCAGTAGCTTTTGAAGATTAGCGTAGCTACTTGCCTGGTAGTTGGAGGTTTGTATTCGCTAGGGCTAAGTACTCAGGATATGTGAGCAATCTGAACATCTCCACCTTGATTGGGCAATCTGTTGTGGCATCTTCTTTGATTTCGGTTGTGTCTATGAATCTTATGGAGTTGATGTTGTCTGTGACCTTGTATCGCTCGTATGCCGGGACAACTTCGAAATTAGAGATGGTGTAGACCTTTCCAACTTGAACAAGTTTCTGGAAGTGTGGGACCCGGCGATGGTGGATTGATTCTTGGATCAGGCAATCCTGCAAAGTTATGAAATTTCATAAGGATTTATTTGATTCTCCTATATTGTTTGTAAACTTGATCTTTGTCTATAGAGTAGTGCGAAGGTGGTTTAAAACAGGACCTTGCTGTCGATAAGTAGTGCATCCAAACTCATGAGTTCCCCATTACGCTTGAAGTTTCTAGCCTTCCACATCCGCAAGATACATACTGTTATTTGGTGCATTGTCATTCCGAGTGTTAGGTTATCCACGCTGACCTGTTGTGGTATGTGTACTGATGAAGAGTGGTGTGGAGCAGCCATGATTTGCTGCGATGAACCTGACATGTGGGAGATGAGAAGAGTGAAGATGTTGGGGTTTTGTGTTTTCTAAAAAGGAAGGGATGGGGATGGAGATTTTAGAGTAAAGAGTAAGTGGACTTGAACGAAAGGAGGAAGGGATGGGGATGGTTTTTATACATGTGCTGCTATGGTACACCAACCGACTTTGTAATGTTACGCATTATTAGGCCCATTATTCTTGACTTTGGATGTTAATTCAACGGTGTAACGGTTTTAAATAATGAAAGCACTATCTATTACCACCATTTAATAACCTCAGATAAACACCCACTAATTGTTATGTTTAAACTGCATAACTAAATGTCCCACTAACCTATACGACATAACTTAGCGGACAAATATGTGATGTATCTAAATAGGCTTGTAGTCAATCAGGGTTTTATTCTTAGCAGGCCAGGCCATTTGCTTTATTGGGTTAGGTGATAGTATTTGGTTAGGGCCGAATATACTGTTATTGAAAAAATGAATCCCAGACGACATGTCCAAATGATGATGTTATCTAGTTTGTAATGTAGTTGTTATTTTTTTCCTAAAAAAATGTTAAATAAACCGTTCTAGCAATTATTATGTTAAACCTGGCTTTTCAGCACAATGCCTGCTTCTATCTATTTCAGGTAGTTCTCTCGAAGGGTTGTCCCACTGCTCACAAGGTCTAAAATGGCATCAGCTATCCCATCTAATTAACAAGAACAAATGTGTCAACAAACACTGCGGACAACATTTTTTTTTTTAACTACTATTAATCTATCGTAACAGGCTGATTGGACATACTAACAGCTGATAGACAAAAACAAGACACTCCAAGCTCAGTAGTCTACTAAGAGAACAAAGCCGAAATCTAAGGCTGATATGCAATAATGGTAAATCTCACCGTAGGAGGTGCCTCGAGGGCTCCATCTGCAGTTGAGTAATTCACATACTTTATACAGTTTTCCCTCATAAATTTGGGTCCCAGCTGCAAACACGAGTTGGATGATTCCCAGACAATTAATTTGCATTTGGATTTCTGAGAAGATAGTAAAGGACAACAATGCACAAAAGGTATACGTGTAACTCATCATACATAAGTGAATTCTGTAGGAACTCGTCAAGGTATTTCCTCAGTCCACTGAGGCGTTTGTGCTTGGTCCTTGAGAGAATTAATATTCTCGAATATTCCATATTTGGGAATCTGAAGTCATATGAAAAGAGTACTGAAGAAGGAGTCATTTGAACTGATGATTAACCAGAGCGAGCTACTATAGGTTAGAACGTACCACAAGGGAGAGATGACAGTCTCCAAAGTTAAGAGTTTTGTGGAGAATGATAAGATGTTGGTTTTCCTGGAGACAAAACTTTAAACATCAAAATGCTGATGCAGAAGTTGCTTTCAGAACGAAAGTCTAAATCATATTAGCTAATGCAACCAGGCCCGGTCCAAGTGGGTAGGACAGTAGTGCGATGGCCCATGGACGTAAAGTTTTTTTTTTTTAATTACATACAAAAAGTGCCTTTTTTTATAAAATACATATAAGAGGGCCCATTTTTTTAAAAAACTTTAAAAAATCCGAATTTTTAAATATAAGGCCCATGTTTTTTTGTTTTTTTTAATAACAAGCATTAACTTTTGTTAAAAATATGTTGTTGTATTTAAAATATGCAAAAAAAATTGAGAAATGATATTTTTTTATACTAAAAGGCGAAAAAAAAATGGTTGCCATAGGGCCCCAGTTTATGATGGGCTGGGGCTGAATGCAACAGCATGACTTAGCGATGAGAAGGAGAATAACAGAAAAACCAGAAAAGGGACAGACTCGTTCCTTCATTTCTACCATGGATATCAGTAAAACAGACAGCAGAACTAAGAATTCCTAGAATCTGAATGCATGTATGCTCATCAAGAACAAGAATTATGTAGGCATTTACTTGGCCGAATTCACGAACTATGAGAAGCCCAAGGATACCTAAATCCAGATCTCCCGAGAGTAACTTCCGGACATTGGCTTTAGGCCGTTGACTAATCGTTGTCAGGAGTTGGCAGCAATTTAGACAACAAAGCGAGGAGAAAATACAGCAGATACGTGAGAAGGCCGAAAAGAATGCGAAAAAGCTGTTCGGAGGTAAAAAGTCCCCAAATTTCCCATCCAAACACACTGACAAAGCTTCGATCATATCTCTTAGGTCGCTGTCTACCAAATTAAATCCAACCAAACCACAGCTTGTGTAGCGTTGAACTCCTAACGCAGATCGGAAGCCTGAGAAGGGAGGAGGATCAATGATTGAAAATAAAAATGCGGTTTGGGCAAAATGAAACCACAAAAAAGTCCAAGTCTGGTTCGGGTATCGCCGGAGAAGATCTGAGGCCTAAAAACTTACTTGTCGGTAGAAAAGATGGCGATGAGAAGCCCAATTGAGAGTATCCTTAAGGGGACCACGATAAAGGATTCGTTTTATTGATGTTCCTTCTTCTTCAATCGCAATATTATGGCCGCCAATAACATTGGCTTTTTACCGTCAATGTACTTAAATGCCAATGATATAACTGTACCAATATTTAGAAAGAATTAGTTTGGAGCCACCTTTTTTAATACATAATGGTGTGAAAGGAAGATGTGAAATTTTGAAAGGATATCTTGAGGACATATGTATAATGTGGGGTGATGTTACATAGCAGAGGTTTCTACATCGCAATGTAAAATGGGTTTTAAGTAATTATAACACGAGTAAACCTTTTTACCTCATAATCTTCAAAGGGTAGAATTTTTCAAAAGGTTTGGTTCGAAAGAGTATTGACTTTTTCAGAGAAATTTAGAAGCTATGAATGATACTTAAGCATATAAACAACAAATTGAAAACCAAAATATGGCTTTTAAATTTCAAAGTAAAGGAACGGAAATCTGAAAATTATTAAGAGAATTGCTGCATTCAATGTCAATACTTAAAGTAAAACGAGTTATTAAAACTGTAGAGTTCTATTTTGTTTTAGAGATGGTTGTCTGGGAACGGTTATCGCGTATATTGGCGACTGATGGAGACCGAGAACATGTTGGTGACGAGGTGTAGCTGGTTGGAGAACGATTTCCCTAGACAGAGTTATGGGCCTTCGACCGTATTAAGAAAGGTTGGTTGTAGAGCAATGAAAGGTAGTTGTTAAGTTAGAATGTGAGCGATGTACAATGAAATTAAGACTGGCGAAAGTTTAGTACTATTACTTGGGCATCTGTATGGCTAATGTTGATCCTTGAAGCTGTGAACGTACGGTGAGTGACTGAGTAATTGAATGGTGTGATTCTAATTTGGAACCTAATCTGATTTCCCAGAGGCTCTTGGAGGTAAGTGGAGAAGCCTTCCAGAGCCGTTGTGTAACCCTGTGTTTTTTTGGAATTAGTTTTCTTAGTAATAAAGTATTGACGGGTTTTTTTGTTTTATGATTCAAAATCAGCAAAGAATATGTTGTAAAATGAAATTCATACCTCATGAGAAAACACACCATTAGAGACAGAGGAGTAGAACAAATTTTCACTGGGCATAATAAAAGTTGCACCGTCATTACCATCATGAACACTGAAGGCGACCTGAAATATGTACAAAAGACATTGAGATATGATCTGAGATACTTTAGTATGATTAATAGGGTAAGTCGAATAATTGGTAGTATAATGTGATTCGGTTACCTATCATCACGTAAAAGGGTTGGTGTTCTACACGTTTGGCATTGAAGGTAACTTCCATGTGTTCTGATTCTGCTAAAATAGCAGGCGCATCCAATATGGTCCCATTCATTTGTTGTTATAAAATCGACAACATTAACTTGACAGATAAAGTCAGCGGCCTGGTAGTTTATTTGATTGTTACGTATTTATGTGAACAATGTGCTAAATTAATAGTGGATTACATTGGGTGTGTAATATACACACCAGGTGGGCTGTTTGGCTTGTGAACAGAAAAAGATCGCTTATGGAAACCGTTTCTATCTTTCTCACGCTTGTCGCCGTGTCATTGATGGTATATGCATGTGCTTCCTGCATTGGAAATCTACAAGCAGTTTTGGTGGTTAGAAATCTGTTAAGCGAACGTTATTAATGTCTGCAGTGGTACATCACCTTTCGTAGAAGTTGCTGACGATGTTGTTGTCCCTTGAAAAGTAAAACCGGGTTGGGTTGGTAGTGTCTAAGAAAAGGGTTCCTGCATATGTTTGGGAGTGTCAGTAATTGATTCTCTGCCCAGTTAGTGAGGGCTATGAAACTTGTAATGAGTTTAGTTGAGCATGGATTTTACCTGAAACCATTGTTGGGTTAACATAGGTTACACAGATGACAGGTTCAACAGTGTTCGGTGGACGGAGCATGTTACGTAGACATTCTGCAGTGTTGTCCTAGATATTGAGGCAAACAGTGATACCGCTGTTGCAAGCAATTGGTATGGGTCAGTTACTTGTTTAGTTTCGAGGAGTTTAATATGGTGGTGGTAGATCTTACGGTTCTAAGAGGAGGTGGGCGGTGAGTTTCTCGGTGCATGTTGGATTGAACAGTTGTGGACTTTCTATGGAGCATATTTTTCCAACAACATTTACGTTTTACGGATTAGCAGCATGAGGTTAATCAGTGATATTATTGAGAACGTAGTTTTTCATGATCTGTCATACAACTATTACCGTTTGAGTAAATTGTAGACGTACCGGATAAACCGAGGTTTGTGTTGGCAAGACCAAACAGGTGATCATGTTTGCGGATATGTAATTTTTGACTTGGTATGGTATTGAAGGAGCTGCTGGTCTGTAACAAAGTAGTAGCAGCGGTAAACTGAAGTACATATGGAATTTTTGTGATCTTGTACATTTTTGTGCAGGTGCGGAGCATGAATTGACGTATGTTGTAAATGGCGCCTTCCCTTAGATACCCTAGGTAGCCCTCTACTAGAGGAGGAGGTATGTGGCCGTGTAGTATGGCTCCCTGTTTTGGATTCAAATACAGAAGAAGTGAGTGACATGGTGTTACAGTTTGGGTTGTGTTGTTGTAAGATATTATAAAATGTACCTTTACATCAACCATGAGAAGAGTTATGCCCGTAGATGTTGTTGGGTTGTTGAGCTCCCAGTAAGAAAGAAGTCGCACGGAAACTGGTTCTGGGTTGAAACCTGAATGTAACTGCTCAAAGAACCCATCACGAGAAAGGTTTTGGGTGGAAGAGATCATTTTATTTCTCTCTGCGTGACCCTTTATTTTTCTGGTAGTGATGCGTTTATCGTTAGAAGTGGAGGGTTAGTTTGCTGGTGTATTTATATATAGGATTACTGCAGATATGAGCATTTGCTATTGCTTTTAAATGCGTGCAGTGAAGGATTGGGGGGGGGGAGAAGAGGGAGAGGTTGATTGTAACAGTTAAGTAATTAGAGTAGTTAACGAGATATTATTATTTGTTTAGGAGTTACGTTTTGTAACCCAGTAAAGGCTGGTGATTTTGAGGGTCTTACAGTATTTTTATTAATTATGAAGCTGAGCTTAAGAATCCGTTGTGAGCACTTAAATTTAAGTCGTCAAAGCAAGGATAGTGAGAGACCTGAAGTACACCAGCCGTGTCTTTAGTTCCATTGCCTCTTTCCGAAACTTGGATTAACTAAATTAGAGAAGAATGTGCACAAAACTTTGGCTTTACGTTGTGAATTTATGTGAATAATTTTAGCAGCGTTTAGAACTTTTTAAAAAGTCGGGTTGACTTACAAGATCGACATAGAATTCCGGGATCTTGAGAGATGGTTTTCATGAGTACTGATGGCTCTCAACCTTACATTAAGTTGGAAATTCAGAAGAGAATAAGAACGCATATGCAATAAGAAGAGTAGATGTAGCTACTCATTGTCATGGTAATCACAATACCTTCAATCTCAGCACCAGAAATTTGTTTCTCCGAGCAGATTTTCTATCAAAATTTCCGGACAAATCATGTCAGGGCGTCAGCTTTTCTGCTATCAAGCATCAATGAGTTTAACCAAAGTTTAATAGATGAAGGCATGGCAAGTTTTTTGGGGATTGACATCGGGAGCAAGTAAAGACTTTTCCTTCATCATTTTTGTATGAGTCTGAAGAATTTCAGAACGTCCACCTTCATCGGTAAGGCCAATCTCCATATGAACCTCTAACCTTCTAGGCCTGTTAGGCAGAACTCAAAGACATTAGCATCTATATATGTCTACTAAACTCAAAGCCAGAGTTCACATAAATATAAACCAAATCAGAATGTACTCTACTTTACATGTCATTTAATTAATTGGTTCAACCAAAATGAAAATTTCTCTTTTTTGTGAAAAAGGTTAATCTTGATCTTGGGAACTATGAGAGGTTCATGGGTTTGTGTAACAGTTAAGTAATTATAGTAGTTACGGAGATGTTATTATTGGTTTAGGAGTTAGGTTTTGTAATGCAGTAAAGGATGGTGATTTTAATGGGTTTTAGAGTCTTCTTATTAGTTATGAAGTTGAGCTTAAGAATCCTTTTGTGAGTTCTTATATTTAAGGCGCAAAAGCAAGGAAAGTGAGAGACCTGAATCACACCACTCGGGTCTTTAATTCGAGCGAATCTTTTGGAGGCTTGAATAACCTGAATAACAGAAGAGTGTGTTAAAACCTTGGTGATACACATCTCAGAAACCTGTGTTTAGCATTAATAACTTTAGTGAATAATTTTAGCAGCATTTGGAACTAAATTAAAAATCGGGTTGACTTACAAGCTCACCATAGAAGATCGGGCATCTCAGCAGAGGAATTTCATGAGTACAGACGACTGTCAATCTTACAAGAATTCTGAGATTGAGAAGAGATTAAGAACTCATATGCAATAAGAAATCTAGATGCAGCTACTCATTCCCAGGGTGATGAGAAGAGATGCTTGTCCAAGCATCAAGACGAATGGGTTTAAGGCTATGACTTGAGGTTTTTATTTTGGCAACACTACTATGTTAATTTCACTTTTGTTATCAATTGAATTCTCCAAATTTACAGAAAATGAATTCAAAAAAGTCTAATTTTTTCTCTACACAATCAGAATGCAATTTAGTCTCCATAGATGTAGGGTATTTGTTTAACATAGGCTTCTTTAAAATAAACCAAGCCCATTGCTTGCTATCGCCTAATCAATATTAGTTGACTTTGAAGTGTACGTTGAATCGGAACCATGTTAAGTCCACTAAAAAAATGCAATTAGTGTACCAATAATTTTCCATGAGTTAGACCTTTACTCTTAAATGTGGTCCAGAAGAGGATAATAATAATACTATGGGCCTGATATGATGAACACAACAAACAAGTTATGCAGTCAAAACAAGTTACTCTTAGCTTACTTCTGCCGAATGTGGAAGTTGGTAGCAATAAACAGTTCGGACATTCTTAATATCAATTCACCTTGCTGCAACATCTGTTGCTACGAGTATTCCATTTTGACTTGAACGAAATCGGGCGATTGGCTGTAACAAATAGAGAGGGTGGTAAGGCAAAAATGCGAGGCAACAAGATCAAGCTAATATGTGTGTTTCCGGAGTACCCTTGAATTTAGAAAATAATATAATGATATTTGGGACAAATGACTGAGCAATAGAAAGTTAACCTTCATATCTGGTTAGAGTTTGCAAACATCGAGTCCAATAATCTGCAAAAGCGCACAGATATGCTGCAAAGCTGGCACTGATGTACTGAAAACAATTTCCCGGCGTTGTCCATGGACGCTCAGAAGATAGTACAAGTAAGCATCTTCATTCTCCTCTTCGCACCTGTAGTTTGTTATCAGATATCAATACTACGAATACCGAGATAGGCCACGAGACTAAGTACCATAAAAGATTTGTGGATGTTTTGCAAGCAAATAATGAGTAGAAGCTTGGCGTCCTCCAAGGAATTAATAGTTAATCATGAAACGCTCAAACTAAAAGCTTCAGAGGGGACAAAGGCTAAATATATAACTTACTTAATAAAAGAGTCTTCAATCTTTGGTGCGAAAATAGATGCGGTTGTCAGATCAATGATGGCAACACTAACTCTCATTCCAGCTCGGGGATAAATCTGATCTTTTTGAGCAGAAAACTGATAAATGATCAAGAAACTAGGGAAGTTGCAGCGCAACCACTCGGAGCAAAGAGCTGATAGATGACCAGAGAGCTAATAAATGATGAAGAAACCGAAGAAGGATGAACGCAACCACGAGACAGAAAACTACTAAAATCGCCATTGACCAGCATGAGTATGCGATGCGTAAGAATTGTTCTTCACAAACTATCACCATGAGAGTTTTAAACTTTTGAAGAAGCACTGCAATCACTAAAAGTTTTATGCATCAAAAGAAAGAAGATTGATGATAGTATCTTAGTAAGTAATAAAGCTTGCCTATGTTGTAAATGATAAAATACCGTTATTTGAAATTCGGTGTAGCCATGATTCCTTCAGGTTCCACCGTCACCAAAACATATAATCCATCCTATAAATGATAAGAAAAAATCTCAAGATCTTGTGTCCGGCTTCTGCCTAAGTTGCAGGGACTAATTGAAGCTGGTTTGGATTATGGCAATACCTTGTCATTAGCTTCTTCGAGACTTTCGGTTCTGAAGACCAGCTTCTCGGTGATTAGTAATCTCCTCATCTGGTTTAGCTTGAAACCCGTTACACCGTCCTCAATAGTTGCAGCGAAAATAGAGACGGTATCTATTTTACCATACCAAAAGATCAGATTTTCAACAAGCAGTACAAAACTTGGAAGAAGGATCAACGCAACCACGAGAGGAACAGAAACTCAGAAGTCCAAAACCCTAGAGTGAAAGGGGGTTGCTAAATTAAAACTAATGGCAGAGAAATTACCGAGAGTTGTGCGACGAAATTGAAGATGAGAGTTTGAAAGTTGGATTGAATCATGTCGATTGCTTTCTGAGTATTTTTTTGTATTGGGGAATCAAAAGATGAAAGGGCGAGATGAAAGTGGACGCTTAAATTGACTCGAGCACAAACGCGAAGAAGGGGAGAGGCGATGAAGTTTGGATGGAGAGAAGCTTAAGATAAGTTTAGGGTTTTGGGAGTGAGGGAGAGGAAGGAGAGAGGCGGTCGATTTTGGATCGAGCGAAGCGAAAGAGCAAATTTTGTTTTGTTTTTTCGTGTGGAAGGGGACACGTGTCGATCATAGAGGAGGCCACGTGGCACACACTGGAGAGTGCTGTCCTCTTATTATGGCATAGATTTGGGATTTGATTGTGATGAACACCGACTAATTTAGAAGAAGCGACATATATTATGTGATTTTAAAACTATGATATTTTTAGAAAAGTTTAAGACTTTAGAGCATTTCCAAAACCAACTTCATTTTTGAGGTTTTCTAAATCTCTAATTTTAAATTTGAAAATGTTTATTTTCAATGATAAAATCTCAAATTCAACTTTAAAAGAATTTATATTTTGCATTATATTCTTCAATATTGATTTAAATTAATTAAGATCATAAAAATTTCAAAAATACCCCTTTTATTATGTCACTTTTCAAAAAATAGCACTTGTTGTAAATTTTCAAAAATACCCATTTTATACATTTTCATTAACTCATATATAAAGATTCAAAATTTTAAACATTCTTAATAAGGTAGTTATGGTAATAAAAAATATTTATAAACATTTATAAGTTATGTTTTAACATGAAAAAAATTATAAGCATTTATATACTAAGTTGAAAATGAGAATTTAAAAAAAAAAATTCAAAAAAATTATTTTTGAAAAGGAGCATCACAAAAATGGTATTTTTAAAAATTTCTCTTTTATAAATAACTATAAAATATACACTAAATAAATATTACAACCAATATTAATTAACGTTAAATTTTAATATAAAATTAAATATAAATAATAATATGACACATACAAAAATAAATAATAAATTACTAGTAAAATACAAAATTACTCAATAATATCATTTCTGTAATGCTTCCATATATGATCAATAAATACATTTCGAAGTGATAAATGAGTTTTTTTTATATATGTATATACTAGATAAAATTATTGAAATCGAGTATCTTCGTTTATTGACATTAAAACTAGTAGGACTAAAATGAAAAAAATAATTTATTTGTATATAATTGTAAAAGCTAAAAAAATATGAAACCTCAAATTTGAGATTTTAAATTTTTTCTTGGAGATGCTCTATCTAGAATTTTATATATAATTGTAAAGGTTAAAAATATGAAACCTCAAATTTGAGGATCCGAAGTTGCTTTTGGAATGCATATAACACCTTTAATTTGAGATTTTAAAAATTTGCTTGGAGATGCTCTATCTAGAGTTTTATTGGTGTTTAATTAGAAAAAACACTAATAATAACATTTAATTGTAAAGGCTAAAAAATTATTTGTATATAAATGTAAATGCTAACAAATATGAAATCTCAAATTTGAGGATATGAGGTTGCTTTTGGAATGCATTAAACCTCAAATTTGAGATTTAAAAAAATTTCTTGGAGATGCTCTATCTAGATTTTTATTGGTATTTAATTATGAAAAACACTAATAATAACATTTTGTAAAAAAAATTGAATAAATTTTTTTAAAAGTACATAATTTTTTGTAATTATTTCGGAGATTGTTAATCCTATTAAATAACCACTAGGGGATCCGCTCATACGCAATCAACAAACACGTGAAGGCTTCAAAAAACACGATTGGAGGGTGTTTTCCGACGGCTCTCCGACGCTCAAGTTAGAAACTAGAGAAAAAGAGAGATAGAAGAGAAGAGACCACGAGAGACATGGAAAGAAAGAGAGAAGAAGCCAGAAAACGAAAAGGGAGAAAAGAGGTGACTCTGGGCCGAACGAGAGATGGTCCACGGAGAATCTGAACATTTGTGAGAAATAAATTTAGAGGTAGGGCAGAAGAGGAAAGCAGAGTGTTTGGAGAGTTCCGGTGAAGGAACGACCGGAAAAAGAGAAATCCGAGAAAAGATTCGGAGAGGATGGCGCTAAACAGCCAGAATAAGACTAAAACTCAAGGGGATGAGCTTTAGTCTCAAGAGAAATGGGCTCAACGTATCAGTTTTTAGCCAAAAAGATCGGATTCCTTTTATGAAGGAAATATAATAGTATTTATAAATTTTTACCTGTCCGGGTTTGGATACCGGGCTCCGCGTCCTTAGTTGGGTCGGGTCTGGAATTCTGGGCTTGACTCGATACGGCACACTCGAGTGCTTTTCACCTACCTTTCTTGTCTCCTTGCACAACTTGGCCGACCATACGGCTCTGCTATGCTGCGTCTGATCCTTCGTACCATTGGCAGCGTCTGATACGGCGGATCGGACACCGGGATGCTTCCTCAGAATCAGCTTCTTTATGCTTTAATCGTTCTCCAAGTATGGACCACTTGTTTTTACCTTAGCACGCATGAGGTGAAAGTGTTTTTATCCTTTGACTGAGAATTCAAGCATAGATATTTGAAATAATTTGAACTTAGCGCCCTGTAGAGGATATTTCATACCTAGCCCAAGTTCTTGATACGAGAACTCGGGCTCCCTGCTCCGTCTCCGGATGTTGATACAGGATATTAGCTCATCCAGCGTCTTAGTTCTGGGCCCAGGTTACCCCGGGTGGCGGGGTGCGCTATTCCGGGTATAGGTCAAGCCCATATGACTTTACCTATCCATTTGGGTCATTGTAGATTCAGGCTCAAACTCCTCTAAGGCTCTCATTAAGAGATAAGCTCCACCAAAGATGTTAAGGATTCCCACCGAGCCGTGAAATACCTGGCATCAGATGATTTTCTTAACTCAAAGGGGATTATTTTATCCCCAACAGTAATATTATAATCTTTGGTCAACCTCAAAATATATGTTGTTCAACTCTCCTATAGACTATGTTGTTAAAACCGTTAATATGTCATTTAGACCATCTAAACCGCTTATATGGCGTCCAAACATATGTATTTTCATCTTCTTCTATACATGTTTTCTAAAGTGTAATCACAATTATAGGAGCATGTTTATATTTTAAACCTAGCGTCTAAATACCACATAGATAGTGTCGGCTTAAGTATAGGGGCCGTAAGTGCGACCGCCCCGGGTCCATGATTTTTTTTTTCTTTTTATCAAAGAAATTTTTTTTAAGGGGCCCCAAATAAAAAAATTTCACGGAAAAAAATTACAGGGGCCCAAAAAAGAGTTTGATCTACCAAATTTTTTTTTGTTGCCCGGGGCCCAGAATATGTTGAGACGGCGCTGCACATAGACAACCACCTAACTCGTTTTTAACATTGATTTAGGTTAAATATAATTTCAACCATATAACAAAATGATGTTTAAAAGAACTTGTTGCCAAAGGAGGAGTCTTTCATCACTTCATTCCGAATTTGATGCATTACAATAGGCCATGTAACCTATTCTTTTGGTAGAAATATATATAATAGATTTTGAAATAGATTGGTCAGATTTAATGATCAAGATTATTTCCGTCTTTTCCAATATATTAAAATGAGTTTTGACAGCTTCAATATTGTTTTATTTCTTTTCCCTTTCCTTTACTCTTTTCTAATGACATATTATTTAGCATGCTGATGCTATTTTGTAAACTTTGTTATTTTAAATGTATGATTGAGAAAAGCTGATAATTAGTAATGTTTGTAATTATTCATAACTTTATAAATTTTTGTAGTATTTTTTCCTCAAAAAAAAAAAACAGTTGTACATAAATAAATAAAAGAAGAGAAACAGTGCGAGTGGTTTGGCGATTCCCAAATCTTCATCGTGGCCCTTGTTCCTAAGCCTCTGACGGCGGTTCTGGGTCTCCGGCATAGGTTTCTCTCCTTTCAATTCTTCTTCTCCGACCCTCTTACCTCTCGAAATCTTCTCTGTGACGGTAGAGAAGGTATCCTCTTTATCCATGATATCAAAAGTTAACTCATCGATACGTGGATGAATTATGAGCGATTTGTGGGCCAGTGATGAGAGATGTGGAGATTTTCCCGCATTGTTTTCTATTACAAAATCTTGCCAGTGACGGTTATCGAAGGGATGTCAAATTCTTTGACAAGTAGAATCGGTGTTGTTTCTTTGTTCCCATTCATGTTGTTTCGGTGTAATCGTGATGTCTCTCTCAGTATAGTATTTGATTCCGGTAATCTCTTTTTTTGCCGGTGGAAATTTCGGTTATTAACCGGTGATTGTTCTCTTATCTCATGGTGTGGAGATGTCATTTGGGTTTTTCATCCCGGAATCATTGGTATAGTCACTCTACTCGAAGGAATAAAGCCATCTTTGTATCGAATTGGAAGTAAAACAAAGTCAAGGTCTTTGAAAATGACCCTGATACATAAACTTTGGTATCAGAATATCGACATTTCAGAACTATTTTCGAAAGCATCGGTTTTTGTCATGCGGTGTGCAGTTTGGAGGTTTAGCCAAGATATGCTATCCACACACATAATTTACATCAAAGCAAGATCGAATACATAAAAGAAAAATAACAAATTTAATTATATGTTAGCGAGCAAGGCTTGTCTATGGAAAACATCGTCAAATTCACCTTTTTGATGTATCTTTCTTATTATATGGTGCATACATCTGCTTATGTAATAATTTATTTTCAAAATTCATGTATGTTGACATTGTAATTTCGATTTGAAATCGATGAAATGTTTTGCCGGAAAAAAAAACATTTGTACATATAGCTTAGTGGGCTAAAATAGGTTACAAATACAAGTGGGTCATGGAGTGGAGAATTCTCAATTGGCCCAATTTCATCTGATTGCATTCAATGGCGTCTCTTTCTTCTTCTTTCTACAAAAACTTTTCCACCTTCAAGCGCGGCTTCTCCTCCTTTTGCTTCGTCTATTTCATCTCCCACGGTCACTTGTATGAAGCTCTCAGAGCTTTCCTCTCCTTCTTCACCACTCTTCTTCGCCTGGTTCTCGTGAATTCGTTTTGCATTCAGCGGCTTCTCTTTTATCAACTTCCGTGGAGTTTAATGAGTTTATTCCAAGGCAGCAAATCCACGCTCGTTGTATCTCTTCGGGTCTGGAGTTTGATCCCATTTTGGTACCAAAGATGGTTACTTTCTACTCTGCCTTTGATCTTCTTGACGAAGCTCAGAGCATTACTAAGAGCTCTGACATTTTGCATTCCTTGCTGTGGACAGTGCTCAATGCTCATCGATTCCTATGTTAGGAACAAACGGTTTGAGGAGTCAGTTTCTGCTTACAAACGAATGGCGAGTAAAAGAATTCGACTGGATGCTTTTAGTTACCAGTCGGTTCTAAAGGCCTGTGGAGCATTACTTGATTTTGCATCTGGAAGAGTGGTTCATGGCTCCATTGAGGTTAGCTCTCACAGGTGCAACTTGTATATCTGCAATGCGTTGATATCTATGTATAAAATATTTGGTAAAGTGGATATTGCTCGGAAATTGTTTGACATGATGTCTGAGAGGGATGCTGTCTCATGGAATGCAATAATTAACTATTATGCTTTTCAAGGCAATTGGGAGGAAGCTCATAAGCTTTTCCATAGAATGGATCTCTCTGGTGTAGAAGCGACTGTTGTAAATTGGAACACAATGGCTGGACGTTATTTTCAGACAAGGGATTATGTAGGGGCTTTGAATTTTGTTGGTAAAATGAGAAATTGCAATGTAAGTTTCGATCCTGTAGCTATGATTAATGGTTTGAAGGCATGCTCACACATTGGAGCGATATAGTGGGTAAAAGAATTTCATTGCCTTGCAATTCGTTGATCACAATGTACTCAAGATGCGATGATCTTAGGCACGCCTTTATAGTGTTTTAGCAGATTGAAGCAAATAGTTTGAGTACATGGAATTCTATCATTTTTGTTTATACACAGAACAAGAGATCAGTAGAAACCTCTTTCCTGCTCAAGGAGATGTTGCTTGCTGGCTTTCACCCAAATTACGTTACGCTTGCAAGCATTCTTGCACTTTGTGCTAAAGTGGCAAACCTGCAACATGGGAAAGAGTTTCACTGCTACATCCTGAGGCGCCAAAGCTTCAAAGACTGTTTAATCCTGTGGAACTCCCTTGTCGATATCTATGCAAAATATGGGAAAATCGTAGCTGCCAAGAGGGTATATGATTCGATGAGAAAGAGGGACAAAGTGACATATACTTCCTTGATAGATGGATATGGCATGCTGGGTAAAGGAGAAATCGGCTTGGCATAGTTCAACGATATGATCAGATCCGTATCAAACCTGATCATGTAACTATGGTTGCAGTTTTATCAGCTTGCAGCCATTCCAATTTACTGTGTAAAGGACAAAACCTGTTTAAGAAGATGCAACCTGTGTTTGGTATACATCCTCATCTTGAACATTTTTCTTGTATGGTTGATCGCTATTGCAGAGCAGGTGATTTGGCTACAGCCAGATATATAATCCGCAAAATTCGTTATGAGCCATCTAGTGCTATGTGTGCTACTCTTGTAAAAGCATGCCTCATCCACGGAAACAGATACATTGGTGAATGGGCCGCAGATAAGCTGATAGCGGTGACGAGGCCAAGAACTTGGGGCACTACTATCTATTGATTGCAAATACATATACAATTAATGGTTCTTGGAGCAAGCTTGCAGAGGTGAAGAAGAGATTGCGGAGTGTACAAAAGGCTCATCATGAGTTTGCTTTGGTGGAAACAGGTTATAATGGATCAAGATAAATTGAATAAGCCAATGATTGATGATACTGTTGCTTTTTCTTCCATTAGTCAGGAGCAAAGTTCGGATGAAGAAGGTCTTGTACAAGTAGGATAAAAGATTATTTGACCCCTCTGACTTTGAGGATGATCAAACTGGAGCATCGATTTGTTGATTAGTGCATACTCTAATATACAACCAGTGTGTCATTTGCATGATTTCCCAGCGAATATAACCGATTTATACAATGTTTGCAAATGTCTTTGACTTCTTCATATCTGTAAATTTTTTATTCAATTGACTTAGACGATGTTTGCTCCATATTCATAAAGAGAATCTGATCTTCTTTACATGAGTTTCCTTCACTATAAGCAAAACCAGTTTTGAAGAAGAAGAAAAAAGAAAAAAAAGCAGAAAACAGTTTTACATGCATATAAATTGGAGCCCAATAAAACCCATTAAGTATTGGCCCATTAATATTGGAAAACCTGATTGATTATTAAGAAAGAAGCTCTCAAGTCCCTCAGAAACCCTAAGAAATATTCCAAGCTCCAAAGAAGCGAGTTCCGTGTTCATTTTCTCTCTGTTGTCTCTGTTCCGTTGCCGGCGAAAATGGCGTCGTTCGATGAAGCACCACCAGGAAACTCCAAGGCCGGTGAGAAGATCTTCAGGACCAAGTGTGCTCAGTGTCACACCGTCGACAAAGGCGCCGGTCACAAACAAGGTTACAAACACAATCCATCTCTGATCTCTTTGACTTGTATTCCATGGCGGATCCGAGTTTATCTGGCTTTCGAATCGATTTGTTCGTGCGTTGATCAGATCCGTTTTTTTTTTAACTTGGTTCGCGAGTCCGTCGATCGAAACGCTTATTTTCAAATGATCATAGATCCGATCCAATGTTTATTATCCTGCTGAAGAATTTCTTGGCTTCCTTTTTTGTGTTGTTCTCTCTATGGTTTATATGCAAAATTTTCGCAGTTTTATGGAACGTGATTTCGAGTGATACAACGATTGATCTTTGCTAGTTGCGTTACTGATCATCATTCCCGATGATTGCTTGTGAGAAAGCTTACGTTTTTTTGTAAAAATGGTATTTTAGGTCCCAATCTAAATGGTCTGTTTGGAAGACAATCTGGTACAACTGCTGGTTACTCTTACTCTGCTGCTAACAAGAACAAAGCTGTGGAATGGGAAGAGAAGACCTTGTACGATTACTTGCTCAACCCCAAGAAGGTAACCCCTCGTTTTGCCTATATATCATTGATGATACGTTCTGTGGATTGTGAATAACATTGAGATTGATTGATGCATTCTGATTTGGTGTTGTGACTGATGCAGTACATCCCGGGAACAAAGATGGTCTTCCCCGGGCTTAAGAAGCCACAAGAGCGCGCTGATCTCATCGCCTACTTGAAGGAAGCTACTGCGTAGTTGCGAATCAATCAATGGTTGGGACATGACGAATTTGAGTCTCAAAGATCAGATATTCTTTTGACAAATAAAATCTCAAAACTTTTGTTTTTTGTTTTGTTTTTGGAAATGTTCCTCCCATCTTCAAATACGTTTTGGTTTAAGTTCCAAACACACTCTGAGTGCTTTCATTTTCTGAGGCTCAGTTATATTTTATAAATGCATCTATCTGTCTAGAAGCATTTTTATCACATATTGCAGTTTAAATGTAGCTGAGAACAAAAAAAAATGAAATTATATATCAACTATGAACAATAATTGAGTAGTATTAGTGTCATCCTAGATAACATTCAACTTTGATACATGGTTTTCCGTTGAGATTTTACAAATCCTAGAGTGCTAAACCTTTATCCAATGGATCCAAATCCAATCACTGCCCTGTTTCCTTCTCTTAGTTTGCATCTCTCTCTACTCATCATCAATATCCTTTATAGCATCCTGCAACCAAAAAATGGGATCAGATGATAGGACTTTTGTGCGCTTATGCTACAATGCTTAGAATCAATTGGTCTGACATTAGAAGAGTTTGCAAAGATAAGGTAGACCAGAGAAAAAGGAAACCAATTACTAACAAGTATGAGTTACCTTTGCAAGGCGTGTCACATATGTTGCAGCCAATGCAGTAACCAACAGACCCACCCCGAGGGTTAAAAGCTGCCCGTTTCCTCCAGGCAAGCCAACGTTAGATTCTTCTTGCTGAAACAACATAGATAGAAGATTGCCAATTGATGATTATGATGGTCACAATATATTTACAGTTCAACACATTCATGAAAGTCACAAAACACAGGTCTCCACTGATCCATCAGACGCACAATTTCTTCAACTGAAGTTAACTTGCATAAGAAAGGACTAGTCTTCCTCATGTTGAATATTTGTCTTCCATTCGATAACAATGTCCTTTTTTCATTACGTCAAAAACAAAAACTTTTTGCTGTGATCCCACAACTTGATGATCTATATAACCCTCTTAACGCCCTCCCTTTCTAAGCTAGCTTTCAGTGGTAGTTCTACCATAGACTAGTGCTGATCAACATGGACCTATTGTACACCCAGCAAAGGAAAAGCTCGATGGATCCTAATGTAACCTTACACTTGACACGAGAAGAAAGACATGTTTCTGGACAGTTCATCTTTTGTCAAAGTGTCTACACTTTGGAGGGATACATAGATTAGTTTAAAAGACAAAAGAACTCACAATGATTGCTCGTCCAAAAGCCCCAGCGCTGACATAAGCCCAAGACCCTGGAAGCATGCCCAACCAGCTGCAAAAACAGTATGATCCACAAATGAGGACGTCAACTCAGAATTCACCTTATCAAGTTGAAATCTTCTTCTCAAATGCAAAACAAACTGATATTAAATCCTTGTCGAAATTGCTTTAGAGTAAACAACAAATGGACATTAAACGAACAAATTGGATTCTTAAGTAACCACATCACAAGTATCAAGCTTTTACAGCTGATATCATAGGGAAATAGTATAAGAAGTTGCACTGACACAGACCTTCCAAATACATAAGGCACAAACTTCACAGATGTCAACCCATAGAGGTAATTGCCAAGAGAGAAAGGAAGCAGAGGGCTTAGCCGAAGGAGAGTAACAACCCTAAACCCATTTTCACCAATCGCTTTATCAATGGCGAGGAACTTCTTGTTGCCTTCAACTAACTTAAGGATGCGCTCTCGAGCAAAGTATCTGGCAATTAGAAAAGCAACACTAGCAGCCATCTAACACGAGTAAGAAACAAAATTAGACGGGCAAAAATATATGAACATGGGAAAGTTAGTTGATGCCATGAGTTTTCTGTGTTCTAGGAGAATAACTTACTGTTCCACTGATAGAAACTATGATGGTGCCAACGACAGAACCGAAGAGAAGACCAGCAGACATCGTCAATGGGAGAGCCGGTATGGCTAGTATCTAACAAAAAGGCAAAAACCAAAAACTTGAAACTGAGGATGCATGGTCTCAATGAAAATCAAAGGTGGGTTCAAAGGGAGATACAAGAGAAAGTCACATGGAGCACAAACACCAAAAACACATGAAGAGAGTATAAAAACGCTTGCCTCAAGCCCAGCATAGACGGCAATGAACAGCGCATACCCAGCCGGACCATAACCTGTGGTTAAATCGAGAACACAAAACTTGGTGAACTTTGTGAAAACTGATCCTAAATGCAACAGGAAGCCTAAAGCATAGAATCAATCACCCATCATTCTATGTATTGCACATCTACAGGCACATAAAAAATCAAATCGGCGGAGTAAATATAGAACCTTCGATTAAAGTAGAGAATTGAGTGAGGAACGTATTGATCTGGTCCCTGTAGACGTAGCCAACGCCAGCGAATCCACCAACAGTACCAATCAACAAAACGCCGGCCAAAATTGTACCCTTAAGAGCAGCATCCCCATCCGATCCGCCATCGTCATCGGTCTCGGTGTTAGCATCGTCGTCGTTGTCGTCATCACTGGATTTGGGATTGAATAACCACCGGAGACTCTGGGGAGGCGGGGCGGAAGACGGAGGAGAACGTGGGCGGAGAGACTGTTGCTGCTGCTTCTTCTTGGTCTGTTTGAGGGAAGAAGATGGCTTGAGGAAATGGAATCGCCGGCAGAATGTGAAGGAAGGAGGAGGAGAGAAACGGAAGTTGCAGGTGAATGGAAGAGAAGAGGATCTGAGACCCAGAGTGAGGCCGCGCATCGTAAAAGCAAAGCAGCTTCTCAACCAAGATTGAAATGAAGCTGTGCCATCCAAACTTTCTCTCTGGGCTTTTGCGCGGCTTTTTTTATTTTCCCTCACCCAAGGAGAAGACGCATTTCGGATGGGGCTTCTGGCCATTTAGAGCGCCACGTGTCTCCGTATTAAGGATCACGAAATAATTTAGTTTCTTCCAGAGAATACTACACAAGCAAAAATATGGTTTTCATGCTCTACTGTTATCGCATATTCGCATCCAAATTCGAAACAAACAATTTCAATCTAAATAAATCTATTTATTACTTTTTTTCGATAATGAACAATTTCAACTTTTTCACAAATTATTTGATGCTTAAACATGTTGGTGCGAGGATCCCCATCCAATTGATAAAATAAGTTGGGTCCAAGCAAAACGGCCCAAAATAATAGATTACTGTGTGGGATAGATCTCGTGTAACCTTTATATTATAATGGTAAATCTCCAAAAGAAAACGGCTAATCAACAGAATTAAATGGAAAATCAATGAAATTAAATGATGAATCGAGCAGATTAATTACGAGAATAATGAAAATTTAAAGTATAAAATAGAGAACAAGGAACAAGACAAAACCATAAACGTAAAACAAAAAACAAAAAATTTAGGGGGTGATTGGTTAGGGATGTGATTGTAAACTTTAATTTTATACTGTAGTAATAATATTGTTGTGAAAAAAAATTATTTGTGTTTTGGTATGCAGAAGACACTGCTTGTTTGGTTTCATCAATAAAAGTAGTGCTGATGTTTTGGTTAAAAATATAGTAACCGCGAAAACCAGAAACAGGAAAAGTGAATTAAGCGAAGATATTAAACGATTTATAAAGACGATATTGAAAACACACAGAGGCGAGATGTGAATTTTTTTTTTTAATTCATAAAATTTTCCGCAGTGTGGCGGATATTAGAGATTCTGAATTCCAGGATACAACTGTGCTGAGACTATAATCGCGATACTCGATTATACAATCTGCGAACTAAGAAATCTACGCTATATTCTCGAGACGCTTACTTAGAGAGAAAAGAGAGAAAGAGATTGCTGGATTTGTTTCTGTTTAAAAAATTGAGAAGGAGGTGAGGCTCCTTATATAGCCAAGGGAGAGAGTTGATCCGCTCCACCATCATAAATGGCGAGCGCAGATCGTGGACACTAAACGTAAGGCGAGATATTAGGGCTTGAGGTGCAAGAATCGGAGCCGTCACAAAACTGAAGAGAGGAGAAAATGTTTTAACTTTTTGAATTTAAAACATGTTGACATCGTCTTTTGGGTTTGACCAAAACTTGGCCCAATAAGAGCCTCCGAGCCACGTGCCCCGAGCCCACGAGCCACGTGCCCGTGCCCGTGCTCGAGCCCGAGCGAGCGGCGGCTACGGCGCGCGTGTGTGGCTTAGCTATCTCTCTTTCTATGTGCACACTTTTGAACTTGTAAGTGTGTTCACTCTCTTATATATTACATGATTTTATTTCATGTTAGCAATGTGGGACAATGTTATTTAACTTACTTAGCCATTTTGAGTTAAAATCACTCTTGGACACAAGTAGTTTTACATTGACCCATTTCTCATTCACATAATAACAATTTTATCTTATTAATTTTTAAGCCCATAAAGCTTTAATTGATTTTGATTAAAAATTGTTCCAACAATCCCACATGAATATAAATTACTCTAAATAAATGAAGACTCGACAGACTCCACTGACTAGACTGACAGACGGACGATCGAGAGTATAAGCGAAAAATCATTGTGTCTGATATGGTAGCATTTTCAGCTTTGAACTACTCATTGTTAATATCTATCGGGTTTACTTGGCTAGATGGTGAACATGATGTCTTGAACCATCCACATTTTTATGTAAACCTAGACAACATCCATAACCCAATATCATTTTCTCGAAGAACTTAGTTATGTATTGTGTTTATTGTGGTCTTAAACATGCCAGCTTATCATGAGAAAATTTAGAGAATATAGTCTTTCATTCATTCTCCTAAAAATGGCCTTATTCCACACCCACTAGGTAATATTCCATTAGTTTTTTTTTATGAAGTATCCTGTAATACTCCACGAACATATCAAAGTTATAGTAAATATCATTAAAAGCAATGCTTATCCTTTTATACAGGAAGCATTGTATATCATCTTAGGAACTGGGTAAGTTTCAGCGCGCTAAGCAGATTTAGTTTGATTTAGTTGTCCCTTTGAACCTACATCTCGGGATCTCCAATCATGTAGGTGGGGTTTCCATCAAACCTCCTCTTAATCAATATGCTTTAAACTCATTCCTTTTGATGATTTAACCACTTGATCTCTTTGAATTTTTTTTGTAAATGGATCATTTAGGTTATCACCCGATTTTATATAATTTACTGTGATTACACCACTTGAGATCAAATGTCAAATGGTTTTATGTCGTCATCTTATATGACGAAATTTACCATTGTAGAGAGTATTAAGTGTATGTGCGATGGTAGATTGACTGTCACAATGTACACGTAGTGTCGGAATTGGTTTCTTTCACATTGGAATATCTTCCAAGAAGTTAACTGCAACTCATTTGGATATATGTTCTTCCAGTGCAATTCATTTTCAATCCCGATGCAAAAGCATGTAGACAATTTTTCGATAAAGCTACAATTCTCGTTTGGATTTAAATAATACTCCCTCCGTTTCATAATATAGGATGTTTTGGAGTTTTATAAGATGTTCTCACAATTTTATGTAACCTTTAACTTTATTGAATATTATGTAACCAATAGTTTTACCGTCTCTTTAATGATTGGTTAAATTGTTTTTGTTTATATATTAAATATTTTTTTTGGAAAAAATCATTTCTTAATCTGTACGCTTTTAGCACAAACATCTTATATTATGAAACAGAAAGAGTAGATCTATTTGATTTGATTTTCAATCCAGCTAAACATGATTAACTCATTTGGATTAAATTAATAGATTTATATGTCTTCTAATCGATTTATTTGCATTCTCGATGCAGAAAGCATGTAGACAATTTCTCGACAAAGCTACACTCTCGTTTGGATTTTAATAATATATCTAGTCTGCTTTACTGCCTAGGCTACGCTGACAACAATTGGAACGTAAGGAGCAGAAGGCGGGGGGGGGGGTACTTAGGAGCAGTAACGGTATGCTAGAGTTTGATGTACCCAATGGGTTTGGTGTCCTAGAGGAAGGTGGGTGGTTTCTAAGGAGGATGGTGGTGAGGAGGGAACAAGACTACCAACATACCACCTTCGTTCACTATTGGTATGAGCAAAATGCAGATGTAACTCTTTTACTATCCCAATCCAGGTCGAAGGATTATACAGGGTGGATCGATTTATTTGATAATATGGAAGAGGATACGCCAGTCCTCTTCAAGAACAGAGGCCTCTTCCATATTATCAATCCATAAAACATTAAAATAGTAGATATATCATATATATATATATATATATATATATATTTTTTTTTTTCTTTTTCTAATCGATTTATTTACAAATCTCGATGCAAACAAATTCTCCAAAAAGCTACACTATCTAACCGATTCGATTTGCATTCTAGCTAAACACATTTGGATTAAAATAGTAGATTTATCTATATGATTTTCTAATCGATTTATTTACATTCTCGATTCCAAAAGCATGTTAGATAATTTCTGGAAAAAACTACATTTTCGATTCTCGAAGCTAAAACAAACACGATTATATCGGTTATATTGAATAAGATAGGATTATGTAACAATTACCTTCGTTTGCAACATTCAATGTCTGAAGATTTCTCGGCGCCGCCATTGTTACTGTGATTGAGATTGAAGAGCGAAATGAGAGTGAGAGAGAGAAATGATTGAAAATTTTAGGAAAATACAGAGTGAGAGGGATATTTGAGAGCTTAAATTTTTTTTTGAAAATTGAAAATTATGAGTTTATTTTTGCTGCAACTTAAGACGCGTTATTTGTCTATCACATACCGAGTGAACTTATCTAATTTTTTTTCCATTTGACATCATTAATTCATTTTTGAAATTTTAGTATTTGTACATACGCAGTATGGTTATGATTATGATTACGAAAACAGCATATAATTGGTGTTTGAAAAACATTTTAAGTTTGGCTGTTTATATAAACACATCTAGGGCTGGGCATTCGGATATTCGGTTCTGGTTTGGATCGGATATTTCGGGTTTTAGGTATTTCGGTACTATAAATTTAGGTACCGATCGAGTAATTTTGAATTTCGGTTCGGGTTCAATTTGGTATGGGTCGGTTCGCATATTTGTGTAGTGATTTGAAAATTTTCCGGTTCCGGTTCGGGTTTATTTTTACCCGAATGTATCCGAAAAACAAATTTTTTAAAAAAATTTAATGAAATTTGGTTCAATTTTGCAAAAAAAAGGGTTTAATTTTGACAAATATAACTAATGACATACGGATATTTCGGGTATTTTGGTTATTTCAGTCTAAAAATAACTAATATTTTTTTGTTTATAATTGTAAGTTTGGATGTTTTGGTTAATTTAAATCTACATATAACTAATATTTTTGGATATATAGTTATATTTCGGGTACTTAGGGTATCCATTTGGTTCTCGGTTTGGTCTGGGTACCCCAAATATTTTAAACAAGGATCCATTCGGATATTTATGTTATCTAATTCGATTCAGTATCAGGTAAATTCGATTCGGTTCTGGTTCGGATCTTCAAATCCGAGTATTTTGTCCAGACCTACATCATCCTAATGAAAAATAGCTAATCCCTAGCCGAAAAAACAATAACTATAATATTCATATTTGAACAATAAAACAGTGTTTAGTTATACACGAAAATATTAAAAATACAAACTATCATTTCTGAACTAATAATAGTGTTAACCCAAATATTGTAAGTTAAAATACTAACTCACCAACCATATATGTTATTTTTTTCACTGACTCATCGGCCACGTCAAATTTTTTTGCTGACTCAGAAACCACATAATTTTTTTTAAAAAATTATAAAATTTATTGTAACTTTGTTCTAATAAAATTTTAAAATCTATTATAACATTTCAAAATAAAAATAAAATTTAAATTTAATTATTACCACGTGGAACGACGGTGACCCAATGCCAATGACTCCTCGTTCCTTTTTTTACTATATAAAAAAAAATTATTCGATCCAATTGATATTATCTTAAGAATTTTAGTTGTAATAATAATAATTAACAGAATTTTATTAAAAAGCCACATCATCATTTTTAACTGAATATTTTCGCTATTTTTTTTGGATACACTAAATCTAAAGTTAATTTGAGAGTTTCATGTGTAAACATTCTTGGTTTGATAGTTTATAGTAAGAGTACAATTTCGCTAAGGTTAAAGCGCTAGTAATTTCTACTTTGACAGTTAAAAATGCGATTTTCCATTATTTAAACGATATCAAAAGCCACACATCAAAAAAAAAAAATATTTATTTCCAAAAAATGCTCGTCCGCATGATACTTTTAAAAAAAAAACAATGTATGTGTTAGTTAGATGCCAGATTCTAAGTGTTTGTTAGGTCAAAATTGCGGATCCTTTTTTTAAAGGGATACATGTATATTTATATAAAAATAAGTCGGCTAGACCTCTTCCTAAAGGAGAAAGGAAAATTTCCTTATTCTTGGGGATTTCCTTTCTTCTCCGGTTTGTATAAGTTGGTTCGGGTGTGGGCTTCTTAATTTGACTTGCTAACTTGGCCCACCAACCTCTTGCGGCTTGTTACCTCGGCCCAACAATATGTTGGGCTTGCTGTTTCGCTGAGTCGTCAGAGATCTGGCTCGTCGTCTTCTTGTTTTGTCTGGAACTTTTTATTTATCCTGTTCTGCTTGGTGCGCCACCATGATGTTTTGGCTCGTCGATGCTTCCCCCTGATGCTGAACCGGCGGAGTGGTTCGTCACCTCGGTCTTTGATCTCTTAGGTGCTTCTCTCTGATGCCGAACCAGAGGAGTTTGTCGTTGTTGGCTCGTCACCTCTTCGCCTTAACGCCGAGCCAGAAGAGTGTTGGCTCGTCACCTCTCCTCCTTTATACCGAGCCAGAGGAGTATTGGCTTGTCGCCTCTCCTCAATGCCGAGCCAGAGGAATGTTGGCTCGTCATCTCGTTGGTTTGCCAGTATGTTGGCTTGTCACCGTTTGTTGGTTTGCCAGCATGTTGGCTCGTCACCGGCTGCTGGTTTGCCAGCATGTTGGCTGGTCACCGGCTGCTGGTTTGCCAGCATGTTGGCTCGTCACCGTCTGCTGGTTTGCCAGCATGTTGACTCGTCACCGTCTGCTGGTTTGCCAGCATGTTGGCTCGTCACCGTCTGCTGGTTTGCCAGTATGTTGGCTCGTCACCGTCTGCTGGTTTGCCAACATGTTGGCTCGTCACCGTCTGCTGGTTCGCCAACATGCTGGCTTGTACACTACGAAGTCGGTTAGGCCCAAAATCTTCACCTAACCATTTTTGGTGGCCAATCTCGATGGGATAAAAATTGACCCCAACAAATGGTTAGATGCAGAGAATACTTAATATTAGGGATGGGAAAACGGGAATTCGGGACGAGAATTTGGAAACCAAAATAGTTGTCCCATTTAAAATTTTGGACGGGATGGGACAGAACGGGAATGGAACGGAAATTCCAAAAAAAATAAAAACATGACAATCGTGAAATATAAACATATTCGTCCATCATTCACTTCCTAATATCACATCATATATAGGTAAACCGAGAAGCAAATAAAACAAACTTGGTCATATATAATGTTACCTAATAATTAAAAACTTCAAAGTTAAAGAAAAACAAACATAAACAACATATCATCATTTATTAAGATAAAATTAAGAAACTTAATTGTATAATGTTAGGTTATAATAAAATCAAAATATAATATTAGAAAAAATAAAGAAATTTAATATCTATATTTTTATTATTATGATATCTTTTCCAACTATTATTATTGTATAGATATTCAATTATATATAATATTATATAGTTAATATATAATTTATTCTGAATGAGATTTCGGGAATTCCCGTCCCGTCCCGTTTCCAAAAGAGAATCGATAGCTTGTATCATTTGAGATTCCATTTGAGATTTCATTTCCATATGGAACGAGAATTCGGGACCGGAAATGGGACGGAATTATGGCCACCCGTACTCAATACCCTGCAATACTGCTGAAATGTAGAAGAAACGACGCCGTTTTCCGTTTGATGATATTAGATGGAAAACTCTAATGTTGCAAGTCAAAATGGGAACTCGACGTGTCTGACTCTCCTTCGGCTTTACCGGTGATAAAGGCCAAACTGATCGCCGGAGTTTCAATCGCCTTTTTCTCTTCTGCTCAAATCCGGTCACTGCCATTGTCTTCGCATACCTGGTCTAGGCCATGGCCAAATCTCGGTCGGTTTTGGAGCTTACTGCCCGTTTCGATCTCGGCGGCGACGATAAGATCCGAGCCATATCTCTCTCCGCTCACTCCGATTTCCAAACCCTAGTATACGTCGGCACCTTCTCCGGATCCCTCATTCTCCTCTCTATCGACACTTCAACTAATATTGTCTCGCGGCTCGGAAGTGTATCGCTGAGCGCTTCTCCCGTTGAGTCTGTCTTTGTGCTTGGCCAGGAAAGAGGGAAACTTCTAGCACTCTGCAATGGGTACTTGTTCTTGGTTGATTCGCTTCTTTCTCAACCCGCTAAGAGATTGGGTGGTTTACTGAAAGGGATCAATGTGGTTGCTAGGAGAGTGAGAGGACGCGACTCGTCGAGTACTGACTTGTTGCCCTCAGAGATTTCAGCTGATTCTAGCTCGAGCAAGAAGTTTCTTCAGATGCTTGGTGCTGGAAATCGGGTGAGCGACATCAAAGGTAAGGATTCCCGACATGATCGAGTCCATCAAGGTCGTTATGTTTTCGCTGTTGCCATTAGCGAGAGAATGTTGCTGATCGAACTTCAGTGTGATGAAAAAGACGGCACAAGTGCTTCCTTTGTTGTATTGAAAGAGATTCTGGGAATTGGTGGGATCAAAACTTTGGTTTGGCTTGATGATTATGTTATTGCGGGAACTGTTAAAGGATATAGCTTGATCTCGTGCGTCACTGGTCAAAGTGGGGTGATATTCACATTGCCTGATGTGTCTGGTCCGCCACTGCTCAAATTGCTCTGCAAAGAGTGGAAGGTTTTGTTGCTGGTGGACAATGTTGGAGTTGTTGTGGACACAAATGGTCAGCCTATTGGAGGGAGCCTTGTGTTTCGAAGGAGGCCTGATTCTGTTGGAGAATTGTCTTTCTATTTGGTGACCGTTGGAGATGGAAAAATGGAAATACATCAGAAAAAGTCGGGTGCTTGTGTTCAGTCAGTTAGTTTTGGTCCTGAAGGATGTGGGCCTTCACTTTTGGCCGCAGATGAGGCAGGAGACGGAAACCTTTTGGCTGTTACTACCTTGTCAAAGGTATTTTTTTTTTCCCGATAGATAGTGGCTTTCTTGATTTCTCTCAAGTACATCTTGTTGATGAAGCGGTCACGAATATTCTGTCGACTCTTTCATTGTGATGTTTCAGCTTATTTTTTACCGGAGAGTGCCTTATGAAGAACAGATTAAAGACCTCCTGAGGAAAAAGAGATACAGAGAAGCCATCTCCCTGGTGGAGGAGCTTGACTCACAGGGGGAAATTTCGAAAGAAATGCTTTCGTTTCTTCATGCGCAAATAGGGTATCTACTGCTTTTTGATTTGCGCTTTGAGGAAGCAGTGAATCAATTTTTAAAGTCAGAAAAAATGGAACCTTCTGAAATTTTTCCATTTATCATGCGGGATCCTAATCGCTGGTCTTTGCTGGTACAGTTTTTTTCCCCTCGCAACTGGTATTCTATGATTTACTCTAATTTTTTTCTACAGTGGCTGCTTAATCAATCACAGTTCATTATCTTCCTTACTAAAGGCATTGCCTAACTTGTGGGGAACCTGAAATATGATGTCTCAAACTTTGTCCAACTGCCCTCTGCTTCATTAAGATTCTTGCCTGCTTTCAGGTTCCAAGAAACAGATACTGGGGACTGCATCCTCCCCCTGCTCCTTTCGAAGACGTTGTAGATAATGGGTTGATGGCGATCCAGAGAGCCATTTTTCTAAGAAAGGCGGGAATGGACACTCCGGTTGATGAAGAGTTTTTCTCAAATTCCCCTAGTAGAGCTGATTTGTTGGAGTCGGCAATTAAAAACACCACCAGGTGATACAACTGCTCTGTTTATGTATTTTGTTTTCTCTACAGCCTTTTTAGTATATCCCTGTTCACTGCTGTTCACTGAGGTGTGAATTGGCAATTAACAAGGTAATGTTACCGTTGTGCAAGGTACCTCGAGGCATCACGTGAGAAGGACTTGAGTCACCCAGTTAGGGAGGGAATAGACACGCTTCTAATGCTTCTGTACAGAGCATTAAACCGTGTTGAAGATATGGAGAATCTTGCATCTTCCGATAATAACTGTGTTGTGGTATGTGTTTTTAGTGAATTATACGCATGTACATATTTACATAGCATCAACTCGATAGGTGGCACCACAAACTAACAACTGAAAGATGTAATAAACCTGAAATATGGATCTAGTAAATCTATTTCTTTGACAGAACTATTTGAGTAAGACAGCTATTGGTTGGTTAAAAAAATGAGGAAAATCAAGTTTTCAGTGCCTAGTAGATTAGGCACGTTTTTTATGCATTGTACTTGTACCAGTTTTGCAGTTGTTTAGCTCAGGGTCAGTTTAGTAAACTACTGTGGTTAAAAGCAATGGATCAATGACAACCATCTTAGGATGCTATAGTTTTGACTTCCCTTAGCAAAGTCTCCAAAGTTACTCTGAAACGCTGTTAACTGGAAAATATTAACTGCAGTACTCTAGGATTGCTGTAAATGTACCATGAGGACATTATAATTTTTTGGATCCTTAGAATTACAATGCATTGAAAAACAGAGAGCTTGTTGTCAGAAGGTTGCTTGAGGGATGACTTTACAACTTGCGTGGGCGGTGCAGGAGGAGTTGGAGACTCTTCTAAATGAATCTGGACACTTACGGACACTTGCATTCCTCTATGCAAGTAAGGGGATGAGTGCAAAGGCTCTTGCTATTTGGCGTCTCTTTACGAAGAATTATTCATCTGGTCTATGGCAAGACTCAGATGACTTGGTGCCCTATTTACACGACAACGAGCTGATTAGGTTATCTGGTAAAGAGGCTGCTGCCGCAGAAGCAGCCAGAATTCTTGAGGAACCCTGTGATCCAGAACTGGCATTGCAGCATCTTAGTTGGGTATGACATATATATGATATAACCCCAAGTTGTTGTAACTTCTTCATTAAATATTTGCATCTTGTGAATATAATTGATGATTGTGGATATATCATCTTTTAGATTTCAGACATAAACCCATTGTTTGCTATCCAAGTCTTGACGTCAGATAAAAGGACAGAAGAACTTTCGCCAGGTGGGAATCAGGGTTAACAGGACATTTGTGTTTGATTGTGAGTCAGATGTTGATCTCTTATATTGTTAGAAACATTTTGCCAACTGTTTCTTAGGTTTTCACTTTTGATGTATTCTGGACTTGCATTGACGAATAATGGCTTTGTTGAAGTATGAGATGACTAAGTAATGCAAGAAGTTCCAAGGCTCCTTTAGGTTCACGGTAACATAATTTGGTCCGTGCATATATTCTCATGTCTCTAGTGTGTACATCATTATAGTCAAGATTAGGATTAGAATAGGCATATGTGTTCCATCTTTGCTGTAAAAAACTTACAGCACTCAGATTTTTTTAATTGGCTTTGGGTTATTGAGTGGCTAGGCATATGACAATAGATGTATAATGGTGGATAAAATACTAACAAAATTTATTGATGTGAGGTCTGTCTTTCTTTATCTTATTGCAGAACAAGTGATCCAAGCTATTGATCCCAAAAAAGTTGAAATCATTCAGAGGTATAGTTACTTACAGCATAAATAAATTTCATCCAGTTGAGTTTTAGTAAAATCTTCATAGTAAGTAGTAAGAGGAAGCTCCACGATAGTTTTTTGTAGCGAAGTTGGGAAAGTTTTAAAACTTTCTTCTTGCTGAAATTATATGTACTGGCCAGGTACCTCCAGTGGTTGATTGAAGAAAGAGACTACAATGACCCGCAGCTGCATACATCGTATGCTCTCTCACTTGCCAAATCAGCACTTGAGTGTGTTCAAGTTCAAAATGGTATCCAAGAAGCTGATGCTGGAGGCACAGAGGCACCTGATTGTAATGTTGAAAGTATTTCTTTGTTTGAAAGTGATGTACGGGAAAGATTGCAGACCTTTTTGCAATCTTCAGATCTATATGATCCTGAAGAAATCTTGGATTTGATTGAAGGATCAGAACTGTGGTTGGAAAAGGTTTGTAGGTCAAATTTGTTTCCTTCGGTTTATGAATGGTTCTAAAAAGTGTCATTTAGGTGTGTATGAGCACCTAAGACGCTAAGAATTATCTACTGTCAAAACAACTGATCTTGTGTTGTTTTACCCATTTGACATATGTGTTAATTTCTTTTGATAGGCCATCCTATACCGAAGAATAGGGCAGGAGACATTGGTCCTCCAAATTCTTGCTCTGTAAGTTCACATTAATACTGATAATGAACAAAGTTGAATTCTCTATATGATTGTTCTGGAAACCAAATATTTGCATATCTAATGAAGGGAGCAAATACAGTTTTATGTTGCATTTGAATGTGTGGTTACTAACAAGATCTTCTGTGGTGGGCGCCAGGAAGCTCGAGGATTGTTCAGCTGCAGAGCAATATTGTGTAGAGATTGGAAGACCAGATGCATTTATGCAGTAGGTTCTTTTCCTTCATTCATCACTTTTTTTTTGTGAATGCCATCACACAGTTTGCATTTTTCCTTGTTAAATCCCCTTATAACAGAAAGTTTATCTTAGATTACTTGATATGTATCTGGATCCTCAAAATGGTAAAGAGCCTATGTTCAAGGCTGCTGTTCGTCTTCTCCACAACCACGGGGAATCACTTGATCCTTTACAAGTTTTGGAAGTAAGAAATGCCAGTCCTTCATATGTTAAAAAGACGCTGATGTTGCTTCTTCTTTCATTTGCTAGTTGTTTGATGATAGATCTGAGTCCATGTTTTATTTGCAGAAATTGTCTCCTGATATGCCCTTAAAACTGGCATCAGATACAATTTTGAGAATGCTAAGGGCTCGGGTTCATCACCATCGTCAAGGCCAAGTAAAAATTCACAATCCCTACAAATCCGTGTATTCTATATGATTCTATATGTGCTACCGTTCTGAATATTTTTCTTTTGGAAAGGGTTTTAGTTGTCAAATGTGCAATGGGTAACAATTAGGTACAGTTAAATGCTAAGAAAGATCATTACTGAAAGTAACACTGATAAACTTACCAAAATTTGTTACTGTGTTTTAAGTTTCTGCAATCTGTATGTGGTGTGGGTATAGCTTGAGTGTCTGAATGCTCTTAAGTCAATTGTTACAGATCGTACACAATATCTCTCGTGCATTGGATGTAGACTCAAGGTTGGCAAGATTAGAAGAAAGATCACGTAACATGCAGATAAATGATGAGAGCCTCTGTGATTCCTGCTATGCCCGCCTAGGCACTAAGCTATTTGCTATGTACCCTGATGATACAATTGTCTGTTACAAGGTTAGTGCCCCACGTACGGTATCTCTTGTAACAAAAGCAATCAATGCATGCCCTCTACTTTTTCAACGAGCATATAATTCTGTTCTCTGGCATATCCGAATTCATAACAGGGTGTAGCATGTTTCTTTTCGCTGATGATACTTTTGTTGTTCTTTTTTTCTTTTTCCCAGTGTTACCGACGCCTGGGTGGATCAAAGTCAGTAACGGGCCGTGACTTCAAGCGAGATGTTCTGATAAAACCCGGTTGGTTAGTGAACCGGTAGCAGAAACCCTCTTGGTTCGCAAACAATCGCCTTTTTTACTCGACCTCTCTAACCTTTCACAAACACAGAGAAGCCTGTACAGTACAGAGAGCAGCCGACGTAGTTCCCTGGCGGTGATGGTGGTACTGTGAGCTTGATACAGATAATGAAGAACATAAGGATCTGAATTTGATTGCCATAGCTTCGTGAAGCTCGTCTCTAGGCTTGTGGATAGAGATTCGAATCGGGCAACATTTCAAAGATTCTTCATGTTACTGCTATGATTATTTGGTTAATGGTGGAAGGGCATCGAGTAGTTCTATAGGTTTTTTTTATGCCTTTGCCACAGTTAAAAAATGGGCAAATGTTACTATGAATTTTTATCTGTAATAGCTTATGTTTACTTCTGTAGACGAAGGACCTGTTCCGCTAATAAATGAAAATAATAAATAATAAAAACAAGAAAAACAAAAAATCAGCGACGTCAAAAAAGAGGAAGAAGAAAAATCGCTGAGAGAGGGTCACAGGGGAAGAAGACGATCTTTCGATTCAGGTTTTTGCGTTTATCTTCCTCTTCGGGACACTGTTTTCGTTTTGCTTTGTTCGTCGAATCGCTTCTTGCCGAATCACCAGTTGGCGCCGTCGCCGGAAAACGGTTGGAGCAACAGTTAATTCCAGGAAAAATGTCGATTAATATGAGAACGCTAACCCAAGCACTGGCTAAGACGGCCGCGGTGATTGAGAAGACGGTTCAAACCACAGTCCAGGAGGTTACAGGTCCTAAGCCTCTTCAGGACTACGAGCTCCTCGATCAGATCGGTTCCGGTGGTCCTGGGCTCGCCTGGAAGCTATACTCCGCCAAGGCACGTGACTCCACGCGGCCACACCAGTATCCCACCGTCTGCGTCTGGGTGCTTGATAAGCGCGCCTTGTCGGAGGCTCGTGCCAGGGCAGGGTTATCGAAGGCGGCCGAAGACTCGTTTCTCGATCTGATTCGGGCTGATGCGGGGAAACTGGTGCGGCTGAGACACCCCGGTGTGGTCCACGTGGTTCAAGCGCTTGACGAGAACAAAAATGCTATGGCTATGGTTACGGAACCGCTCTTCGCCTCCGTGGCTAACGCGCTCGGGAACGTGGAAAATGTTGATAACGTGCCGAAAGATCTCAAGGCCATGGTGCGTTACGCTCGTTTCCAGCAGCTACCTGTTATTCGTAATCGATTTTGAGCAATTGACTGAGAAAAATGGAAGATAGTTTACTATTTTCCTATAATTGTTGTAGGAGATGAGCTTGTTGGAGGTGAAGCACGGTCTCCTCCAAATCGCAGAGACATTGAACTTTCTCCATAATAACGCCCATCTCATACATCGTGCTGTATCTCCGGAGGTTGCTTTTCAAAATTTATGCTCATACTTGTTCATCTTGTTAGAAGCGTTCGTGCTTTCTAAACTTGTGGATCTAAAACTTCATTGCAGAATGTTCTTATTACTTCGGCTGGTTCCTGGAAGCTTGCCGGATTTGGCTTTGCTATTTCAGAAGCACAGGCTGGGAATTTGGATAACATGCAATCATTCCACTATTCTGTGGGCCCTTAAACTCATGATGGATTACTAGATATGCATGATATGATGCCTGTGTTTTGATATTGATGGATTTGTGCAGGAATATGATGTTGAAGACTCAATCCTGCCACTCCAGCCATCTTTAAATTATACCGCCCCTGAATTGGTGCGGAGCAAAACTCCTTCAGCTGGAGTTTCTTCAGATATTTTTAGTTTCGGATGCCTCGCCTATCATTTAGTTGCACGGAAACCATTATTTGATTGCCAGAACAATGTCAAGATGGTAATGCCAAGCTCGTTAAGTCGTTAGTTTAATCATAGACTGTCTGATTTTTTTCTATAGAAGGAAGCAGTCTCAGAGATGGTTTCCGTTTTAGATGTATTTTCATATTGTCTTGTAGAAAGAAGTATAATATTCTGTCCTTTCCATCTCTGATGATGGTTACCTTGCAATTTTCTTGCAGTACATGAACACATTGAACTATTTGACAAATGAAACTTTCTCATCTATACCCTCGGACTTGGTATCTGATTTGCAACGGATGCTATCAATGAACGAGTCCTTTAGACCAACAGCATTAGATTTCACAGGTAGGAATACTGAATCTTCATGAGGTTTCATTGTTTCTTGTGACAATCTTTACCTCATTGCTTGGACTTACATCTTTGACTAACTTTCATCTGCAGGATCTAACTTTTTCCGAAGCGACACTAGGTTACGTGCCCTTCGTTTCCTTGATCATATGCTTGTAAGTGTATACACTTCCAATCATCGTTTCAGACAGACATCATTTAAATAGTGGGAACTATATATAACCTTTGGGGTATTTTTTTTTTAATTTATTGCAGGAAAGAGACAACATGCAGAAGTCTGAGTTCTTAAAAGCATTATCAGATATGTGGAAAGATTTTGATTCCCGTGTATTACGGTATAAGGTAGTCACTTTCTGGCTTCTTTCCCATATTCTGTTACTTAATCGAAAAGAAAATCAATTGCTCAAGTGATTTGCCTTGTAACACCTAATCAAACCAGGTTTTGTCAAGCAGGTGCTTCCACCTCTTTGTGCTGAACTTAGGAATTTGGTTATGCAGCCAATGATTCTTCCCATGGTTCTAACTATAGCAGAGTCTCAGGTGCTTTTTCTAATCTTGGGTATTTACAATCAGTCAATCAGGTCATGCGTATCTTTCCTCGTACAAGTTTGAAATGTAGAGATACCCAGCAGTTTCTAGATTTGTTTTCTTATTACTTGTGTCCTGTGATCTATCACACGCACATTTACTTAGACCTGCTCTTTTCAGTTCTACAAATGGTGATTGCACAAATAGATACCGGCTATTTATCGACCTGTCATTTGTAGAAGAAAACTTGGAAGTTGCTTAGCATTGACCTTTGACAATGCTTTTTTTTTTACATTGTTACTCATGTTTTAATGAATGCTTGAAACCTTAAATTACAACTTGCAGGATAAGAATGACTTTGAGTTGATAACGCTCCCAGCCCTTGTTCCTGTTCTGAGTACTGCTACGGGTGATACTTTACTATTGCTTGTAAAGCGCGCAGAGCTTATAATTAACAAGGTAAGTCTCTAACCAATATGTATGCATAACTGGAATTATGTTTTTGAACCCTTCATATTTAGTGTCTGCTACGTTTTACTGATTTGACACAATGGGCTGAAGGAATTAATGTGTAAAGTATTGTAACCTATGACATATCTAGGGCCATTACTTAAAATGTAATATAAATGGCAGTGCCAGAACTATACATTGTTTCTTATGCTGCCGTTAACCAATACAAGATTCATTTTCTTCAAGCTGACTCATATTTCTCTCTCGACTTCCATTCCTAAATGCTAATTAATTCTAAATATGCTTAAAAAAGGAATTACTTTCCCTTATTCTTTTATAATCTTATACCCTGGATCTTTTACTAGTGTGATTTTGTTTAAATTTGTAGACTAATGCAGAACATCTTGTATCCCATGTCCTCCCTTTGCTTCTCCGAGCCTACAACGACAGCGATGTCCGGATACAGGAGGAAGTTCTGAAAAGATCTACATCTGTTGCTAAACAACTCGATGGTCAGGTGATGCTTGATGCTTTGTGTTTTATATTTTATGATATGAGTTTCATCTGAATGGACAATATGAGCTTCAGGATTGATGTGTGGCTTACACAAGCTTAGTGTCACATGCATTTTAATTTTGGTTCTGCAAAGTTATTATAGTCAGTTGCATGGGTGAGTTTGTTCAGTTCTTATTTTTTTTTTCCAACTTGTTTTTGCAGGTTGTAAGGCAAGCAATTTTGCCACGTGTTCATGGCTTGGCTCTCAAAACAACAGTTGCGGCGGTATGTTAGCCTTGATTGGTTCAAGTTTTGTGTCCTTTAATGAATAGAGATTTAATGAAGAGCTCGATCTTCTAAACCAAATGTTGATTGGAACGTTCGTGTGGTGCAGGTCAGAGTAAACGCTTTGCTTTGCTTAGCAGAGCTGGTTCAAACGCTTGATAAACACTCTGTTACTGAAATACTGCAAACAATTCAACGCTGCACTGCCGTTGATCATTCTGCACCTACCCTTATGTGTACTCTTGCAGTTGCAAACGCAATTCTCAAGCAGGTGGGTAGAAAATACAGCTTACTTTTCCCAATGATTTTTGAAGTTTGAACATCCTAGCGTTCCCGCTTTTATATCTGCGGTAGCTGATACCATCTCATAATGCCTTCTCCATATTTTCTCTCTAGTATGGAGTTGAATTCACTGCTGAACACGTGCTTCCCCTGATTATACCGCTTCTCACTGCCCAACAATTGAATGTCCAACAGTTTGCCAAATATATGCTATTTGTCAAGGATATTCTCAGGTATGCCTCCAAGCAAATCTCGTCCCCGTTTCCAAGTCCTTATTCTTCTTACAACTGCATACTGTTGTTGTTGTTGTTTTCAACATCTGATTTGTCTATCCTTTGGTCACGGAACAGGAAAATAGAGGAAAAAAGAGGAGTTACAGTGAACGATTCTGGAGTCCCTGAAGTAAAACCAGGCTCTGTTGCAGATGGGATCCAGTTTCAAACACCCACCCAAAAAAATGAGAAGGTTGCTTCTGCAGCAAAGAACAGTCCTGCATGGGATGAAGACTGGGCCCTCCCGACCAAAAGTTCTGCTTCGAGAGATCCTGGACCCGCAAACTCTCAGTTTAACAAATCGACTGTTCAGTCACAGCCATTGAACCGGACAACAGTACCAACAACATGCCCTGCAGTTGACATAGAGTGGCCACCAAGACAGTCTTCCAATGTCACTGCTCAGCCAGCTAATGATGATACACGGCTAAACGCAGCAGGAGCATCATCAACTCCAAGTCTTGATGAACTAGACCCTTTTGCTAACTGGCCACCACGTCCCAATGGTGCTTCAATTGCTTCTGTGGGTTTCCACAACAGTACTGCCACTCATCCTCCTCTGAACAACAGTGGTTCTGGTTTGAACAACAATTTTACAGACAGTAGGCAGTTTGAGACAGCTAACAACGACTTCTGGGCCTTTGGCAATGCTTCCCTCTCTTCCTTGAAATCACAGCAAGAGGGTTCGGGTATCAGCAGAAGTAACCCAGATCCTATGAACTCTTTCGGGATTCAGAATCAGAACCAAGGAATACCATCTTTCGGAAGCAGTTCATACAGTAACCAGAAGCCGCCAGCAGACATCAGTTCCATATTCAGTTCAAGCAAAACCGAGCAAGCTGCAATGAAACTCGCACCACCGCCTTCAACAGCCGTGGGAAGAGGAAGGGGTAGGGGTAGAAGTGGGGCATCTACCTCAAGGTCAAGTGGTTCGAAGCAGCAACAAACCGAGCAGCCATCGCTGTTGGATCTATTGTGATGAGAGCATTGGTCGAGACATTGAGTTGGGTAAAAGACAGATCCTGTGAGAAAACACAGAGGCATGTGCAGAGTGAGTGAGTGGGTCGTGTGTTTGTGATGCACAGAAAGAAACAGCATATAACAAGAAGTGGAGATGTTTTGTTGATTCTTGAGATTAAAAAGTCACCATATATATACATCATTCACAGCTACAGGTTCTCTCTCTAAACTCTCTAAATCGTTTTCTTCTTTTGCTCATTGTTTTCTTCATTAGTCACTCTCACTCTCGTTTATATTTAAAATCGAGTTTCTGTGCAGTGCAATGGATATATATAGGAGATCTTTATCGTTTTCATGTACATAACATATCTTCTCCAGTTTGGTAAATGTTCCAGAAAAAAAAATCATCACATATGTCGATCGTTGTACATAATATCTTTGATTAATATACTTTTTATTACAGTCTTTGGAAGAGATTAAATGATTGTAATCTTCTTTATGTATCAACTATTATTTTGAAGCTCTTTCTCAACTTGTCTCTTATCTTTACCTTTTTTTCCTTTTAATTATTCACTTTACTTATTTTAGATTAAACTTACGACGATGCTATTTTAAAAAAAAAAATCGGAGAATTTGAGACCGAATGAAAGCTTAACTAATCTCCAGAATATGTGGAGAACTGTATTTCTTAACCATGATTGAAATGGATGATCTAAATCGCAGTCGAAAGGTTATACTATAATTGCATTGAACCATCATACGTTGCATTGACATCCATCATCAATAGGGCGATCGATCTATAACTCACCGGCAATTTGGATTCAAACTCCACGAAACTGCTTTGGCGTTTTGACAATTTGTGTTCAATTAAATCAAAAACACATATTTAAAATTATAATTAAATTAAATCCAGACTCGTCCAAGAAACTTTTAGATTCCAAAACAAAGAAGGGGATGGAGAAGGGATAAGTTTGTTAGCCGATAATATTTGAAGTGGGGTTTTGAAAGACTAGCAAAAACCCAATGGAGAAGATAAGCGGCGGAGGGTTTATTTGTTGGATCATGGTTACCAATCCGGTTTAGTTTAATTTTAAAGTTTTTTTTATTTAATTGAACACAAACCGTCTGAATCTAAACATCATGCGGTTTTGTATTGATTTTTAAACTTGGCATGGTTTTGGAGTAGAAAGTTTCAACTCTGTGTGGTTGAAATTAGAATCTAAATTTTTGGTAGAGTGTAAATCTAAATCACCTACTTTTATGGAGCATGAGAAAAGATCTTCATATATGGTTTCCTATGGATCATTGTATTACACGCATGCAGTGATTCAGCCGCGAATCTCCGAGATTGAGATTTTGCTACCAAATATCAAGAAATCTGATTTAGGGATTCGTGGAAAGAGAGAAACTTGTTTTTGTTTGCTTAACTTTAAATCTCAGCTCTATTATGGTTTAAAGCCCTATTTTATGCAAACTCCTTAAGTTTAGCGTAATTATGATTTTGTCCCTAACTATTACATTGCCATTTTTCACCCATATATTTAAAGCGTTTCAAGCCTTCACTTGTGATAACGTAAGAAAGAAGATAACGGATATGTTTAAATATTTTCATCTACACTAACAAATGTTTTCCAAATAATTTCATTTTTTACCTTTGTTTTTTTTTTTTAAATGAGGATATATTTTGAACAAAACGGCAACGAGCAGATACGTCCTCTTTATAAGCTTGTGGTAGTAACCAAAGGATTGTTACTTGTTAACTAACAGTTAAAATTGAAATCATTAAAAAAAAAATACGAATATTTATATTTCATGCATAATATAAAAAGTTAAAAACTAACAAGATAACACTTGGGAGATTAAGGCATCATTTTACGTGTTAATTACACTTGAGAAACCCTTTTAAATTTGAGTCCCAATAGACCCGGCGCCGTTATCTTGGCGCCATTTACGTTCCCCCTCTTCTTTTGTCTCTTTTTTCTAAATCATAATCCCCAAAACCCTAACCTAACTAAACTAAATTTTACCTAACTAACCACCCTAATATCAAGATTCAAGACATTGTTTATCTATCTTCTAACCGTACATAAATGCAAAAATCTAAAACACCCATTACAGTTTTACTATGGTAAAAGATAAGTATCTAACATCAAAACTATTTAAAAAATTACCAATATGCGAACTCATGTAGACAGGACTATGTGATAATCAGATATTAGAGTAAAGAAGATGAACATATTATAAATCCTACAATATGGTAGATGTAGTTTATTCCATTTGTCAGTTCTATAAAATACATAAAAAAATTAGAAAAGGGGATTCGAATTGAAGGAACTAAGAACAGCCTTTTTTAGCAGTTAAGCTGAATTCCAAAAAAAGCCATATTCATCGCTCTCAATCTCATTCTCTCCCTATATATATGTGTGTGTGTGTTTGTATGTTCATATATGATAGAGCCATACCTCAAAACTACTTATCTGAGCTTTGTCTCAGCAAAACCGAATTACAAGAATGGCTTCCCCTTTCTTCTTTGTTTTCCTTCTCTCTGCGGTTTTACTTGAAAATACCAATGCCAATCCCAATTACAGAGAAGCACTCTCCAAATCATTGCTATTTTTCCAAGGTCAGCGGTCTGGCCGCCTCCCCGTTGACCAAAAACTCTCATGGAGGTTCAGCTCTGGCCTCTCTGATGGCTCCTCTGCTCATGTAAGACTCTAAAACTGTAAAACCATAGTCAGTACCAATAAAAGTGTCACATCCATCTGGATAACATTGCAGGTGGACTTGACCGGAGGCTACTATGATGCTGGGGACAACGTCAAGTTCAATTTCCCGATGGCGTTCACCACCACCATGCTCTCCTGGAGCTCTTTGGAGTACGGTAAGAAGATGGGACCCGAACTCCAGAACGCTCGTGTGGCCATCCGTTGGGCCACGGATTATCTACTGAAATGTGCCAGGGCCACACCTGGGAAGCTCTACGTTGGAGTAGGAGATCCTAATGGTGATCACAAGTGCTGGGAACGCCCAGAAGATATGGACACTCCTCGTACAGTCTACTCTGTATCCGCCTCAAACCCTGGTTCTGATGTAGCCGGTGAAACCGCTGCTGCTCTAGCTGCAAGCTCCATGGTTTTCAGGAAAGTTGATCCAAAGTACTCTCGCTTGCTCCTGGCGACAGCGAAGAAGGTAATGCAGTTTGCAATTCAATACCGAGGCGCTTACAGTGATTCCCTTTCCTCTGCAGTCTGTCCTTTCTACTGCTCCTACTCTGGCTACAAGGTCTACATTCATATATGTTTACCTTTGATCCGAATCCGAGAGAGAGATATATATCAACTAATACTACTCTTTTTTCAATTTATTCCAATCTTATGATGACAGGACGAGCTGGTGTGGGGAGCGGCATGGCTTCATAGAGCAACCAATAACCCGTATTACACAAACTTTATAAAATCCTTGGGAAGTGGAGATCAGCCTGACATCTTCAGCTGGGATAACAAATATGCCGGTGCCTATGTTCTTCTCTCACGAGTATGGCTCAATCCTTAAAATTTCATAGACATAAAACATAGCATTTCCTAATCTGTTCAACTATTCACAAAACATATTTCTTTCGCAGCGAGCTTTACTAAACAAAGACAACAACTTTGATCCCTACAAGCAAGCAGCTGAGAATTTCATGTGCAAGATCCTTCCAAATTCTCCCTCCTCATCCACAAAGTACACTCAAGGTGACTTAATATACATGAGAATGGATAACACGTTTTCGCACTAATAACATGGATGATTACTAACCTATTTCCCCCAACCCAAAAACTGAAATTTCAGGTGGATTGATGTACAAATTACCTCAGAGCAATCTGCAATACGTGACATCGATAACATTCTTGCTAACGACATACGCCAAATACATGAAAGCCACGAAACACGCATTCAACTGCGGAAACTCCGTCATCGTCCCCAACGCTCTGATAAGCCTATCGAAGCGACAAGTCGATTACATCCTCGGTGTGAACCCGATGAAGATGTCGTACATGGTTGGATTCGGCTCCAATTTCCCAAAGAGAATCCACCACAGAGGATCGTCTCTCCCGAGCCGAGCAGTCCGTTCAAACTCACTGGGCTGCAACGGCGGATTCCAATCTTTCCGAACACAAAACCCTAATCCTAACATATTAACGGGAGCAGTCGTGGGAGGACCGGATCGAAACGACGAGTACCCAGACCAGAGAGACGATTACAGCCGATCCGAACCAGCCACTTACATCAACGCCGCATTCGTCGGACCACTGGCGTACTTAGCCGCCGGAAATTCTCTTTGAATCGCTCACTCACTCACTCTCTCTCTCTCTCTCTCTCTCTCTCTCACTCTCAGATCATTGCCATTTCAATTTTATAATTTGGAAAAAAGTTAGAATTAATTAAGATTGGTTAATGGTTAAGTCTTAAACCCTTACCGCGCAATTTACGTGCAAAGAGCACTAAAACGGGTAAGAAGGCTATTCATATGTAAACTCTAATGGGCTTTGAGGTCCATTATTAATGGACTATTTAGAAAGCCCATATTTGGTTATTGGCTAGTTAAGGCATTTTGGTCATAAAACTCGAGTTATGTGGTGAATCTGGTGATTATTAATATTCTCCTGAGATTCCAATAATTCCCGAATATCTGATTTTAGGGCTCCCGAATCAGTTATACATATTTTTACATGTTTTGTGACGGATCATGAAAATATAATGAGCACACCAGCAGTGTTGGATGGCTGCTAGAGTTACAGGATGGTACAATAGATCTGTTGGGCCTCCAGGCAATAAGCGGAATCTTTCATCCCTATACACGGAGTTGCATGGTCTGCTTTGGGCCATGAAAAGCCTTATACGAAAAAGTTGTTACTGTTCACTTTTCGTAACAGACTCAACAGAGCCGACAAATATGATGGCATTGCCCGAAGAATGGCCCGATTTCTTACTTGAACTAAGTGAATTGGCAGTTTTAAGGGAATCATTATCGGATTTCGCTCTTATCTACCGGCAACATAATAAGAATATGAAAGCCGATTTGCTTGCAAAGACTGCACATAGTAGAAAAATTACATTCTCTTTCATTGGCACTTCTGTTTTTATTGGTTTTATGATACATGTAATGTAATCGATAAATGAAATGAATTCGTGACAAAAAAAAAAAATCTGATTTTAGGACTCTTGTCTAAATAATCACACGTTAAATTTTCATTTGATTTGTTGCTCATATCAATAATATGATTTAACAGCGAATGATTTTGTCTAGTAAATTGGTTAAAACCGAAAATCGGAATTTTACCAACAAATTAGAAAATGACTTTTTGAAATTTAAGTATTTTATCTAAAACTTATAAGTAAGAAGGGAACAATCCAAATAACTCTGCTTTCTCTCTAAAAGAAAAAGAGTTCTTGAGATCTACAGCTCCGGCGGCTCCTTTAGCACCGGAGTTGTGCCCCCTTTCCTTGCTTTGATTTCGATCTCGTTCTTCCTTTTTGAAACCCACCATTTTTTGCTTGTATTTGCCTTTGACGATAGGTTTTTTCTATCTGAGCCGCCTCGGTTGGCTCCGCTACGTCGGAGCAGTATATGAGGGTTTGATAGTAACTCATCTACTTGATTTTTGGGGGTATTGAATCTTATCCGTTTGGGTGATACTTCTAGTCCCAAATCTGTGTTAATTTTAAAAAGATTTTGTTTCGATCTTATATCATGGACCCCCGACACTAATTCCGTTAATTTATCGATTTATAGTCCTTTTCTTTCATGTCTCTCTATGTTTTAGTCGTCTAGATTCTCATAAATCGGGCTTTTGTATCTTGGAAATCGGGCTTTCGTCTTCCAGAAATTGGACTTTTATTTTCTTTGAAGCCGGATTTTGTAAAATGTTGGATCTTAATGAATATATTCTTAGGAGAAAAAAAAAAAAAGGAAGGGAACAATCCAAACTGGCTATCACGTTAACGTGCCGCAGCCGCACAATCACAGCTCATCAACCTCGTAGGCCCAATTCCCCGTTCCCACTTACCTTTTTGGCTTTTTCCCTATTACCAAATCAATTATTAACATTATTTTTATTGATACTATTAAATTTTGTTATCTCGTTGCATTCCCAGTCAGTTCACATTCTTCCCCGGCCTTTTTTTGTTTTTTGTTATAAATGAATATAGAGAATATATAGAGTATTATACGTTACGCTTCAAAACTTGTTTCAAATATATCAGGCTATTTACCTGGTTTCTTTTTTACCCAAAAAAATAATCTGGTTTTTAACATTGACTCACTGCAAATTGTTTTCATATAGATAACATATTTTAATTTGACATATATGGAAGATATCCAAAAAAGGTTCGTACTAAGGGTATTGGAGCTGGTGGTTAACGATTGGTTTAATCAATTCAGTGGTCAATTACGGTTAGTATCTGGTTTACTAAACTAAGCATATTCTCCAGAAGATGCAGATAGACAAGATACGTTTCTCAGCTCCGTAATAACAGCAACATAACCGAGTCAAAGGCAGTTGTAACTTGTTGTAGATTTCTCTAGATTTTAGCTAAGTCTTTTGCTATATATGTATATATTTCGGATCTCAATCATACACAAACATATTCAGACTCTCTTTCTCTTTATGGTATCAGAGCCTGAACTTTGAAATCAAAAAAAAAAAAAAAAAAAATCTCTGAAATTTTTCTTCTCTTTCAAACCCGATCATGACTACGACGAATGCCGCTGATGCTACTGCGACCCCGACTGAGGTGAGAAGAACAATCTCACCATACGATCTGACTTCCGCTGATAATCCCGGTGCCGTCATCTCACATCCCCTCTTACGAGGAACTAATTACGATGAATGGGCTTGCGGTATGAAAACGGCACTGACATCACGAAAGAAGTTTGGTTTTCTTGATGGATCCATTCCAAAACCAACAGAAGATTCTCCTGACCTTGATGACTGGTGGACGATTCAGGCACTTCTCGTGTCATGGATCAAAATGACGATTGACCCGATGCTTCGTTCTACAATCTCTCACAGAGATGTGGCGCAGGATTTGTGGGAGCACTTGAAGAAACGATTCTCTGTCATGAACGGAGCCCGAATTCAGCAAATCAAAGCTGAACTTGCTTGCTGCAAACAAAGGGGACTCGCAATTGAGGCCTATTACGGCAAGTTGACTCGAATCTGGGATAGTCTTGCAAGTCATCGTCCTCTGCGAACTTGCAAGTATGGTAAATGTGTTTGTGATCTTGGCACCGTTCAAGAAGCAGACCGTGAAGAAGACAAAGTCCATCAATTTTTGTTTGGACTTGATGACCAATATCGTACGGTTCGGTCAAGTTTGGTCTCCCGTGTTCCTGTCCAGCCTTAAGAAGAAATTTACAATATTGTAAGGCAAGAAGAAGACTTGCGTTCACATGGAGAAGAAAGACCAGAAGTGACCGCGTTCACCGTGCAAACAAAAACAAGATACCGTAACGATGAGAAGGACAAAGGTATCTTGTGTAAGCATTGCAATCGTAGTGGTCATTCTTCCGATCACTGTTACGCTGTCATTGGATATCCGGAGTGGTGGGGTGATCGCCCCAAGAGCAGAACTCTCAATGGAAGAGGACGTGGAGGAAAGTCAGGTGCTAGCTCAAGTGGAGGACGAGGACGTGGACAAATGACTTATGCCAATCAGGTCTATGTTCCACATATGGAAAACCAGTCCACTGAGCAAGCACACTATGTGCTAACAGACCAAGATATGGATGGTGTGAATGGATTGACGGAGCAGCAATGGCGTTCCATTAAGAGCATACTTAATGCTGGCAAAGACGGGTCAACAACTGAAAAATTGTCCGGTAAGTGTACTTTCCCCTCTTGGATTATGGATACGGGGGCTTCTCATCATTTAACAGGGAGGTTTGATGCATTATCGAATGTTCGAGATATGGCACCCGTGTTGATAATTATGGCTGATGGTAGAGAACAAGTTTCTTGTCAAGAGGGATCCATACGGCTCGGTCCGGATTTGATTATGAAATCGGTTTACTATGTTGAAGAGTTAAAATCAGAACTGATTTCGGTTGCACAATTAATGGATGAGAATAGATGCATTGTTCAGCTCGCTGATCAATTCCTTGTTGTTCAGAACCGCATTTCGAGGATGGTGATTGGTGTGGGTAAAAGAGTGGGTGGAACGTTTCACTTTCGTAGCATGGAGACTGCAGCATCAGTCACAACTCAGGAGGATACGACGTTTAATCTGTGGCACAATCGGATGGGTCATCCGTCTGCGAAAGTTGTTGGCTTGCTTCCGTTTGTTTCCATTTCTGTTGCTTCCGCAAATCTCAATAAAGTGTGTGATATTTGTCTCCGCGCAAAACAAACAAGAGATTGTTTTTCGATTAGTATGAATAAAACTTCAAAAATTTTTGAGCTTATTCACGTTGATATTTGGGGTCCGTATCGAACGCCTTCACACTGCGGAGCACGTTACTTTTTGACAATAGTGGATGATTATTCAAGAGGTGTGTGGCTGTACTTGTTAAACGACAAAAGTGAGGTTTCAATTCACTTGCAAAATTTCTTTGCATTGACAGAAAGGCAATTCAATGAACAAGTGAAAGCTATAAGAAGCGATAACGGTTCGGAATTCTTGTCTTTAGCTACATTCTTTCGAAAACATGGAGTTCTTCACGAAACATCCTGTGTGGGCACTCCACAACAGAATGGGAGGGTAGAGCAAAAGCATCGGCACATTCTCAATGTTGCAAGAGCTCTGCGATTTCAGGCAAATCTTCCTATCGAATTTTGGGGATAATGTGTTTTGACGGCATGCTATTTGATAAACAGAACACCAAGCTCTGTGTTGCAGAATGCCACACCCTATGAACGTCTTTACGGCAAAGCTCCGTCGTATGACAACCTCAGAGTCTTTGGTAGTTTATGTTATGCACATAATCAGTTGCGCGGGGGAGATAAATTCGCTTCTCGAAGTAGACGATGTGTATTTGTGGGATATCCCCATGGAAAGAAGGGTTGGCGCTTATTTGACATCGAAAAGACTGAGTTCTTCGTTTCTCGTGATGTGGTTTTCTCAGAATCGAAATTTCCATATTCACCTGAGACTTCTCTGTTGTCTCTTAACGACGAAGAAGAAGGACAATTATTATGGGCTCCAATTTCAGAAGGCATAATTGTTGATGACATAACAACCCAACGTATTGGGCCTAGAATACCAACAAGCCCAATACAAGAAGTTGACCCATCAAGTCAACCAATTCAGCCCATTATCTCATCAGTATCTTCTTCTTCCACAACGCCAATTTCACAAATTCTACCGACAGAGCCAACTCAACCACCTTCACTGATTGAAACTCACGAGACTGTCATCACTGATGTTCCAGAGAAAACTATGGGTCGTGGTCATCGATCAAAGAAACCTCCGGTAACTCTCAAAAACTATGTCGTCAATTCCGTTAATTTGAAATCTGCCGAACCCAAGGTGATTTATCCAGTCTCAAATACTGATGATGTTCATCGATTCTCTGAGAGACATATTGCTTATGTTACTGCAATTATCACGACGACAGAACCGAAATCATTCTGAGAAGCAATGAAAGATAAACGGTGGCGCGATTCTGTGGGAAAAGAAATTGTAGCGTTGGAAGACAATGAAACTTGGGAGCTTGTGGAATTACCTCCAGGAAAACGAGCAATCGGAAGTCAATGGGTATATAAGTTAAGTTTCAATCGGATGGTTCTGTAGAAAGATTCAAGTCGCGATTGGTAGCTCTCGGAAACAAACAAATCGAAGGAGTAGATTACGGAGAGACATTTGCTCCAGTTGCGAAGATGGGTACGGTACGTTTGTTTCTTGATGTAGCTGTTAAAAGAAATTGGGCTGTACATCAGATGGATGTACATAATGCATTTTTACATGGCGAGTTAGACGAGGAGGTTTACATGAAGTTACCTCCAGGATTTCATTCTGAGCAGAAGCACAAGGTTTGTAAGTTAAAAAAATCGATCTACGGGTTAAGACAAGCACCCCGCTGCTGGTTTGCCAAGCTCTCAAAGGCTTTGATTTCTTATGGTTTTGAACAATCTTTATCAGATTACTCATTGTTTACTATGGATAAAGATGGTGTTCAACTACACATTTTGGTCTATGTAGACGACTTGATCATTACTGGAAACTGCCCAACGGCAACACAAGTTTTTAAAGATTACTTGTCGACCTATTTTCACATGAAAGACTTAGGCCCCTTGAAGTATTTTTTGGGGATTGAGGTTGCGCGAAACAAGTCGGGATTCTATCTTTGTCAACGCAAGTATGCATTGGACATAATCAATGAGATGGCACTGTCGACAGCTAAGCCTGCAAGTTTTCCATTGGAGCAAAATCAGAAGTTAGCTCTTTCTACCTCTGCTTTCCTTGTTGATCCAACCAGGTACAGACGCTTACTTGGAAGGCTGATTTACTTGGTCGTAACAAGGCCTGACATTGCTTTTTCAGTCCATGTTCTTTTTCAATTTATGAAAGCACCAAGAGAAGACCATTGGCTCGCAGTAACTCAGGTTGTACGGTATCTAAAATCTGATCCATGTCAAGGAGTATTGCTTCGATCAAATGAAAATTTCCAAATTACGGGATGGTGTGACTCTGATTGGGCAAGTTGTCCACTGACACGACGTTCCGTAACCGGTTATTTTGTTCAGCTTGGAGAGTCGCCGGTAGCTTGGAAAACAAGGAAACAACCAACTGTCAGTCGTTCGTCAGCTGAAGCGGAATACCGTTAAATTGCGTTTCTCACACAAGAATTAATTTGGACGAAAAGGATGTTAGCTACTCTTGGTGTTAGACATGATCAGCCAATGGTGGTGTATTGTGACAGTAAATCCGCTATTTACATAGCCACAAACCCAGTTTTCCATGAAAGAACGAAGCATATAGAGCTGGACTGCCATTTTGTGCGCGATGAGGTACTTACTCGAAACATTTTATTGCAACATGTTGGTACAAAGTCACAACTGGCAGACATCTTTACAAAAGCAATTGGTCGTGATGGTTTTGACACTTTCCGAATCAAGTTAGGCATACAAAACTTGTATGCTCCAACTTGAGGGGGGGGGGGGGTATTGGAGCTGGTGGTTAACGATTGGTTAAATCAATTCAGTGGTCAATTACGGTTAGTATCTGGTTTACTAAACTAAGCATATTCTCCAGAAGATGCAGATACACAAGATACGTTTCTCAGCTCCGTAATAACAGCAACATAACAGAGTCAAAGGCAGTTGTAACTTGTTGTAGATTTCTCTAGATTTTAGCTAAGTCTTTTGCTATATATGTATGTATTTCGGATCTCAATCATACACAAACATATTCAGACTCTCTTTCTCTTTTAAGGGTTTCATTTTTGAGATATGGCAACGAGAAAGAGATTCAGTCCCATTCTGATTATGTTCAAAGAGTTTATGGACCAAGAATCCAAAACTTTTTGTTAATGGTTTATTTTTAAAATAAATATTTAAGATGCAATCGTTAATACAATTTGAATTTATGTTAATATTTTGAATTACTAAATAAAAAGTACTGTTTTTGATCAACTCTGTTTCGCATAGTGTCGTTGCGATTATTTTCGGCGATCAAAAATTAAAAAATGATAGAGAATTAATGTTGCTGTTTTTCATAGTAACAGCCCGAATGATCGCGTGACTATAATTTATCGTATTGCTTTTGTTACTCTTCATATACTTGATCGCATCTGGCACAGCGATTATAAAAAAGAATGATTAATATTATATTTTTACATTAAATTTGAAATTCGATTATGAGAAAATACTAACTTATTGTAGACAGTATCGTTCGTTGTAGTTGTGGATGTTAAAAACAGTAGAAAAAAAAGATAAATTATCACAAATCTAAGCAACTGGACAAGAAAAATACTAGATTTATGAAAAAAAATAATGAACATAAGCACAGAATTTGGGAATTACAATTATTTGTTCAAAAGAAAATGTTAACATTGTTTTGCATAAAGTAAAGGACACTTTGGAAATAAATAAACTAAACCTGAAGAAATTGTAAATTCTGGATCAATCCATCTTCTTCGAATCCGCCGATTTCAATTTGAAGTGTCTTTGACTCTTCTTTGCTCCTTTTTACGGTTTAAACCGAGACAGAGATTGGTTTCTCGTCGTCTACGCCTCGTCGTCAGTGATGCGGAAACCACCGGAAGATCATTGGCCTCGATCGGATACTAATCGGCGGCGGCGACGTTAAAAAGGGCTTTCATCGGAGAAGCGTACCGAGTCCTCTTCTGGGTTGTCTTCTTCCTCGAGTAAAGTCGTCGTTTTTGCTGAGCATATCTCCTTTCTTCGATTCCCTCTCAGGTAATTCCTTACTCCGATCACTTTTCCGGTCAATTGTAGTCGTCTTCTGCTTAGTCCACGCACCTGAAATTAGATCTTCGAACTAGAATTCCTCTGTTTCGCGGGATTTGAGCTCTGGGTCCCTTGTGCTCGTCGAAATGATCTGTGTAGTGTATACTCTATTACTTTCAAGATACACATCAGATCTTGCTTCGGCCCTTTTCCTTGTCGTTATCAAACAAGTCCTCCGCTTGAGGCTTCATAATAGTTGCGTATTGTCTTTGCTTGAGGTTACTGCAAGTCTTGGTCTCGTTTACTTAGCACATCTAATATGTATTGCTGATTACAGGGCGTGTGATCTGTCTATTCGTTTAGTGCTCTTCTCTTGGCTGGATGTGCAATGCAGAGGTCTTGTACAACTCTTCTGGTTAGAAGAAGAGTTTCTGACAACCATTCTAATGGAAGGAACAGCTTCTACAAAGTCTCTATGTCACTGGTTTTTCTCCTTTGGCTACTTCTCTTCCTATCCACCTTGTTGATTAGCCATGGAGACGGTGGCAAAGGTAAACCTTCTACTTCTTACTTTTGAAGGAACGCAAAAACATATATTATGCAAAGAAATAGTTTAAGCAAACCTACTTATAAAGAAGGTTACTGTGAATGATCATTGTGATAACAATCTACTCATAGAGAGATTTACGCAATGAAGATCTCTATACACTTGACATAACTGTTTTTTTTTTTTTTTAACCTTAAGCATATTAAGAACCAACTCTTGTGTACTTGCAGATGCGCCTTTGATTGACTCTGGACGAATAGCTGATCCGGATGATGTTCGAACGGATGAGTCAGCTGTGCCCTTTGATGCACCGTCATTACTAGAGTCTGATTATGTTCATGTTACATCTGATTTGAGTCAGAATGATGATATAACCCAGTCTGAAGAAAGCGAAGACAGAGAAAAATCTGTGAAGCAAGCAGAGATCAATAGCACTGTTCCAGGGAATGATACCGAAAGCAAGGACAATGACATTTTGAAGCAAAGTGAGATGAACAATACGGGTACAGGGAATGATACAGAAAGCAAAGACAATGATTTTTCGAAGCAAAGCGAGATAAACAAAACTGGTACATGGAATGATACAGAAAGCAAGGAGACTGACTTTTTGAAGCAAAGTCATATGAACAAGACAGGCACAGGGAATGATACAGAAAGCAAAGAAAAGGAGTCTTTGAAGCAAAATCAGATGAACAAAACAGATCCAGGGAATGATACAGAGATCAATGCTTCAAAGGTTGATCAACTCTCTCGTGCTGTTCCGCTTGGCCTTGATGAGTTCAAGAGCAGAACGTCCAGTTCTAGAAACAAATCGTTATCAGGTCAGGTCAGCGGTGTGACTCACAGGATGGAGCCTGGAGGGAAAGAGTACAATTATGCATCTGCTTCGAAAGGCGCAAAGGTCCTTTCTTCTAACAAGGAAGCAAAGGGGGCTACAAGCATCCTAAGCCGGGACAATGACAAGTACCTCAGAAATCCGTGTTCTACTGAAGGTAAATATGTTGTCATAGAACTTTCAGAAGAAACGTTGGTTAATACCATCAAGATCGCGAATTTCGAGCATTACTCGTCCAATCTGAAAGAGTTAGAGCTTCAAGGCACCCTGGTTTATCCGACTGATACATGGGTTCATATGGGAAACTTCACAGCTGCAAACGTGAAGCACGAGCAGAACTTCACACTCGTGGAGCCAAAGTGGGTGAGATACTTGAAGCTAAACTTTCTAAGCCATTATGGTTCAGAATTCTACTGCACCTTGAGTTTAGTAGAAGTCTACGGAGTGGATGCCGTAGAACGAATGCTGGAGGATTTGATATCTGTCCAAGACAACAAAAACATATTCAAAACCAGAGAGGGAGATTCTGAGCAGAAGGAGAAGCCAGTAAAGCAGCAAACAGAGACCCCTGAAGGCGATGATGGTTCTGATAGGAGCACGCAGAGAGAGAACGAGTGGCAAATCCCACCAGAGAATATGATAGCAAAAGTTGAAGCTTCAATGGCTAAGAGTAGTAATAAGCTGACAGAGCCCGTGGAAGAGGTAAGGCGTCATCAGCCAGGAAGCAGAATGCCAGGGGACACAGTGCTGAAGATACTGATGCAGAAGTTAAGGTCATTGGACGTGAACCTATCGGTTCTAGAGAGATACTTAGAGGAACTGAACACGAGATACGGGAACATATTCAAGGAGATGGACCGTGAAACCGGTGTGAGAGAAAAGGCGATTGTGACTTTGAGACTTGACGTGGAGAGTATGAAGGAGAGGCAAGAGAGGATGGTGAGTGAAGCAGAGGAGATGAAAGAGTGGCGAAAGAGAGTAGAGACAGAGATGGAGAGAGCTGAGAAAGATAATGAAAACGAGAGTGAGAGGCTTGAAGAAGTTTGGCAAAGACTCGAGTGGATGGAGAAGAAAGGCTTGATGGTGTTCACCGTGTGTCTAGGGTTTGGGACTATCGCGGTTATTGCAGTTGTGGTCGGTATGGGGACAGGTCGAGCAGAGAAGACTGGTGGTGGGGCTTGGCTCTTGTTATTGATTACCTCAACATTCGTTATGTTCGTTTTGTCTCTTTGATGAGAGTTTTGGTCTATTTTTTTATTTTCCTTCTCTTATATTTTTTTACACTGTAGAGCCAACATGTTACTGCTTTAACTCAAGTTGGCCTTGAGGTTCAATAACCGGATAGATACTGCGCCAGACTCAATCTTGAACCGGTATATGGAATTCAACCAGGAAACGAGAAACATACTTAACCGATCTTTGTAGCAGTGACTGTTCAAGAAGTATTTAGTCAACTTGTACTATCCGATAAGCCACATTACATAACCTCGAAAAGGAAAACAAAAATGTTTGTCCGTATGTAAAAGATGGCATATAAGTCTTATTTTGCGGACGTATACGTAAAAGTGGAAGTAAGTGCGTTGAGTGGAAATGTAGTAGGTGAGTACTACAATTTCAACGATGCTTCATTTTCGTATTATATAACATAAAGCTACTTTTGTCTTGTTTTAAGAATATATAACATGACCTTGTCTTGTTATACATGGAATTGAGGGAGACTCGACAATTTAGTTTTAACTAATGGCTACAAAGACATCACATTTAGTTGCTTTTCTTCTCTCTTTGCTTCTTCTGCTCTTATTGATCTCCTTTCAAGTTGGAGTCTCCGAGGCCAAACGCAACCTACGTTAGTATATATATTCAAGCTCTTGCTTTTACTATGTAGATTTCTGAAAGAGGAATTAATATAAACCTCTTAAATGACTTGCTAATGATTGAGGGTGTTTTTTTAGATTATCTTCAATATCAATTTCCTTAATCTCTCAGTTTTGCAGGTTAATATGTTTTTCTCCTCATGAAAGTTTTTGTGGGGGGTTTGTGGATTAACATATTTTTAGCTCATGGTTATATCATGTTAAAGAAAAATTAAATTTATTATTTCTAGTAAATGTATGGTGCATTTATATATTATTAATCCGCAGGTCAAGGGCGGCGTTTAGAGTCTCCTCCTCTCCCTCCCACTGCCCCTATGTATCTGCCGCCCTCTAAATCGCGCAGAGGAAAAGGCCCATAGGCCTATTTCGACAAGTGATGGAGAAGAAACACTATAATGGTCAAGAAGATTACTGTTGTTATGATCTTAGATTAGTTTAAACGTTTTCGGATCATGTCATAATTTATATCATATAATAGTATTTGGTTATAAATATGATCATGTTGTACGCTATATAAGTTCTTTTTTTCTTAGAATTGTGTTGTTATACTTATATATTGTTTTCAAGTTTTAACTTATTATTGGCTAAAGATTTATAGTCATTTTAGAATTATGCTCCAAACTCATTTCCAATAACTATCGTATTATTCCCATCGGAGCATGCAAGGAAATGTTGTTCAAATCAAAAGTGAGATGATTAGATGCAACACTATATAAGAGCCAGTTATTAGGGTGCATCGACAAGAAACATGCCGAAAACGCGCTAAGGCGCCAATGTGGTGGTTACATTACATCTGTGGCCAAGTTATCACGACAGGTAGAGATTCAATCTGCGGCCGATTAACCACTAAAAAAACCATGTGAAAATTTGTTGTCATGGTCACGATCGAATATCTGGTCATATGGTGGTGGTCTAATAGTCATGAATAGTTACGGATTGAAGTTACTCACTGTCAATTCACCACATATTTTTGTTGGAGTCATATGTGGCTCAACAGACCACATATTTTTTTCCTTGATCACGGAAAAGTATGCGACTATTTGACATTTTTTTTTGTAGTGACATTTCAGCACCTTGAAGAGCTCTTTGGTTCGTACATTTACGTCAAAGTTCTGTATTTATATTCCAAAAATAAGATGTAGAAAAAGATAAAATAACATTTTAAATGGCTCGAAGAAATGACTTGGGCCATTCAAACATATATACAAGTAAATTTTTATCAAAAAAAAAAAAAACATACAAGTATAAATCCCAATATGCCTCAAAATTATAAACATCCATATGGCTCGGCCACCTTCTCATGGTGTTTGGCTCAGCTTTGTCGTCTACATGATTCTATGGAAAAGTCGCGTGATTGCTTTGTTTCAGCGGTTCAGAATTAGTGGCTAGTTTTCTTTTTCTGTTTTCCAATAGTTCCCTCTTTCTTTGGATTAGATTTTAGCTTCACTGATGTAGGGCTATGTTTCTAGGAATTTTTTGTTTTCCGCCGGTTTGTTTTTGGGATATATCTTTGTCTGCCGGCTTGATGTAACTTCAAATCGTGTTTTATATATAATACCAGATGGAAAAAAGTATTTACACGCAATTTTTTCTTTATTTTTTACACGAAAACCTACGCATTCGCAAATATCAACTTACACATTCTCATTCGTCTTTTTTTCCCTGAAAAAGAAGCATACAAATTTAGCCTTCCCCAATCACCCTATACGATTGAGATTTGATTCGCGTATTTTTGGATTACAGTTGAGTGTTTTGTCTGGAAATTAGGAATATTACCAAAAATTACAATATCCTTAAATATTTTCTAATTTATGTCGATTTTTTTATATCTCCACTGAATTTCTTAATCTCTCAATTTTTTTGTGTGCTAAATTGTAAATTTCATTAATGAAAATGAAAGTTCAGGATTACAAATTGTTACTGGAACAGATTAGTAAATCTATAAAACATGGTTCAATGGCAAAAAGGATAAAAAAATATTGAGTCAAGATACAATCGGTACACATTCGGGATTCATTGCTGTGAAGCGACAAAACCCCGAGAAAGTATAGAAAAAGATCCTAAATTCTCCGTGCGAAGAAACGAAACGGGAAGCAAAAGAAGGAGAAACAACTTCAACAATCCATGAAACACCATCCATGCTAAAAGAACCCCTTTCATCCGGCAGTCCGAAAAATAGTCTTCATCCTAATTAGGGCCCAATTTGCATACGACAGAGGCTGTCCTCTACACCCATGATCGAAGCACAATCAGCAATACTTAGAATATATAACTAAGACGGGACTACGCTAGTCGAAGAGTAAAAAGCGCGAAGGATCTCTACCAAGACCTCTCCCCGGTGTCGGCTAGTGCTCAACTACGCGACAAATGAAACGACGAACTTACTAGTTCCTCCAAAAGCAAAGATGAAGCAACACAACCGCATCCGGTACCAAACCTAAACCAACCTCACTAACTAAATCGAAACTCGAGCACGAGAAAGAAGGTAGCACTGCCCTAACCCACACACTAGAAACAAGGAGACGTTGACAAGAGGGAAACTAGACAAAGGCATAACCTAATCTGATTTCTCTCAAGGATAAACAAGCCTCACCGAAGGAGGACTAAGTCTAAAGGGATCTGAATCCCTAAATACGAGCACACTCAAAACCTAAAGAGAACAACAATAATACTACTTTAGCTGTGAAGCGATCATGTCCTTATGAGACCACAAGCCACCGACGAAGCAGAATCAGAGCCACCTCCGTCCAATGAGATACCTCCAAGATGGTCAAAGAATGAAGGCGATTTCCAGTTCACCTCCGAACCATGGACCAGGACGGGAACGCGTTAAAGGCTAGATCCCAGCCGAGGAAAATACCGATATCTTCACGGGACCCTGCGAGCCCGAGCCACCGGACTTGCAGAGCGAGATTCGAGATCGGCTACGCCCTAAAGACCAAATCACCGGCGAAGCTGTCCGCTTGAGCTATGTGGAGGCAGTGAAGCTGAAGCAGAATCGCTACTACATCCGGTGAGAAACCAGAAGGTCCGATCGAGTCACTCCTTCGAGGAAGGAGAGGCGGAGCCGGAGAAAGGAGGAGGAGCGGCCGACAACTCACCCTCACCGGAGCTCTGGAACCCGAAATCAAAATCGAAACCGAGCGAATCTAAAATTTAATTCGAAAAACAAACAAGTGTGAAGAAGAGAGATGAAGGGTGGAGGCCGGACCAGTGCTAGAGAAGCCACCGGCTCCGGCTTCGAGCAAGATCTGGTTTAGAGTCGGCGGCTGAGAGTTTGTGATGAGAGAGAAGAGAGAGAATAGGGCGAACGATATGACACTTTTTTATTGACATTTTTAATCTCAACTTTGAAAAGTTCATATGCGGGAAAATCGGCTATTTCATATACGAAGTATGGAGCTATGTTCGATATATACATAAAGTATACTACCATGCTAAAATATACCCAAACTAAATAAAATTTTAAATTTATGACACATAGTTCTAATTTTGTGCAAATTCATATCTTATTCGTAACAGCGTTAACAATCCGTTAAACAGAGATTACGTGGATGGCACGTGTGAAACAAAAGCGTTTTGTGCTAAATGCATAATTAATATTTCTGCTTGAAACGAGCTCGTTTTGGCCACTTAGGGAATTTAAAAAAAAAAGAAAAAGGAAAAACGACGTCTTTTCAAGCTTTTCTTCTTTTTCTTTTTTAAATCTAATTAATTATTTATAATTCCGGAATTCATCAGATTCGGAAATTTTTAAGAAGAAGAGCTTCTTTGGAGAAATCTAGTTGGAGAAGAAGAAGAGCTTCTTTGTTCTTTTCTCCTCATTGCCGAATTCACAGAATAAGACAGTGTATGTTTCTTCTCTTTTGCTTCATCTCTCTCTATTTGTTCTTGTCTACACTTTTCACTGCAAAACGGTGTGTCTCCTCTGCAACCAAATCACAAAAATCGAAACTTTTAACCAGACTCATGAATCGTTTAATTGCTTAATCAACAAAATTGAATAAATGGGCATAAAAAAAGCAATCCTTTTATTCAAAACATGATCTGGGTTTTCTCATTTCCGACCAAAGATTAGAAAATTGAAATCAGACCCATGAATCGTTTGATTTCTGGGTTTTTCATAATTTTGATTTAAAAATTAGAGAAATTGAAAATCAGATCTGATGTATAGATCTAAAATTTTACATGTACATATAAATGTCTTTGTTATCACCAAGTCGTTTCTTACAGAGGAAACACGAATCCAAGAAGTGAGGTTGTTGATTATCGAATCTGAAATCATGGAATCTTCGAGGAACAACAGATCTCGGAGAAGACGACACATAGTATTGACGGTAATAATAACTCTTGAGAGTATTATTATTGAAAATTTGCTTTTTTCTAATTTCGTTTGTAGCCAAAACGAAGTCGTTTTAAGCAGAAATATTAATTCTGTATCTAGCACAAAACGCTTATGTTTCACACGTGGCATCCACGTAATCACTCTTTAACGGATTGTTAACGCCGTTACGATAAGATATGAATCTACACAAAATTAGAACTATGTGTCATAAATTTAAAATTTTATTTAGTTGGGATATGTTTTACCACGGTAATATACTTTAGGTATACATCAAACATATCTCCATACTTAGAGTATGAAATAGCCGATTTTCCGTTCATCTGCGTCAATAGCCTATACATGAAGTATAGATATGTGCGTATAAGTCTTTCTTAATGCTTTTGTTTTTTCTTAATCTCCTTCCTCCTCATCACGTGACTGAGGTCAAATATTACATATAGAGTGTGTAAGAAAAACGTTCAAATATGTCTTGTATGTTATTATATACTAAAGCATTTTTAACTTCAGAACGACACAACAACAACAACGTGAATTACAATTTCTTCTCGAAACACATAAAAACATATCCCAAATAATTAATGCTGAATGAAGACATTGTACTCGACCACAGCATTAAAACCATCAAGCTTAAAAGTTTCGGCCTGAGCATAGCCTCTAACAAACCTGAACACACCGGTGCCTCCGATGATCGGAAGCTCTCTCACCTTCGACAGTATCGGATTCCGTCCATACATAGCGACGGTGCTGCCTTTAAACTCTCCTTCCGTGAACGCCAAATTAAAGATCATTGTGAAGCTTAAGGTGTTCATGTCCGTCGATGCATACATCCCCTGAGCTCTCCCCACTTCCTTCGAGCTCGGGTCGGGTCCCTCAGTCAACAAATTATCGGCGATCACAAGCACACCAAATGAGGAGTTTGTGACGGGGGGGTTGGTGACTCTGATGGCGGTGGGTTTGTCACCGGTGATGACGTCATGGAAGTAGAAGTGGAGGTGGGTGAGTTTCGCCGGCTCATGTTCTTCAAACGGTTTTGTTTTGAAAGTTTCGGATTCTGCAACGGTGACGGCAAGAAGAAGAATAGCTGAGAAAAGAGGAAGAAGAAGCATAAAACGTTTAGCCATGATCGTTGTTTGTGAGCTACAAAGTCAAAAAATGATACTTTAAGCCATTGTATGTAAATGTGATCTATTTATACACAAAATTTATTGGTTTATATAACATTTGCATGTATCGTTTCCATATTGGTGATAACAACATGTCCGTTGAAAGAGGAAGTAAGCGAGGGATTTATAAACAACTTGATTAACAGAGGAGGATCTAGATTAGAGGGACCAGGTGCATCTACCCCCATAAATTAAAATATGTATTATAAAATGTTATCAAACCTAGAAGACATTGATGGCTACGACTTTTCTGCGTACAATCATTCACAATCACGTCAAATAACACTTATTATTATGAAAATACTAATATCACCACAATAAAATGCATACCCATTATTTCATTAATAGTTACAAAAAATATTATCGACATATCATATTTTTACATAGTTAAAGAGAGAAAAAAAAACGTGTGTATATATATTATTATTCTTCTAATTCATACATTTAAAATCTCATATAGAATTTAGAGTTTCCATTTTTTCTTTTATAGTTTTTATTTTTTTCTATTACATTCTTTATTTATTTGGAACTATTTAACCGTAAATTTTATGATTTATTTATCTTTGGTTGTTTTTAAAATTTAAAATTTATTATTTAAATACTTCAAGGAAAATGGAAGGATAAAAAAACTAATTATAAAGTATGGAAGTGAAAAAATAATGTTTTAGAAAACCAAAACTTATTATTTTATTTTTTGGTCTTCTTTAGAATTAATTAACAAAAATGAAATTTATATTATTATATTGACACATGTCACAATCTAAATTAACGATGACGTAAATCGTAATATAGTGAGTTATAATTATCCTACGTATCACGTTCATGTATATAATAAAATTACAAATGATGACATTCATTTACAACGAGCAAACCTAATTTCATGGAACAATTAAAACACAGCGAATATCTCCATAAATGATTTTACAACAAACAAATTCTATTTGTACCATAAAAAATTACTATAGACGGTTCTACAAGCACCACACTCACGATGAATATTTTTATTTTTAATACACAAAACTACGATGAATGATTCTACTTGCACTATGCTGAAATTTAATGAAAACAAACAAATTAATATTTTTCTCTCTTTTCTTATCAAGTCGTCTAAAGATCTAGCATTTTTGTTTGCACTTTTAGCTTTCAAGTACTTAGCAGCTGATTTAATAGAGGACTCAATACTCACGTGGCTTGACCACTTTGTCTATCAGTCGAGCAGCATACAGGCTCGATTCATTTTCCCATGTTGGATAAGAATGGATCTTTCACTACAAGAAAAATAGCAATTTCTGACAACTATATCGTCAGAATATCTGTCAGAAAACGGTCGAAAATGAACTATTTTCAATCGTTTTTCGATGAAAGATTTTAGTCGAAAATTGTTTCTCGGAAAATTTATTTGGTCGGGTTGGAAATTTCCGACTGAAATAACTATTGGAAAGTTCGTGGGAAAATTTTGGTAAAAAACGGAATTCTGACCGCTTGAGTTACTGACAAACTTTAACGATGTTCCGTATGTACCTCTCGATAGAATTCTTCCTATAGTCTATAGATATATTTAAAAATGGCATATAAGATTTATTATATAAAAGTGAAAGTAAGCGTGTTGAGTGGAAAATGTAGTAGGTGAGTACTACAATTTCAACGATGCTTAGGTGAGTACTAAAATTTCAACGATGTTTCATTTTCTTATGCATATATAACATGAGTTCATCTTCTTATATATGGAATTGAGGGAGAGTCGACAATTTGCTTTAAAAATGGCTACAAAGACATCACATTTTGTTGGTTTTCTTCTCTCTTTGCTTTTTCTGCTCTTATTGATCTTCTTTCAAGTTGGAGTTGCCAAGGCTGCCAACAGGAACCAACGTTAGTATATATTCAATCTCTTGCTTTGCTAGGGTTTTATGAAAGAAGAATCATACATATTATATTCATCAATTTCCTTAGTCTCTCAATTTTTAAGGTTAATATATGTTTTTTCCTCATGAAAATCTTTGTGGGATTTTGTGGATTAACATATTTTTAGCTCATTGTTATATCATGTTAAATTAGGAGGTCAAGAGCAGCGTTTGGTTCCCCCTCGCCCTCCCACCGCCCCTATTTATCTGCCACCCTCTAAATCTCGCAGAGGAAAAGGTCCATAAGCCATACGATTTGAGAAGTTATGGAGCATAATGGTCAAGATTACTATTGCTTTTTTTTTTTTTTTTGAAACTACAAGATTACTATTGTTATGATCTTATATTAGTTTAAACTTCTAAAATCATGTCACGATTTTGGATCACAATATGACCATGTTGTAGTACGCTATATAATAAAGTTTTTTGTTTCTTAGGAAAATTTGATTTACTTTAACGAGTATATATATTTTAGAATTATGCTAGATTTATATATACAATTTATTTGTTTTTAAAGATATATATATATGGGTATTGTTGCTATAGTATTGATTTGGACATGTTGGCTTCGTCCCATTGAACAGTAAATAAGATTATGAAATTAATTGTTTGTATTAATTGATGATGCACAACAGCACAACGATGTCAGCGAATATATACAAAGCTTAATCACAGTTAGATTTTAGAAGATATATGTACAAGATATTATTAATAAGAATCATAGATACGAGTATATCCTAGTAAGCCTCCTCAAAATGAATTGCGGTTCACCAATCCGAACTCAAAGTAAGGATTTAGTTAAAGCATCATCAGAGAAATAGTTTAGATTATTAATAAACGCTAATAATGTATTTTTTAACAGAAAAAATAGGTTAGTTTTTATATTACATCATGTTAGTTTTAAAATCAATGGACTAGATATAAAAAAATAATGTAGCTAAATTTATTATCCTGGTAATAAATATTTGTCATGGTTATGTCGATGTCTAGTGGTCATGGATGAATACTGATTGAAGTTAATACTGCCAATTAGCCATTGATTTTTGTCGTTACTAAACATAAAAAAAACCACGTGTTAAGATGAGAATAGAACTTCCTGCCTTCATTATATGAGTTACGCAAGTATATATACAAACGAAAGAAACCCTAAGGCTACTCACAAATAAGGAAACACAATATTTACAAGTCCATCTTCTAATAAGTCCATCGCCTAATACTCCCCCTCAAATTGGCGCATGGAGATCACGAATGCCCAACTTGCCACGAAGATACTCAAATGCTTGTATACCAAGTGCTTTTGTGAAAATGTCAGCTGTTTGCTCCGAGGTATGAACATAAGAAGTTACGAGTGATCCGTTCACTATCTCGTCCCATATATAGTGACAATCTGACTCAATGTGCTTTTTGCGTTCATGAAATACAGGATTAGCAGCAATATGAAGCGCCGCTTGGTTGTCACAAAACATCTTCATCGGTGTATCTGGTGGTTCACCAAAAACAGAAAGCAGCTCTCTTATCCACTTGAGCTCGGACATCGTGAACGACATAGCTCGATACTCTGCCTCTGCGGAAGATTTGGAAACCACATCTTGTTTCTTCGTCTTCCAAGAAATCGCAGAATCACCAACCATAACCACAAATCCAGTCATCGATCGTCTCGTCATGGGACATGAGGCCCAATCAGAATCACAGTAGGTCGATATACTCAAATCACTATCGGCTCTATATAACAACCCTTGTCCTGGATATCCTTTGAGATACCGTACGACACGCAACGCAGCATACCAATGCTTCAAACGAGGCCGATGCAGGAACTGAGCCAACAAATGTACCACATAAGTTAGCTCAGGTCTCGTTATAGTTAAATACACCAACCAACCCACCAAACGTGGATATTGATCCGGAGTGTCAAAGAATTCACCCTCATCTACGGCAAGCTTATGATTTTCAATAAGCGGAGTGGACACAGGTCTCCCACCCAATAAACCAACTTCATTAATAATATCCAATGCATACTTCTTTGAGACAGGTAGATACCTTCCAGAGATCGTGCCACCTCGATCCCTAAAAAATATTTCAAAGGACCCATATCTTTCATATGAAAATATTGGCTCAAATAGCCTTTAAATGTGAGATCGTATCAGCATCATTGCCTCCAATAAGTAAATCGTCAACGTACACAATCACATATAGATGTATCTTTCCTCGTGTTAAAGTGAATAACGAGTAATCCTTGTATGACTGCATAAATCCATATCCCTTAAGTGCATTAGTGAGCTTAGAGAACCAACATCTAGGTGCTTGTTTCAGCCCATAAAGAGCTTTGCGAAGTCTACATACCTTGTTGGGTTCAGAACTACGAAAACCTGGCGGAAGCTTCATATAAACTTCTTCCTCCAACTCACCGTGAAGAAATGCGTTATCGACATCCATTTGATGAATGATCCATTTCTTGACAGCCGCAACTTTAAGAAACATGCGTATCGTAGTCATTTTAACAACCGGTGCAAAAGTCTCTTTGTAATCTTGTCCCTCAGTTTGGCGATTTCCATGAGCTACTAAACGAGCTTTGTGACGCTCAATCGTACCATCCGTATGAAATTTTAGTTTAAAGACCCAACCACATCCAATAGCAACTTTCCCTGGTGGTAAATTTGTAATATCCCACGTGTGTTGTTCCTCTAAAGCTCCAATCTCATGTGACACTGCATCTCTCCATACTTTAAGTTTAATTGCGTCGGAATAAGATTTTGGTTCATAACCAACCGTAAAAGCAGCTTGGAAAGCAACGTGTGAGGCGGAGAAACGGTCACCAGACACATAATTAGAGATAGGATATTGGACCATACCTGAACTAGAAGATGCCGATAGTGCAGTGGAGTGCGTGGGGGGTTTTGGTGTTGGAATACACAACATAATCTTGCAAATGCGTCGGCTGTACACGTTGTCGTTGACTGCGACGTGGAGCAGGGGCAACAACAGCAACCTCCTGTGAGGTAGACGGCAACGTCTGCTCAATGACATCAACCAGAACGACATTCTCTTCTGAACTCCCCCTGACATCGATAGATTCGTCTACAGCAACAACAACCGGTCTGTACTCTAAAAAATCATCATCGCAAATGAATTGTGGATCTGGAAACAATTGTGGAGAGACTTGATTTTTTTCATGTTCTATTGATGAGAATGGAAACACGTTCTCATGAAAAATCACGTCACGAGATACAAAAAAAATCGTTGGTTTCAAGATCATACATTCTCCAACCCTTTTTGCCATAGGGATAACACACAAACACACCTCTTCTACTTCTTTCCCCAAATTTATCCTTGTCACGAGAGATTTTATGAGCAAATCCCAAACAACCAAAGACTTTAAGACTTGTGAACGAAGGTGTTTTACCAAAGAGCATCTCATAAGGTGTTTTACCTTCCAATAATATCGTAGGAGTCCTATTTATCAAATGACCAGCAGCAAGAACACACTCACCCCAAAATTTTACCGGTAATGATGCTTGAAACATAAGAGAACGAGCCACATTAAGAATATGTCTATGTTTGCGTTCCACTCGAGCATTTTGTTGTGGTGTGTTAACGCACGAGGTGTGATGAACAATCCCTTCCTTCTCAAAATAGCTATTCATACAAATGAATTCAGTGCCATTATCGCTTCGTACTACTTGTACCTTTTTATCAAATTGTCGAGTTACCATGACACAAAATTTCTGCAAAATATCAAAGACTTCACGTTTTTCAAGCAACAAATATATCCAAACCGCTCTGGAAAAGTCATCAACAATCGTGAGGAAATAAACAGCCCCTGACGATGACGGAGTTTGATAAGCTCCCCAAAGATCACAATGAATTAAATCAAATGCTCCAATAGCTTTATTAGAACTTTCAGAAAAAGCTTCACGAGTCTGCTTTGCTCGATAACAAATATCACAACCTCCAGCAGTTTCAACATGTTTACCAACATCAATAGAACTAGATAAAAGAGACAAAACACGACCATAAGGATGGCCTAAACGACGATGCCACAAATCACGTTGTCCTTCGTTTGTCGCCTTATTGACTTGTCCACCAAAAACACCTTTAAACTTGTATACCCCATCGCACTCTTCACCCGCACCAATCAGCATCTTCGAGGTACGGTTCTGCAAGACACACAAATCCTCAGTAAAAGTCATAAATCCCTTTGTAGCTTTGAGCAATTTGCTACAGAAAGAAGTGAACACGTTAGCTCCGGGGAATATAAAACATCAGATAACCACAAATCACCACCCAAACATATGTGACCTTGCTTAGTAGCCAAGGCTCGATCACCATCTGGTAAGCGAATAGAGCAAGGAACAATATCTACGAGATCTCGTAAGAATTCAAATTCCGAAGTCATGTGGTGCGACGCACCCGTATCAATGATAAAATCTGTCTTACCGGAGAGTTTTTCATTAGGTTCAGATTTCTTCTGGTTGCTCAAAAAGCCAATCAATGCAGTCCATTGCTCATCACTCAAGTTGGAAAGAGACCCACGATCAAAGTCTCCTTCACGCCTAGTTGAGGCAGTTGCTGCTGCAGCTGTCACTGCAACAGGTTGCACCTGAGTAGTATTAGCAGTTCCAAACACGTCCGGGTATATCTGAGCAACATTAGCACGAGCAATAGGACCTCGTCCTCGACCAGATCTTCCAGCAACACCACCGCCTCTACCAAAACGTCCTCTTGCACCTCCTCTTCCACCGAAACTCTGGTTTCTATCATTACCAAAATTCCTCCCCCTTTCACCCCACCATTCGGGATAAACTTTTACTTGAAAGCAATCAGAGACTTCATGCCCATATTTCCCATCAACAAAACCAAGCTTTCTCTTCATACGTAAGGCATTCCGCACATGCTTCACCCAATCTTCATAGTTGTCTCCTTTCAATTGTATAGTCGTAATCAAACTTCCTGGTCCTTCTGATGGATGCAAGTAAAACGGCGAGGATGCCGAAGTTTCTTGCACTTTCTCCACCTCTTTTCCCGTACTCGTCTCTGTCATTATCGAAGCCGTTCAAAGAAAAACAATTCAGAATTTTTGGATCTAGCTAGGCTCTGATACCATGTTAAGATGAGAATAGAACTCCTTGCCTCCATTATATGAGTTACGCAAGTATATATACAAACGAAAGAAACCCTAAGGCTACTCACAAATAAGGAAACACAATATTTACAAGTCCATCTCCTAATAAGTCCATCGCCTAATACCACGGATTTTCACTTTAGATGCGGAAAAATGTTTTGCTATTTGATAAATTTTGTTTTTTAAGTAATATTTCGACACTTCGAAGAGCTATTGGTTCGTATACTTGTCTCAAATTCAAGCTCGGTAGGTGGAAGAAATAAATTTAAACCGAACTTTAAAGAAAAATAACAAGACGTGAGCCAAGTCTTTCGTATGGAAAATTAAAAGCGCGTCTGAATAAAAATGTAGTTGGCGAGTACCACATTTAAAGATGCTTTGTTTCTTATGTTATATAATCATGAGGTGGTCTTTTTATGGAGTTGTGAGTGAGTGAAACACTTGGCTTAATGGCTGCAAAGATATCAAATTTAGTCGCTCTTCTTCTGTCTTTGGTTCTTCTGTTTCTATTAGTCTCGTCACAAGTTGGAGTAGCCGAGGCCAAACGCCACCAACGTTAGCATTTTAACAACGCATTCACATTTTTTTTTATAGTTTTTATTTTCTGAAAAAACAAGCATACATATATAACCTCCCAATAACCCCTTACGATAGAGGGTATTTTGGATTATGGTGGAGTGTTTTGTCCGGATATAAAAAAAAATACCAAAAAATCTAATATCATAAAAATATGTACTTGTTATACTTTTCTTTTGAAGAAACTAATCAAATATATATATATAATCTGGGGCTGCAGGTAACAAATTGCGGTTAGATTTCGTTTTCTTTGCACCACCTCCTCCTCCTCAGGTCGCTCCTCCAATTTATGTACCGCCTTCTAAATCACCCAAAGGAAAAGGTCCATAAACAATGTTTGTTCTCCGAAAATAACCGAGAAAAGGTCAAAGATTGCATATAAAGTGTGTAAAAAGATCGGTCAAGATTATTTTCAAAACCCAAAAAAAGGTTTGTGGTGTTTTCTACTAGTTGGACCTTTTCAGATCATGTTGAATTTTTTACTAATAAAACTATGGTTGGCATACATGACCATGTTGTATATTAGCTCTCTCTTGATCACCAAACTATAGTTTTATTAGAATTAGAACTATTTTGTCATATTTAAGGACTGTTATATACAATTTTTTTTTAAAGAAAATATTTTATGTTCTTACAATTGTTATTTCTATATATATATTTAGTATTTCAATAAGCATCTTCTAAATATTTAAAATTTTGTCAACTTTTTGCATTTTAAGAAGAAAAAAAATGCATGTAAGAAATGAACCACCATATTACAAAAATATCTTCTGCAATTTTACAAATAAAAATACCAAAATAGCTATTTAGTGCTATTATTACACAAAAACTAACTCCATCGAAATTTTTTATATCTAACCAAAATCAAACCCTTCTGATTTAGTGTGATCAACCCGAATGCGTGGAAAAAAAAACTTAATCAACTAAAATATTGCTACACCGAGCCTAGAAAAATCCAGTTATATATATACTATAGGAAAATATATCACTTTCCGACAATTTATTCGACCACAAAAAGTGATCGAAAATATTTCTGACAAGATACTGATCATTTTAAAATGTCTATTAAAAGTGGTTGAAAATGTCCGACCCAAAAATGTGGTCGGAAAATGTGGAATATTTTTACTTTCCTACCATATTAGTACCGTTGAAAATTTCCAACCATTTTTCTACCATATTAGTATCGCGGAAAGAGGTTGGAAAGTGGTAAAGAATTTTCGACCACTTTTCAATCATTTTCTGACATTTTTTTAGTTAAACCTAGATCCATAAATGTTTTCTCCACTTCGTATTCACTTCGTATTTTTATTCTCAGCTGCACCGATTTTTTTCATGAGGCAAGATCCACTGTCGATTTTATCATCTTCTTCGGTAAACCCCCTTCTTCTTCGTCCTTATCTTCGTTTACACCTGCTCTCCTCCATATCAAGTCTTCTCTGATTTTTTTCCCTCACTTTCCTTGGTTTTCTCGGCGGCTTCTTTTCCATTTTTCGAATCATTTTTCCCCCCATTTTCTTTGGATAAATTTCCACTCCTTTATGCATACGCCATGTCGGTATGTTTCAAATCACCTCTTCTAAGATGAGGATAAAGAAAAATCAGATGTGATATTGTAATTCTGATGAGTTATCGTTTTTTGTTGCTAATAATCCTTTTTCTGGATCTCAAGTTTTTTCACTTTTTGAATTTCGATCTTTTGGTTTTTGAATATTATTAAATTTTCAATGTTTCAACTCGGAAGAAAGAGTTTGTGGGATTGATTTTTCTTTTAGCTTAGATATTATTTTAAAGTTCTGCTTATGAATCTAAGATAAAATAAGGCTGATTCAGAGGTTGTCTCGTGTTTGAGCATCTTCAAGAGATACTCTATTTTTAAGGTATGGGAAACCTCAAATTTGAGGTTTGAAAGTGTTTCTCTCCAAAGGTAAATCTTATATTAAACCTTAATTTTTTTTTTTTGTATTTTGCATTATAATCTTTATTATTAATCATAATTAATTAAGATCATTTTTTTTATAAATACTTTAAAACATACATTAAAGAAATATTATATGGAATATTAATTAATAACACATTACATTATAATATAAGATTAGATATAAACAATTAAATTTATAAGGGTATATTTTAAATATTTATGAGATATAAAATTATAGGAACTAAAATGATAAACCAAAATAATAATAAGATTATTTGTGAGATATATTATTGTAGGGCTTAAAATGCAAATGAAAATATGAAACCTCAAATATAAGATTTTAAATAGTGAAACCTCAAATATAAGGTTTCATTATTCAATCTTTAAAATTTAAGGTTTTAAGGTATCTGTTGGAGAGTATAAAACCTCATATTTAAAGTTATAGAGTATCTCTTGGAGATGTTTTTACCTTATCTTTTTCTCCAAAATGTTCTCGATTCATTGATAGTGAAAAGGCATAAACATTGTGTGGCATTTTGTTTAGGGACAGTCAAATGTTTCTTTCCCAATGTGAAGCTTTGTTATCAAAAGAGAATGAAAACAAAATTATTCTTATAGTGTCTTCGGGGACTCCATTCTACTTCAAAGTTCTACAAAGCCTCTCAAAATGATCTAGATGGTCTAGAGGATCTTCGCTTGCACATCCATTGAATGTGGAGTTTTGCACCATATTGATCATGCTTGACTTCATCTTAAAGTTGTTGTTTAGGATTGGTGAGGGCCGAATACCAAGTCTCACCCTTCTTGTGTTGGGCTCATCAAAAGCTCCAATTGGTCTAAGCCTCGGTTGTTGTTGAAACGGAATCTTATGTGGCAAACCGACTCCATGAACTTGTTCTTGAAGAGGATGACGTTCACCTAACCCTCCTTGGTCATGTGCTTGAGGTTTCATTCCCAATCTCCTCAAGTGTTCCTCTCTTTCCCTAGCTTGTCGTTCTAGAGCTTCTCTTTCCTTTGCCGCACGTTTTTTTGCTCTCTCAAGTCATCCTAATTCCGAAATGCAATCAAAAATATCTTCTTGTTGACTTCTCTGGTTCATACACCTTGAAAGACAAAAAGGATAAGCGAAAAAAGATAGTTAGTAACAAGCGAAAAATGAAAACTTAAGAGTTAAATAGAATCTTAATCCTAATGGCTATTGCAAATTCTCCGGCAACGGTACCAAAATCTTGTTGAGAAAATTTTTAAATCCCAATTATACCCCAAATGCAAAAAAACAAGTAGTATTAGGTATCGAACCACAAAGAGGATGAATCAACTTATTAAGATCCTAAGATGCAATTTAAGCTAAGTTAATACTTTTTTGGGGTTTAGTAGTAATCAAGATTACCAAAAGAAAAACAATTAAGGACTAACAAAAGATGCAAATAAATATGACAAAAAAGAAAGTCAAATAAAAATCAACTCAAAGGGTAATTAACAAAGACTTGATCAAATATTAGAAAATATGGATCATGGGCAAAGCAATTGATTTGGAATGACTATTGACTAATTAATAATGCTAGATCAAACAAGCAAACTTAATTCCATGACAAGGATCACACAATTTCCATGAGACTAATCCATTTATTAAATCACTTATTAGGCTAATCTTCCAATTGCAATTAAGAGATTAATAATCGTTAAGTATAAGTCCATAATGTTAACTAATCACCTTAAACATCAATTTCCATCGGTTAAGTATGAAAAACAAGTTTAAGATTGGTCTAGACATTTCATCAAATACCTTCCGGGCATGAAATGTCTGTATTCTAGATTTTGATTAACAATGTCAAATCTAACCTTAAACATATCTTGAACATTGGATATCATAAGAATCTATCCCTAAGCATCATTAATCATCCATCAATCATCCCTAATCTACTAAGCACAAAACCCAATAAAAAATTACTCACTAATCATAAAAGATAAAGCAAAGATAAACATAAATAAATACATAATCATAAAAGAAATAAAGAAAGATTAAAAAAATTTCACTAGATTATGAGAAAAGATGAAAGATCCAATCATAAATTATAAGAATAAGTGTTTGAATCTAAAAGAGCCAAATACCAAATTAAACTTAGGTTTTTCTAAGGTCTAAAATGTATTTATAGTGTTTTAGAACGAACCCGAGTCGAACCCGGGTCAAATAGGCAAAGTCAACGAAAAATCAGAAAGTCAACGACACAATTGCATGCTCCATCGGCTTGCCTCCATCAAGTTGTTGCCCGATACACTATGCATGTGCATTTTTCCAAAATCCGTGTTTCGTGTGTTTGCCCTATCTGGTTGTCTCCATTGGGCGAATCCGATACGCCGCTTCCTCCATCGGGTGTTTTCAATCGGGTGCACCTTTGCTCCAAATCTCCATTCTTCAAGTGTTTTCCCATTTTCCCCAATCTAATTCATTCCCTAAGCCTTCTTTCCATTGAATTCACTCCAAGAACTCTAAATATACCTACAAATACTCAAAACAAGATGCAAAATGCAAAAACACATATCCTAGACTCTAAAATAAATCTAAGACTAAATGAGATTCAATGTGGATGAAATGTAATGCAAATTGTATAAATGAGATTGGAACAGGGAAAAAGCATAGTCTATGTATTAAAAAAAAAACCAAATATCACAAACCAAACAACCCAATTACAAACAGGCACCCACACGCTGCTCACACGTCTCAAGTCTCGATTTTATTCAAACAACTACACCTTTTAAACGACAGTAAAAAAAATAAAGTGAAACAATTTTCATATTCAAATAACATGAAAATTCCAAATAATTTAATGCCAAATGAAGACATTGTACTCGACCACAGCATTTAAACCATCAAGCTTATAAGTCTTGGCCTGTGCATAGCCTCTAGCGAACCTGAACGCACCGGTACCTCCAATGATCGGCATCTCTCTCACCTTCGACATTATCGGATTCCGTCCGTACAGAGCGACGGTGCTGCCTTTAAACTCACCTTCCGTGAACGCAAAGTTAAAGACCATTGTGAAGCTTAAGATGTTCATGTCCGTAGATGAGTACATCCCCTGAGCTCTGCCCACTTCTTTCGAGCTCCGGTCGGGTCCCTCGGTCAACGGGTCGTCGGCAATCATAACAAGACCAAATGAGGTGGCGGAGGAGTTTGTAACGGGGGACTCTGCGACTTTGATGGCGGTGGGTTTGTCACCAGTGATGACGTCATGGAAATAGAAGTGGAGGCGGGTGAGTTTCTCCGGCTTGTGTCCATGAAACGGTGTCGTTTTGGAGTAAGCTTGGGATTGTGTTACGGTGACGGCAAGAAGAAGAATAGTTGAGAAGAGAGGAATAAGAAGCATAAAACGTTTAGCCATGTTCGTTGTTTGTAAAGCTAAAAAGTCAAAAAAAAATGATCGATCGATACTTTAGGCTATTAATTTATGGAAATGTGATTCATTTATTTATAGACAAAACAGATCAGTATAAGTAACTACATGGAAGCACGAATATGTCTGTTTAACATTTGTATATCGTTTCCAGATTAGTGACAACAACATGTCCGTTGACGAGGATGCAAACTAGCTAGGGACTTGATTAATAAACAACTAGATATTCCCCCCGACGAATCCCTAATATATATCAAAATATGTAAATGATAAGGTATAAATAGACAAATAAGAATAAAAATAAGACTCTGCATTGCATGCGATGACTTTATATAATATCTATGTAAACTCGATTTTAACGTAGTATATAAAGATATATATAGATGTATACATATATATTAAAAATATGTTAGACATTAATTGTTGTCTAAATTGATGTGATTGTAGAAAATGGTTCCAATATGACATTCTTTTTGTTGACCATGAATGATCCATCCACTTTACAAAGAATCGATGGCTAAGAAGCCTAAGATTCCTGACTGAGAAGATGAGAGAGAACTTCCGACTCCTCTCAAGAATTGGCTTGGAACCACACCATCACCATGCATGGTTCCTTGCTAGCTTGTTCACTTACGTCTTGGTTGAGTAATAATAATAGGATTATCTATGGAAGCTGTTTGGGCAAATTTTAACCAGGTTCGCAAGTAAGCAGATCTACGGAATGACAAAGAGAAATATATATTTATTAATCAACGAAGTCGGCTTGTAACCGATGGTATTACAACGTCTAGGTATCTAAAGCGTTATAAAGAACTTCGTTGGACGTCGATCTTCAATTGCTATCTCTGGGATGTTGCGAAGATGTAGCTCTCGAGTTTTCTAAGTCTTTTTGTGATGATCTTCTTCTCTCCGAGATGTCTCTATTTATAGGACTTGATAAAATCCTTTTTGGATTAGGATGGGAATTGACGTATCAAGACCTCCAAGCTTATCTCCTTAGTAATCGGGATACTTGATATACTTGAATCCTTGATCTCTTTATATTGTGAAGTCTAGATAATAACAAACCTCACAATACCTGAGATCACGAAGTCTCTGCCAAGTTATCTTAATAGCCACGTATTATTTATACCAAATAAATTAACTAACCTTATAGCGACGTCATAACGGTGTTAAAGACTTGGTAACGACGTAATAACAATGTCTTACTTGGTAATGACAAGTCATTTCCACGTCTTACATGACATAGACGATGTATTGTCAGGTAATAGCAGGTTATTATCTCGTTTTACCTAACGTGGACGATGTATCGCCAAGTCTTACATGACATAGACAATGTATTGTCAGGTAATAGCAGGTTATTACCTCGTTTTACCTGACGTGGACGATGTATCGCCAAGTCTTACTTCTTAACCGGGACATATCAAGATTAACCGAAATTAGCTAGGTAGTGAATTTATTTTCCCCAACAGTTTACCCCCCACTCTTCGATTTATTATTTAGAATTTGAAGAGTAGTTAATTAGAGCTTGCTATGACGGTCTTCGTCCAGCGATGTATCTCAATGCCAAAACCTGTCGGATTGCATTTTTGCATGTACGTATACATTTCAATTTTTCTTGTGTATATATCTATACACATATGAAAATATTATTTTCGTAGTTCTCGATTTGGAGATGTCCATAGTCATGTACACATTATGACATGTCCTGTTGGAAGAGATGTGTTGTCTCCGACCTGCCAGGTATACGAAGAGGAAGTATTTTGTTTCTTCAGGTAGTGGCATGTTTATCTCAGTAGACGGATATTTCCTCGCGACCGGGAAGCTTTCGACAATCTAGGACATGCCGATATACTTGACAAGTTGCAAGTTCATCCCATGGATGTTCTCACTTTCTTTCTTTTGTTATTTTTTCTAATGCATTGATGAAGTTCCTGATTATCATCAGTGAGGTTCAGGGAAGTAGAGATTGCGTAGACCAAGCTCAACGGTGAAGTTCTATATATTTTCCCAGAGGTTGTCCCAGACTTTGAAGAGGGCATTTCTGCTTCCTCTACCTCTACCAAGTAGTAGTTGTAGTTGTTTGGTTTTGTTTTGTGAGTTTGTTATATCCTTTGGACTTATCTTTGAAACTCTTTTGGTGATGTTTCCACTTTAAGGATTGACCTCGTAGGTTCTTCCTGGTTACAGCTGGCATGTTTGTTTTTTGCACGTAGCATGTTTCAAAACTCGATGAGTAGGACCTCCTTTATTTAGCACTTATCATCTTTAGAAGTCATCCATTACTCATGTTAACGATCAAGGACATTGATGATCACATAGATCGCTTAATCAAGGGACGTCCCATGATTGCATTATCGTTAAAGCAACCTAGGTAATCATGATGATGATCTCTGGATCGCTATAACGATCCCTGGACCTAAAAAGTGACCTAGATAATCAGAACAAATGATCTTTGGATCATGATCAATGATTTTGAGACCTTAAAAGCGACATTGGTGGTCACTCATGGCTTAGTCATGATAAACTCTTTGGAGAGGACCTCCTCTCTTGTATTTTTATTTATTTGGACATCGTATGTCGCTCAGGTTTATAATCGACTACGTTTGGCATACCTTTGCTTTGACATCGCTATTGGTTTAGTAGTCATCAAGGTTATTGCCCATTACTTTGTAATATCGTATTGTTTGGAGGTATTACCTCTAGTTTATCTTGTAACTATCATTGTCGTAACATACTGAGACTATGCCTCTTTATTTACTTGGTTATGACCGCAGTCAACATCTTTTGAGGTCGTACCTCGTGATTCATTTGTAGTGATTATTCTGATCACTTTTTGGGAGGTTTTACCTCTTAATTTATCCAGTCGTTGTAGTTATCACAATCAGTTGGAGATAGCCCTTTCCTATCTTGTCAGGTAATGACAATTGTTACTTTTCATTTGGGAGGTTTAACCTCTTGAATTGTCAAGTTGCTATTACTGACACAACCTGTTGAGGTAGTGTCTCTTGACTTGTCAAGTAATGACTTTCGTCACAATCTCCCTGAGGATGTACCTCCAAATTTACCAGGTAGTGACTCTCGTTACAAACTACTTTAAGGATGTACCTCATGGTTTATTAGGTAATGACTGTTGTCACAACCTCATGAAGACGTACTTCTTCGTTTATAGGGTATTGACGTCTGTCACAACCTCATGAGGACGTACCTCTTGGTTTTTCAGGTATTGACTTTTGTCATAACCTTCTGAGGAGTACCTCTTGGTTTGTCAGGTATTGGCTATCACCATAACCTGCTGAGAATGTACCTCTTATTTTATTAGGTATTGGCTGTCGCCATAACCTGCCGAGGGTGTACCTCTTCGTTTGTCAGTGTTGACTGTCGTCATGACCTGCCGAGGATGTACCTCTTGGTTTATCAGGTATTGGCTATCGCCATAACCTGCCGAGGATGTACCTCTTATCTTATTAGGTATTGGCTGTCGCCATAACCTGTTGAGGGTGTACCTCTTCGTTTGTCAGGTGTTGACTGTCGCCATGACCTGCCGAGGATGTACCTCTTGGTTTATCAGGTATTGGCTATCGCCATAACCTGCCGAGGATGTACCTCTTATTTTATTAGGTATTGGCTGTCGCCATAACCTGCTGAGGGTGTACCTCTTCATTTGTCAGGTGTTGACTGTCGCCATGACCTGCCGAGGATGTACCTCTTGGTTTATCAGGTATTGGCTATAGCCATAACCTGCCGAGGATGTACCTCTAGATTTGTCGGGTATTGGTTGTTCTTAATACCCATTGAGGTCATGCCTTTAAACTATTGATGACAGTTATCGCAGTCAAGTTTGTCAACAACATAACACGTGGTTGCTGCTTGTCTTGCTTTCGGGAAGTGTTGCCCTCCATTCGATTTGACACTGACCATGGTCATTGTAGATTAAGACATTGCCTTTTATTTTTTATAAATGGATATGGTCGAAGCTTTGTCTAAGGAGGTCTTGCTCCTGAATAATTTTGACATGACCATTGCTCGAATACTTATACTTAGAATCTCGTAAGATTCATATGTTTAAGCTCTTTTATTATAATGCTTGTTTGTAGACATGTGGCAAATTACTCAAATAAAAAAAAATTAAAATGCAGTGACGTCTCGTGGATCGTCGAAGAACAACAAAAACCAAAACTTGAAAGATTAAAAACCTCTAAAAATAGTTGGTCGTTAGGTGCAAGGCATTCTAGCTGTTAAGTAAGTTCTTGACTTTCCTATCATGCAAATTTTAAGCTCATGACTCGCATACCTTAGTTATTTAGTGTATGTCATGTCGCTCTATATGTGATTCTGACCACAACGATCGTTGGTAACGATGAGCTGGATCTTCTTCCCACTTGATTTGTGCCCATGCTCTAGAGAGTACGTCTTCCATATTCTTGCACTGATACTTCGTTAGTTCCTTATATAGGTCACCATCTGGAAGTAGACCTCTTTTAAACGCCGAGATGGCAGTAGACGTGACACAGCTTGGGATGGATACTTTTTCCTTGTTGAAACGTCCTACATAACTGCGTAGCGACTCTCCTTTCTTCTGTACCACCTCATAGAGGTCGTCGGCTGTCTTCTCCAGGTTCCTGCTACTTGCAAATTGTTCAACAAAACGGTCGGTTAGAGACGCAAAGGAGTCTATCGACGCGTTTGGCATGTTCGTAAACCACGGGAGGGCTGGTCCTGTGAGACTTGAACCAAATCCCTTGCACATGCTAGCTTCCCTATAATCTCTTTGAATTGCGGTTGTGAACATCCGCTGCTTGTATTGTGCTATGTGGTTGTCAGGATCTGTCACCCCGTCGTAAATCTTCATCATGGGGAACGTGAACTTCATCGGCATCTCCACAAACGCGATCTCATCCGTGAATGGAGTGTCTGCATAGTAGTTAAGAGCACTCTTAGTAATTGGGGGAGCTGTCCCTGGAAGTCGCTTAATCATTACTTCCATTGCTTCCAGACGTTTGAAAACCGTTGCATTTATGCATGGATCGTCGACCTCGGTGCCTCTATTTTCGGCGACCAGAGAGACGTTCTCAGCTCTTAAGGAAGCATTCTCCACTTCGAGTATTGCTAATCTTTCTTCGTTCTGCTTCATCTGGGCGGTGAGTACCACCAGTTGAGCAGCGGGATCTTGAAGGTTGTTACCTCCTGCATGGACCTCGTTGTTCTCTCTGTTCGTCATATCTCACGTAGTTAAAACTGCCCTTCCTTCTAGCGCCAAACTGTTTGGGCAAATTTTAACCAGGTTCGCAAGTAAGCAGATCTACGGAATGACAAAGAGAAGTATATCTTTATTAATCAACGAAGTCGGCTTGTAACCGATGGTATTACAACGTCTAGGTATCTAAAGTGTTATAAAGAACTTCGTTGGACGTCGAAAACAAGGGCTAGATCTTCAATTGCTATTTCTGGGATGTTGCGAAGATGTAGCTCTCGAGTTTTCTAAGTCTTTTTGTGATGATCTTCTTCTCTCCGAGATGTCTCTATTTATAGGACTTGATAAAATCCTTTTTGGATTAGGATGTGAATTGACGTATCAAGACCTCCAAGCTTATCTTCTTAGTAATCGGGATACTTGATATACTTGAATCATTGATCTCTTCATATTGTGAAGTCTAGATAATAACAAACCTCACAATACCTGAGATCGCGAAGTCTCTGCCAAGTTATCTTAATAGCCACGTATTATTTATACCAAATAAATTAACTAACCTTATAGCGACGTCATAACGGTGTTAAAGACTTGGTAACGACGTAATAACAATGTCTTACTTGGTAATGACAAGTCATTTCCACGTCTTACATGACATAGACGATGTATTGTCAGGTAATAGCAGGTTATTATCTTGTTTTACCTGACGTGGACGATGTATAGCCAAGTCTTACATGACATAGACAATGTATTGTCAGGTAATAGGAGGTTATTACCTCGTTTTACCTGACGTGGACGATGTATCGCCAAGTCTTACTTCTTAACCGGGACATATCAAAATTAACCAAAATTAACTAGGTAGTGAATTTATTTTCCCCAATAGAAGCTAAATCCCAAATGCACGGTAAAAATCTTGTTTAGCTTTTATTACAAGTGCTACGAGCAAAGCCGTGCCTTTTTCATTATATAAAAAAAAAAGACAATTACTTTATACTACCAAATTTGGTTGTAAATTAAAGACCATATTTTCATAAGGATTGTTTGGTTTAGTTGGTTAAATTATTATTATTATTATTTTACTATCTAATCACTATGATGAGTATGATGAGATTCGATGTGGTTGAAATTTTTGGTTTCTTATTTTGTTGATAAATATCTTAAAAAGTATTACATGTAGGTTTTTCAAAATTATTTTTTAACTATAAATAAAAAATATTTAAATATATAGACTAATTACATATACGCAAGGTTTTTTTGTTAAAGGGGTTTCTTAAATTAATAAATAAGTGTTACAAGGAATTAAATGTGAACTAAATTCAGCCAAAAAAACGAAAAAAAAAGAGACATAGCCAACACATTAGTTTTTAAGAGGGAAGCTGGAGGACTACTTTTAAACCAACCTACTTCCAATTTCCAACAAACAACAAAACATAGATCCTAAGATACTCAAATGGGGATCTTAACGTGACCAGCAAAGGAGAAGAGACGAGCCACTGCCTGATCCAAGCTGTTGTTGTAATGCTTGTGCTATGATTTTTACCACAAATTTGATCTCATAGACACATGCGTGCCAAGCTTGAAGAAGAGCCAAAGACGTTTGAAGCATTTGGTAGCCAAAGTAAGAGTTGCTGCCAAGACGTAGGAGGGAGTGAATAAGTAACTTCACGGTAATAGAGTTCCAGATTTCAGCTGAGAAAGGACATTCGAAGAACAAGTGGTCCCTCGATTCATTGGCCCAAACACATAGAAGGCATGTCTCCACATCCAACCCCCAACATGCTACATATATTGTAAGATTTCTATTGAGGATGAAAAGCCACACGGTGAAAGCATGTTTTGGGACTGTTTTGTGCCAAATCAAATAAACCCATGAGACAAGAGGTTCTGGGATCCTTAAGCAGTTACAAATCTCCTTAGATGAGAAAGACTTCCGAGCTTTATTTTCTACAGACCAGATTAATTGGCTCGTCGCTAGAAAAGAATATGTGAATAGCAGTGATATAAGAGTAAAAAAGAAGTTGCTTATCTGATCCGGCTGGAAGTAAGGGCCGCCTATTCTTTGATATAACATCATTGATCGTTGAGGTAATAGAAATTATGAGAAGACCAGGACCTTGAGAGCCAAAAAATGAATTAGAGCGCTATAAGGGTTCCAAAGATACCACGAGAAGAAAGTATCATCTCCACTCCCGGTTTTTATTTGAAGGAATGCGATAACTTTTATTGGAGTTTGAGAGTTTTTGGAAAGAAGTTGTTGTTTCTATCATTAAGTGCCCAAAAAAAGAAAGATACTTATTCATTATCCAAGCAACCTATATCGAACCAGAACGGAAGAACAACATCCAAATTAATTTCATACCACACGTCTCATTCCAACTGTTTAGATTTCGCAGCTCTAGACCATATTTATTCAGTATTTAGTAATGTCTTTCCAAAAGAATAAGTTTGATATACTATTTATCCAACGAATAACCTGTTTTGGTAGAAAGAAACTAAGAAAGTAACACTCCAAAATTTTATGAATTAAAATTTTGTGAAAGATGTTATGAATTTAAAATTTTGTGAAAAATCAATATAAAATTTTTATGTTTTAAAATCGTATTAAAAAAACAGAATAATGTTTCCATAGATGACAATATTACATTAAAAAGGCCATATATGTTCGGATAAATAGAAGATCCAGGCAAAAAAAAAAAAAAAACCTAAAAAATAGCCAATTTTTTTTAAAAAAATTTAAATGCAAAGCTATGACTTTTAGTCATACATTGTAGACAAAGATAAAGTTGATAAGACAACCCAACAATGACCTCGTATATTCCATAGGTTACCCATGGTTTCCACGTCCACCTCGGTCTTTACGACCGTGGTTTCCTCGACCTCCACCGGTATGTGTTGGAAACAACATCTCTTGTACCTTTATCGATGGTTTTACCGGTCTATCACGAAGGATTCTCGATATTGAAGTGGTCATCATATTGATATAAGATCAGATTTCACCTGATCTTATGACACACGATTTCAAGGCCTTGAAATTGAATGGATGGTGAATGATGGAAGAAATGAGGGTTAAGGGTTGTTGAATGAATCCACAAACAACAATCGATCAAAAATCTTGATTCCACAAGCAATCTGAATCGAGATGGATCGATGGCACCACATAGATGATGGAGAGATCTCTGATACAGCAAAACACTCTCCCTAGAACAAATCACACATTCAAGAACAGAGCAAAGGGATAGCAAAGCAATGGGGGCTTTGGAGAAGAAAACTTCGGTCTTTATTAATATCAAAAGTGTGAAATCTTACAACAGTTGCAATGAGACTTTATAATAGCCCATCAGCTAACCCTAAGGCCGAAAATAAAAAGGAAAATACATAGAAGTCGAAATTAAAAAGGAAAAATACAAAACATAAAGTTTTAAAAACAAGAAGGAAAATCTCCTAATCTAGAAAAGGAAACCTTCTGCCTTTTTCTTGCAGACTTTTAGCACTTGTTGAGGATCGAACTGAGGTGCCTTGACATGCTAAATACCACTGAAATACTCTGACTTACCAGCACAAACTCATAATATATAGAATATACCTTGTTGGCGTGCGAATTGGCTGGCTTTGAAGCTGAAATGTTCAAGGCTGATACTGGTCTGTTCAGCTTGAATACTTTGATGAATCCTTCCCCTTGAAGTCCCTTGAAGCGAAATGGTTGAGATCTTCAAGTGTTTTCCCGTGGTTAGCTTCAGCATCCTCTTTTTGCTCTATTGGTTCTCTATCGGCCGGCTGGCTTGTTCTTGTGATATCTTGAAGCTCTGATACGATCTATGTGAGATTCTTGATGTTCTGAGCTCTATTTCCTGCCAAGTAAATAGTCTTACCTTGGTTGGTTCGAGGCTGAGCTTTCTTGATGCTCAGAAGTGCAAAGTCTTCCACGGAGTCTAAATCGGATGCATTGAAACTTTCTTGAATGTTTACTACTTTTGGAGTGTTTCTGAGTGTGGCTCTGAGTTCCTTTGTGTTTAGAGGGATCTCTGCTGTCTTATAGGCTCCTTCCATTATCTTCCTAGCCTTGGAACATGTCATTGGAGCTCCCTTGACCTCGGGTATTTGAACTTGATAGATGCTTGGTTTGATGACCGCATCACACATCCTCATCAAAAAGAAGCTATTCGTTTGAATCCCCGGATGATCTTAGCTCTGAGTTTTCTAAATCCGCAAATCGATTACCGTGAACAACTCCAACACTTTTATTGACAACGACACTAGATTCACCTGGTGCCATGGAGTCAAAGGGAGGAGAATGAGACACAATTGTTTCTGTAGTAATAGTTGAATCATTTATGATATAAGCAGCCTCTTCCAAGGCTTTAGAGATGAAAAGAGCCTCAACTGAGGCTAGAGTTACAGCCTCGAGTATGGCTGAAGTTCCTGGGACAATCTCATTGTTGTTGATAATTGTTATGGTAGTAGTATCAACCTCAATATTGGTTGAAGTTCCCGTTGCTTGTATAGTAGTTACATCAAAATCTGAGGCTGAAGTAGTGGTTGTACCACTCACATGGATTGCCAAAGGTGTCTCTGAAGCAATGGTTGTGTTAGAGATGATGCTTGTAGCAGCTGCTATAACATTAGGTTTTACAAGGACATAAATTGCAGGGGTTGGTGCCATATCTGATTTCTCTTCTCTTTGGACTAGACAACGAGTTGCTTTGTGATCGAGTTTTCCACAGTTTCAACACTTAGAAGGCAACCACGAGTAAACAACATCAACCATTGTGAATGTACCACATTCATCCTCTAAAGCAACTTTATGAGGGAATGGTTTGTCAAGCTTTACCTCAACTAATATATTTGCTTCTCCCATTTGTGTAGGATCAATCCAAGGCCTGCTAGTTAGCATCGGCTCACCTATGCCCGCGCGAGGCAATCCATTTGATACCCTTGATAGAGTATAATTGACTAGGGATATTCTTAAGCATCAACCAAACATGTATAGTTGTAATGTCAGGTAGAGTAATGTTTGCTGCAGGGGACCAAGGTGAAACAAATATTAAACAATCATCCACATGCCACAATCATCTCTCGATAATCCACTTATGGGTTGGTGCATCACGAATGTGAAAGAGATAAGAGGACTCTCCTACTTTACGAGTAAAAATCCAGCACCTTCTACCCCAAATCCTAGTTACTACTGCATGAATTAGACCTCCATATGGAGCAGAGCATCAATGAAACTGGCCTACCACAAACTCCTTCTAAGAGAACATGCCTTGGAATTCTAACCTTGGGGGGCTCCGTTCTCCATGAATTTTGGCGTGGTGACTCTATGGAGATTGGGCAAAGATGGACTCATCTTTGCAGCCATCTTTGCAGCCCACGGGTAATCTTGGAATAAGCTACCAAAGACGGGTCTTCAACTGTAGGAGTGACTGAAGCTCTCAAATTTACCACAGATTGCTGCAATCTTGGAGGATGACGTTTTTGAATTTTTCAGTAGATAGCTCTGGCCAGTTTGAGGAGGATGAGACGGCAGTAATTGGCTTGTTTGCAACTGTGTCAAAGAGATTTGCAGTTATAGATAGCGATTTTGCACAAACTCCTTGTAGAATTGAGAAGCGAGAAGGTTCTCCAGCAAGGTGCATGGTAGAGTCCTTCACTTGTGGCGTCGCTTCTTCTTCGATTTGCATCACCGGACCATTGGTGACTTGCAACACAGAAGACAGGGGAATAGTCGGATGTCCATCTACACTTTGTTGCACAGAAGAGAGAGAGGGAGTTGGAGGTTCATAGATTACCTCCATTCTTCTGTTCAGAGACGGTATTATAGAATCAAAGGCAGCGAATGGAAATTGGTTCTGGAGAGGAGCTGAAATTTTTGGTGGAGAAGCCATGGTTCAGAATAGGAAAACAGGGGCGAGGGAGAGGAGGTGAAGGTCCGAGCGGAGTCCCACCGGAGTTAGGATGGACATACATGTCCACGATAACATGTCCATCAAAACATGTCCATGATATTCGTGGTTGGTTGAATATGTTTGGAGTAACATAGTTTCTGCACTTGTGATAGATCATGTAAAACGTATTAAAATTCAAAACAGCCGATTTCGCTGTAAGGTCCATTTTATATTGTCTGTGTGGAAAACGTACTTTTGTAATGCATGTATTACATTGTCCATTTTATAGTGTCCATATAGAGATTATGTCATGGACATGTCTATGTTTTGTGATGATCTTATTCAAATGATTATGTTGGTTGAATCCATTCGGATTGAATAAACAAGAACAAAAATTCAGAAATTAATTATATTATAGGATAACTTGATACAATGAGTTTTGACCCTAAATATCACTACAAGTGCACAGCAAACAGAGTAGTAATTAGGGATCGAATCCACGAGAACCAAGTGAAACACTACGAATTCTTTTGAATGAAATTAAGCTAAGATGGTAAAAATAATGTTGATTGCAATAACAAATGTAAATAGCAATTTAAACGATGTGAAATCTATTAAAACAAGCATTAAGCATTTCGCAGGAATTCAGAGATCATGAACCAGACAATTATTCAGGGAACGATAGAACGCAGTCTCAACTCAAACAAGAATGTATAATCAATCCATTTTCGTGGTATCAACTACTTTGTCTAGAAACCTAAGAATCTAAACTGTCGTTTGATCTTAAAATTCTAAACAAGCATTAACGAACAGGTTTGATATGTTCACAAATTGCCTTAACATCAGCTTTCGTTGGTTAAGGACAATTTGCTCACATATGTTCTATCAAGCAATCTATAGCACTTTTGATGAATATATTAAACCCTAAATCAGAGATTAAGTGATCAATTTAATCTAAATAATAAGAATAACTATAGGCGAAGACGATATAAATCCCTATCTATGTCTGATTCAACGATTCATAAACTCTTTGAAAACCCTAAACTCAACTAAGGATCTACTCAGACATGGAAAGAATCAAAGCAATTGAAGATGAAGAAAAACTCATGATAAATTAGAATAGGGTTCAGAAATCTTCTCAACGATTGCAGAGTCAGAGATACGTCTCCCACGGCTTACAGAATTGCAGAAAAACTAAAATCTCAAAAGTATGGAAGAGTATGAAAAAACTTAGCCTCAACAATGGCTTAAACTCGAATATATGTCTAAAAAAACGTTGGGGAGAAAAGCCACGACAAAACCCTGTGAAATTAGGAAATTAGAAATTTCCTTTTTCTGGCCCAAAAAGACTTGGATCGATCGATCTGATGTTGGCACGATCGATCTGATGCTTCTCATGTCGATCCAAAAGGTCTTGGCATATTGGATCGATCGATCTATACTTGGATCGATCGATCCAGTCTAGATCGATCGATCTGGTCTCATCAGATCGATCCAAAAAGTTACGATGTTTTGGCTGGAGACTTGGATCGATCGATCCATGCTTGGATTGATCGATCTGATGATTTTTCTGCTACTTTGCTCTAATCGTTGCTCCTTATGTCTCTTTTATCATCCAAACATATTCTGGCCCTGAAAAGACACTAAAACCATGGAAACGACTCGAAAAACCGTTAAAAAACATATGTTAGAGTGCCTAAAAACGCAATACATCAACTCCCCCAGACTTAGTGTTTTGCTTGTCCTCAAGCAAATACTAAATATAGAGTCGAAGTTTGAAAATCACGGGAACTCACCTTCTCTTTGAAATGTTGTAATGATCATTCACCTTATAATCCACATATTTCAAAATCAATCTTAACCGAACCATTATGTACTTCTCCGCAGACATTCGCAGCCTTCCAGATTCAACCCACAATTTCACAACGTTGTCCATAAGCCTTTCATTGCTGGGTCTCATCAGTGATCTCAATGTCAAGAATCTTATAGACTCATTTCCGTCCAATGCCATGACAACCATCCACACGATCATTGGTACTTTTTCTCTCCCCCAGACTTGTTCTTTGTTTTCGTCTTTTCTTTTCCCTTTTTTTTTTTTTTCGTTTCAAGGGCGTTGGCGAATAATGGCATCACGGGAAATTTTCCTAACCTCGCTTCCAACCCTTGTGTGATCATTCCTCTCAAAGTAAAATAATGGGATCATGGGAAATTTTCCTAGCCCTTTACCCAAGAGGAAATCCTTTCATCTTTTCTGCTTTATTACTTTTAAGATAAGGGAGAGGAGTACCATTATGTTTCACACAGGATGTGTTTGTCAGGCAACAAACAAGGAGTCAGACCCTCGGCATCAATCACGTCTGATGAGGTAAAAGAAAGAGTTCAGAAATTAGCTCGGGCTTAGTGGATTCTTGTTGGAAATATGGATGTCTCTAGTTAGTTGGTCAGCTTTTGGATTTTTCATTGGTCAAGTATGAATGGATTCTGCAATAATGGTCACTAAGATAGAAAAATCAGACAACAAATCAAGAGAAATATCATAATACCCAACAGAGTTTTGACTCAATAAAACATCTTGGACTGGCTCAATAAAGATATCAAAATGACTCAAGATAAACAAAACAAAGAAAAATGGCGTTAGTCCCAGCAAATACCCTCCTCCAGACTTACTTCACACCGTCTCCGGGGTGAAAATAAATCAGAAGAAGGATACGACTTACGCAAAAAGGTACATAAAAACGAAAAAGGGAAAAAGGACAAGGGAGATAGAGAGGATACTGCAATCAAGGACGGTCGTCTGGGCTGACACTCTCTCATACTCCTGGTGCTCTCCTACGCCTCGGAAGGCATGGTCCATCGTCAGACTCATCCTCATCAGTTGGCCTGTGTCCAGCAACATCAGGATTTGCAGTAGTGGGGGCGGGACGTCTAGAGGTGGAGGCTCTGAAACATGATGGTGGTCACGGGCATGATCTATGGTTGGATCGATCGATCCAAAGCGGATCGATCGATCTGAAAACTTTCGGCTTTTTGGCTGGGGATCTGGGTCTGGATCGATCGATCCGACCCTTTTTTTTTTTTTTTTTTTTTTAGAGATCCTGAAATGGTGAAAACCAAAACTAAAAATTAGAAAACAAATGAAAATCTAAGTATGTACACTTACCGGTGGGTTGCCTCCCACCAAGCGCTTGTTTTAAGTCATGAGCTTGACTTGGATGCCGTCTAGGCTTGAGGCGGATCACTGAGGGGAACGGTGTCGCCTTCAGTGATTTCGGTATCAGCAAGATATGGCTTTAGGCGTTGACCATTAACCACAAATTCTCCTCCTGCAGTGTCCAACAACACAACAGCTCCATACGGTCTTACCTCTTTGATGGTGAAAGGACCAGACCATCGCGATCGCAGCTTTCCAGGGAAAAGTTTCAGGCGAGAATTGAAGAGCAACACCTGATCATTTGCAGCAAAGTTCCTTGGAATGATCCTCTTATCATGGTAGGCCTTAGTCCTTTCCTTGTAGATCCTTGAGTTTTCATAAGCCATATGACGGATCTCATCTAGCTCGTTAAGTTGCATCAATTGTCTCTCACAAGCAGGGTTGATGTCGAAATTTAACAACTTAACCGCCCAAGCTACCTTGTATTTGAGCTCCACTGGAAGATGACAAGACTTTCCATAGACAAGATGGAATGGTGTCATTCCCAAAGGTGTCTTGTAAGCAGTCCTATATGTCCAAAGAGCATCGTCAAGCTTCACGGACCAATCTTTCCTTGTGATGCTTACAGTCTTCTGCAGAATGCTCTTAATCTTCCTGTTGGAAATCTCGACTTGTCCACTCGTCTGTGGATGGTAAGGGGTGGCTACCTTATGCTTTACCCCATGCTTCTTCAAAATACCCTCAAAGACCTTGTTGATGAAGTGAGATCCACCATCGCTGATTACAACTCGAGGTACCCCGAAACGTGGAAAGATCACAGACTTGAACATCTTCAAAACCACATTGGCATCATTGGTTGGACTAGCCAGCGCTTCAACCCATTTAGACACGTAGTCCACTGCGACAAGGATGTATTGATTTCCAAAAGAATATGGGAATGGACCCATGAAATCAATACCCCAAACGTCGAACACCTCAACCTCCAAGATAAAATTCTGAGGCATCTCGTTCCTCTTGCTTATGTTCCCTTGCCTTTGACATGAATCACACTTGGAGACAAAAGCATGGGCATCTCTAAACATAGTTGGCCACCAGAAACCAGCCTGTAGAGCCTTGGACACCGTCTTGAAGGTAGAAAAATGTCCTGCATAATTAGAACCATGGCAATGAAAGAGAATACCCAGGACTTCTTCCTCTAAAATGCATCGTCTGAAAACTCCATCTGAACACTGCTTGTACAAGTACGGCTCATCCCAGAAGTAGCGTCTGATGTCTCTCAAGAACTTCTTCTTCTTATACCCAACAAAGTTCTCGGGTTCCTTTTCTACAGCCAAGTAGTTCGCAATCTCACCAAACCAAGGAATCTCAGGAAGCATGGTGTCGCAAGAAGGTGTGTAATGGTCCATGTTTCCAAGGCTGATGGCATACACGTGCTCCTCAGGAAGGCAATCGTCCATCGGGACATCTTCCTCTACACGTAGTCGAGACAAATGATCCGAAACACCGTTCTCAATGCCTTTCTTGTCTTTGATCTCCAATTCAAACTCCTGCAGCAGGAGAATTTATCGTAGCAGCCTAGGTTTGGCATCCTTCTTGGTGAGAAGATACCTCAAAGCAGCATGATCCGTGTGTACAATCACCTTAGACCCAACAAGATATGACCGAAACTTCTCGAAAGCAAATACTATGGCAAGAAGCTCTTTCTCTGTTGTAGCGTACTTGCATTGAGCATCATCAAGAGTCCTACTAGCATAGTAGATGACATGAAGCTTCTTCTCTTTCCTTTGTCCCAAAACAGCCCCTACCGCGTAGTCACTAGCATCAGTCATTACCTCGAAAGGTAGCTCCCAATCTGGTGGTTGGACGATTGGTGCGCTAATAAGTGCTCCCTTGATTGTAAGAAAGGCCTCAAGACAAGCGGTATCAAAGTGAAACTTCACGTCCTTGCACAAAAGCTGAGTCAAAGGTCTAGCAATCTTGGAAAAATCCTTGATGAACCTCCTATAGAACCCAGCATGTCCCAGAAAACTCTTAATCCCTTTGACAGAATCAGGTGGTTGCAGACTTGTCATCACCTTGATCTTTGCTTTGTCTACCTCGATGCCACTTTCTGAAATTTGGTGTCCCAAAACAATCCCATCTCTGACCATGAAGTGACACTTCTCCCAATTCAACACAAGATGCTTTTCCTCACGGCGTCGTAATACCCTGCACAAATTAGAAAGACAACCAGAAAAAGAAGATCCATAGACAGAAAAATCATCCATAAAAACTTCCATTATGTCCTCAATCATGTCAGTGAAAATCGACATCATGCATCTTTGGAACGTGGCTGGTGCATTACACAAGCCGAATGGCATTCTGCGATAAGCATAAGTGCCATAGGGACATGTGAATGTGGTCTTCTCCTGATCGTCTGGATGGATAGGAATCTGAAAGAAACCAGAATAACCATCTAAAAAACAGTAGTAAGCGTAGTTAGCCAACCTCTCAAGCATTTGATCAATGAAGGGCAAAGAAAAGTGATCTTTACGAGTAGCAGAGTTCAATTTCCTGTAGTCGATGCACATACGATGGCATGTGACCGTCCTAGTTGGGATCAACTTGTCCTTATCATTCTTAACCACGGTCACTCCACCTTTCTTTGGCACAACATGGACCGGGCTCACCCATCTACTATCAGAGATAGCATATATGATGCCCGCTTCTAGAAGTTTCATTATCTCTTTCTTTACAACATCTTTTAGTTTCGGGTTTAACCGTCTCTGATGTTCTATAGAAGTCATTGACTCATCCTCTAGATGGATCCTGTCCATGCAAAGATCGGGTGAAATGCCTGTGATATCGTCCAGCAAATAGCCTAAAGCCCTGCGATACTTTCTAAGTTCACATAAAAGTAAAACAGTCTCCGCATTATTCAAATCAGCACTGATGATCACATGGTAAGAAGAGTTAGGACCTAGAAATGCGTACCTTAGCCCGGCTGGAAATGTTTTGAGTTCTACCTTAGGAGCTTTCAGCTCACTCCATGGGTTAGATGATGAAGGAAGGGTTGTTGCTGGAGTTTTCTCGACAGCCTCGTCCAAGCTCATGTAGGAGACCATCTTCCCCAAAATCTGGCTCGAGTTCAACATCTCTGCATACCCAGTCGCGTCATCACTCAAAAATCTATGCTCGTTTGCAGCCCTTATCAAAGCAATCTCCAATGGGTCATCCACTAGAATCTCGTCGACAGCCTCGATAGAGATCTCTAGTGAGTCATCGACCGAGAATGTCTGCCCATCCAACATAGGCTTTTTCAGCAGCTTGTCCATCTCAAATTTCATGATGATGTCTCCCAGGTGGAGATCTATGCGCCCATTCTTCACGTCTATTATAGCCCCGGCAGTGCATAAGAAAGCTCGTCCCAAGATGAGAGGATCCTTTGGCTCTTCTTCTAGCTCTAGAACCACAAAATCAGCAGGAACAAATGAATTGCCAATCCTCACATGTAAATCCTCTAGAATCCCAACTGGCAACTTAACAGAATGATCGGCGAAAACCAAGGAGATCTTGGTTGGTTTGAACTTTGTGAATCCAAGTCCCTTAGCCACGGAATATGGCATCAAGTTGACACTTGAACCTAAATCACACAAAGAACAAGCAAACGTCATTGCTCCAATCTGCACAGATAAAACAAACCTCCCTGGATCTCCAAGCTTCTTGGGCATCTTGTTTTGAAGGACGGCACTGCAGTCTTTTGAAACCTTGAAAAAGTTATCTTCTCCAGAAACCTTGTTTGTCACCAAGCCTTTCACATATCTCTTCATCGCTGGTATCATCTGGATTGCATCGGCAAGAAGGAGTTTCACTGTTAGATCATCTAGCATCTCCTTGCAGTTCGCCTCTTCTAAGTCCTTTCGCGACTTCTTGGGGCGAGTAGGGTATGGAACCCTTGGAGCATAGACACGCGCAGGTAGTGGTTCCTTTGTAGTCGTGTCATTTGCAGGTTCTCTTGCTAACTCGGCTTCTGAGTCGTCATTCTCCTCCAAGTCAATGACTTCATCGGCATTTTCCAGAAACCTTGAAAAAGTTATCTTCTCCAGAAACCTTGTTTGTCACCAAGCCTTTCACATATCTCTTCATCGCTGGTATCATCTGGATTGCATCGGCAAGAAGGAGTTTCACTGTTAGATCATCTAGCATCTCCTTGCACTTCGCCTCTTCTAAGTCCTTTCGCGACTTCTTGGGGCGAGTAGGGTATGGAACCCTTGGAGCATAGACACGCGCAGGTAGTGGTTCCTTTGCAGTCGTGTCATTTGCAGGTTCTCTTGCTAACTCGGCTTCTGAGTCGTCATTCTCCTCCAAGTCAATGACTTCATCGGCATTTTCCTCTTTTCGCGCAGCAGGTTCTATCACTTTTCCACCTCTGAGTGTAATAGCATTGAAAAACTCGTTCCTAGGATTCTGCTCTTCCTTTCCTGGAAGGACTCCCTGTGGTCTCTTGATTGCTTCGGCTATCTGAGCTACCTGAGTATCCAGGTTCTTTACATGAGCAGATAGTGACTCAAACTTGCCATTGAGATCACTGTACATGTTATCCACCTTAACATTGATCTCGTTGGCAGATTTCTGTTGATTGAGCAAGAGTTGCTGCATGAGAACCTTGAGATCATCACTAGAGTTGTTTGCAGAGCTTGTAGAGGCTTGGAATGGAGCTTGATTAGTCGGTTGGAAGTTGTTGAACGGCTGTTTCTGTGTAAATCCCCCCTGAAATCTGTTCTGGCCCGGATTTTGCACGAACTGATTTCCTTGAAAACCCTGAGAGAAGTTTTCTGGAAATCCTGGTTTTGCACGCCAGTCTGTCCTGAATATCCTGAAAAGCAGGACGCCCGCGTTTTGCACGATCGATTTTCCCTGAAATTGTTGACCCTGGACGTTGGCTTGCTGTGGGTAGACTTGATCTTGTGGGTTTTCGACGTTCGTGCTCCGATATGACAGATTCGGGTGATTTCTGAAATTTTGTTTAAAATCCCTGTTTTGCACGAAACCTTGTACGTTCACATAGTTCACCTCTTGCAACTCATCAGCCCTTTTCAGCAAACTCTTGAGGAACTCTTGACAGAAAACTGGATCTGCTTCATTCTCGCAAAACTGCACGCTTCTCTGATTCTGACTCTCCTTCAAAAGCAGATTCACCTTCTCATTTAGCTCGTCGATTTTCTGAGACTTGACGCTGTTGACTCGCTTGGTCCTGTCATACTCTGCACAGCGATTGTTGGAACTTGCAGTCAAGTTCTCAATCAACTGGTAGGCTCCTTCCTTGCTCTGAGTCATGAAGTCCCCATTACTAGCAGCGTTCGTGTAGTCCCACTCGACTCCATCATAGAAAATGCTTAGAATCTGCCCATCTGAGTATCCATGATGAGGGCACTCTCTGCGATACTCCTTAAACCTTTCCCAAGCTTCACAAAAAGACTCTCCCGAATGTTGTTGAAAAGCAGTGATCTTGTTCATCAATGAAGCCGTCTTGGACTTAGTGTAGAAGTGATCCAGGGAAGCAGCTCTGCATTCACCCCAAGTGGTGATAGACCCAGGAGGCAGAGATTTTAGCCATCTCGATGCCTTGTCCGCTAGAGAGAAGGGGAAAAGTTTGCACATAATGTAATCGGCGGGTACCCCATTTGACTTGGTAGTGCTGCAAATCTCCTCAAAGTTCTCTATGTGGTCCATAGGATTCTCAGCGGGTAAACCATGGAACACGTGCTGCTTCACCAACCCTATCATCTGAGGTTTGATCTCGTAGTCATTCCTAGTGATGGCTGGTGGACAGATAGCAGCCCTGTTCTGGTAGAAAGTGTGGAGAGTGTCCGCATCCCCAATTACAGGCTGGCGTTGCTACTGTAGCAACTGTTGCACCTGCTGTTGTAGCCTCTGAAGTTCGGTTGCAGTAGCTAGTGCATTGTTGTCGATTTGATCACCCATTGTGACTTGATTCGACCTTGTTTTCCTGTTCTCCCTTTCTAGCCTTGCAAGTTCCTGGTTATCGAAGTTGAAAAGGTTGTCAGCTCCTTTGCTTCTTCTCTGCATAAACCTGAAACACACAAGAGAAAAAGTTAGTTAACCTTAGACTAAATTTCAAACAGAAACTCGAAGGTAATGCAATTGGTCCCCGGCAACGGCGCCAAAAACTTGATACAATGAGTTTTAACCCTTAATATCACTACAAGTGCACAGCAAACAGAGTAGTAATTAGGGATCGAATCCACGAGAACCAAGTGAAACACTACGAATTCTTTTGAATGAAATTAAGCTAAGATGGTAAAAATAATGTTGATTGCAATAACAAATGTAAATAGCAATTTAAACGATGTGAAATCTATTAAAACAAGCGTTAAGTCTAGGGCATTTTGCAAGAATTCAGAGATCATCAACCAAACAATTATTCAGGGAACGATAGAACGCAGTCTCAACTCAAACAATAATGTATAATCAATCAACTTTCGTGGTATCAACTACTTTGTCTAGCAACCTAAGAATCTAAACTGTCGTTTGATCTTAAAATTCTAAACAAGCATTAACGAACAGGTTTGATATGTTCACAAATTGCCTTAACATCAGTTTTCGTTGGTTAAGGACAATTTGCTCACATATGTTCTATCAAGCAATCTATAGCACTTTTGATGAATATATTAAACCCTAAATCAGAGATTAAGTGATCAATTTAATCTAAGCAATAAGAATAACAATAGGCGAAGACGATATAAATCCCTATCTATGTCTGATTCAACGATTCATAAACTCTTTGAAAACCCTAAACTCAACTAAAGATCTACTCAGACATGGAAAGTATCAAAGCAATTGAAGATGAAGAAAAACTCATGATAAATTAGAATAGGGTTCAGAAATATTCTCAACGATTGAAGAGTCAGAGATTCGTCTCCCACGGCTTACAGAATTGCAGAAAAACTAAAATCTCAAAAGTATGGAAGAGTATGAAAAAGCTTAGCCTCAACAATGGCCTTAAACTCGAATATATGTCTAAAAAAACATTGGGGAGAAAAGCCACGGCAAAACCCTGTGAAATTAGGAAATTAGAAATTTCCTTTTTCTGGCACAAAAAGACTTGGATCGATCGATCTAATGCTTCTCATGTCGATCCAAAAGGTCTTGGCATGTTGGATCGATCGATCTATACTTGGATCGATCGATCCAGTCTAGATCGATCGATCCAGTCTAGATCGATCGATCCAGTCTAGATCGATCGATCTGGTCTCATCAGATCGATCCAAAAAGTTACGATATTTTGGCTTAAGACTTGGACCGATCGATCCATGCTTGGATCGATCGATCTGATGATTTTTCTGCTACTTTACTCTAATCCTTGCTCCTTATGCCTCTTTTATCATCCAAACATGTTCTGACCCTGAAAAGACACTAAAACCATGGAAACGACTCGAAAAACCGTTAAAAACATATGTTAGAGTGCGTAAAAATGCAATACATCAACTCCCCCAGACTTAGCGTTTTGCTTGTCCTCAAACAAATACTAAATATAGAGTCGAAGTTTGAAAATCACGGGAACTCACCTTCTCTTTGAAATGTTGTAATGATCATTCACCTTATAGTCCACATATTTCAAAATCAATCTTAACCGAACCATTATGTACTTCTCCGCAGACATTCGCAGCCTTCCAGATTCAACCCACAATTTCACAACGTTGTCCATAAGCCTTTCATTGCTGGGTCTCATCAGTGATCTCAATGTCAAGAATCTTATAGACTCATTCCCGTCCAATGCCATGACAACCATCCACACGATCATTGGTACTCTTTCTCTCCCCCAGACTTGTTCTTTGTTTTCTCTTTTCTTTTCCCTTTTTTTTTTTTCGTTTCAAGGGCGTTGGCGAATAATGGCATCACGGAAAATTTTCCTAACCTCGCTTCCAACCCTTGTGTGATCATTCCTCTCAAAGTAAAATAATAGGATCATGGGAAATTTTCCTAGCCCTTTACCCAAGAGGAAATCCTTTCATCTTTTCTGCTTTATTACTTTTAAGATAAGGGAGAGGAGTACCATTATGTTTCACACAGGATGTGTTTGTCAGGCAACAAACAAGGAGTCAGACCCTCGGCATCAATCACGTCTGATGAGGTAAAAGAAAGAGTTCAGAAATTAGCTCGGGCTTAGTGGATTCTTGTTGGAAATGTGGATGTCTCTAGTTAGTTGGTCAGCTTTTGGATTTTTCATTGGTCAAGTCTGAATGGATTCTGCAATAATGGTCACTAAGATAGAAAAAATCAGACAACAAATCAAGAGAAATATCATAATACCCAACAGAGTTTTGACTCAATAAAACATCTTGGACTGGCTCAATAAAGACATCAAAATGACTCAAGATAAACAAAACAAAGAAAAATGGCGTTAGTCCCAGCAAATACCCTCCTCCAGACTTACTTCACACCGTCTCCGGGGTGAAAATAAATCAGAAGAAGGATACGACTTACGCAAAAAGGTACATAAAAACGAAAAAGGGAAAAAGGACAAGGGAGATAGAGAGGATACTGCAATCAAGGACGGTCGTCTGGGCTGACACTCTCTCGTACTCCTGGTGCTCTCCTACGCCTCTGAAGGCGTGGTCCATCGTCAGACTCATCCTCATCAGTTGGCCTGTGTCCAGAAACATCAGGAACTGCAGTAGTGGGGGCGGAACGTCTAGAGGTGGAGGCTCTGAAACATGATGGTGGTCGCGGGCATGATATGTGGTTGGATCGATCGATCTGAAAACTTTCGGCTTTTTGGCTGGGGATCTGGGTCTGGATCGATCGATCCGACCCTTTTTTTTTTTTTTTTTTTAGAGATCCTGAAACGGTGAAAACCAAAACTAAAAATTAGAAAACAAATGAAAATCTAAGTATGTACACTTACCGGTGGGTTGCCTCCCACCAAGCGCTTGTTTTAAGTCATGAGCTTGACTTGGATGCCGTCTAGGCTTGAGGCGGATCACTGAGGGGAACGGTGTCGCCTTCAGTGATTTCGGTATCAGCAAGATATGGCTTTAGGCGTTGACCATTAACCACAAATTCTCCTCCTGCAGTGTCCAGCAACACAACAGCTCCATACGGTCTTACCTCTTTGATGGTGAAAGGACCAGACCATCGCGATCGCAGCTTTCCAGGGAAAAGTTTCAAGCGAGAATTGAAGAGCAACACCTGATCATTTGCAGCAAAGATCTACTCAGACATGGAAAGAATCAAAGCAATTGAAGATGAAGAAAAACTCATGATAAATTAGAATAGGGTTCAGAAATCTTTTCAACGATTGAAGAGTCAGAGATTCGTCTTCCACAGCTTACAGAATTGCAGAAAACCTAAAATCTCAAAAATATGGAAGAGTATGAAAAATCTTAGCATCAACAATGGCTTAAACTCGAATATATGTCTAAAAAAAGGTTGGGGAGAAAAGCCACGGCAAAACCCTGTGAAATTAGGAAATTAGAAATTTCCTTTTTCTGGCCCAAAAAGACTTGGATCGATCGATTCAAGCTTGGATCGATTGATCTGATGTTGGCACGATCGATATGATGCTTCTCACGTCGATCCAAAAGGTCTTGGCATGTTAGATCGATCGATCCAGTCTAGATCGATCGATCTGGTCTCATCAGATCGATCCAAAAAGTTACGATGTTTTGGCTTGAGACTTGGATCGATCGATCCAAGCATGGATCGAAAGTTACGATGTTTTGGCTTGAGACTTGGATCGATCAATCTGATGATTTTTCTGCTACTTTGCTCTAATCTTTGCTCCTTATGCCTCTTTTATCATCCAAACATGTTCTGACTCTGAAAAGACACTAAAACCATGGAAACGACTCAAAAAACCGTTAAAAACATATGTTAGAGTGCGCAAAAACGCAATACATCATAACACACATAAGAATTATGAATCAAGGTATTATGTCCACGATATAATGTCCATTGAAACATGTCCACGATATCATACTTATTTCTGTTGATTCACTTATTAAGCTCGTTAGAATTATTCATCTTCTTGGATTTGCTTCGTAGTGTCTTAATAACAAATCGATATGCTTGTTTTCATGTGAATTCTCACAAATTTTGGATAAAGCTTCACATATATTATTACCTTTTGATTTAAACATCACATCCCAAATTGGATAAGTCTTCTGCCAAAACTAAAATTCAATTGCCAATATTGCAGTATCCACGACAATATATCCACGATTCATGATCCACAATGCTATATCTAAGATGCAATTTTGGTCTGTTACATTAATGTTAAGCAATATTAAGAATATAATCTATATTGGTATCCATAAAACTCGTCAAGATTGTACAAAAAAATATATGTTAAGCTCAAAAAAACATGGATGTCTATTTTGTGGATGGTCACTTGTGGATGTCGTAGAAACGTCTACTTGTAAATTGTCATCCAAGGAAATTCTTCCATTAAATTTAACAATTGTTCCTTGCTAAAAGAACAAAAGATTGTTTCTTGGTGTTCTAATCCTTCGAGGCGAAAAAAGGAAACAACAAGTCTATTGTATTCTTACTCTGAACTAATTAATCTGTCAAACAATTGAGAAGCATATCCATGGCGAAGATATCAAATTTGTACACGTAAAATGATCCACGGTAAATTGTCCATGGCAATATTTTTTATTAGTTGTCCACGATATATTGTACACAGTGTTCAAGAAAGCGCTAGGCGTTAAGCGGGCGGCGATCCTCAGCTTAGCGCCTAGAACGCTTAGTCGGGGCCTAGACAATTTTGTAGGCGGGTTAGGCGGTTTTATAATAAAACTATATATATATATATATATATAATCTAATTATATATATTATAAAATATAACATAATGAAATAATCATAAGAAACATGATCCATGAAAGCTAAAATAAACATAAATGTAGATTAAAAAATAAAAAAAATTGAGTTTTTAAAAATGAATAAACTCTCATGATGATTCTACTCGCAGTTCTCTTCACCTTATTCCCTCTAAACATGCTCATCATCTGACTCAAATATCAAAACGGTGCTGTTTTGAATTTAAAAAAAAAAAAAAAGGCAGATTTAACCCGCCCAGCCCGCCTAGTGGCCGCCCAAGCCGCCAAATGACCCCTTCCGCCTAATACCACCGCTTAATGTAAAATCCAAGCGGCCTAGGAACGCCTAGCGCCTAAGCGGCCGCCTAGGCCGCTTTCTTGAACACTGATTGTACACGATATATTGTCCATGATAATCCATAAGCCGAAATAAACAATTCGTCCACCATTATCCGTCCACCTGGTCAATGAAAACTTACCTCACGTTTCATAAGTAAGAATGATGCAGAAGACTCAAAAAACAATTCGACGGTTTGTGGTGTGTTATTTTCCCTATCACAGTTTGTGTCTTGAATTGGTTTTGGATGTGGTCCTGCGAGAAGGAAGCGACTTTGATTCAAAAGATAATTTTAACACAGAAACAAAAGAAATCAGTGAGAAAGATTTATATTGGTAAAGATAAATGAGACATCATCGGCTCTCTCTCTCATCAACTTGATCACGAAATTGAAATAGGAGGATTCGTTGCTCCTTGCGTAATCGATCGAAGATGTCATCGGTTCTCTCATCGCCGATTGAAATAAGAGAATCTCTTAAACCCTAATTTTCTTTACCCCATGGATCCAAGTTGATTAACAAAGAATAGAAAGAAAGATTTTCCTTCTTCTGTCGAGGAAGAAAACTCATCTTCCTTCTTCTGGCAATTTAAACATACAAATTCATGACATTAAGTTTTGATTTGAAAATATCAAATTGGAAGTTGAACAAGAGCAAGTTTGGATTTGGATTTCAAACCTTGTGTCATCCTCTTTCCCTTCTTCACCGCCGCCATCTTCACCATCTACTGTCGCAATCCATCGTCCATATATAGTGTCGTAATCCATCGTCCCTATCTCCATGGCCTCAATCCATCGTCCCTATCTCCACCGCCGCACCAACTCTAATTGTCACCACCGTCTTACGGCCACAGTTGGCCTCTTCTTCTCTGGCTATCGACAACTTGAGCTCTTCACAAGATGGCTTCCACCATTGATAATTTCGACAAACATAAATCGAGGAAGAAAAAAAGGCGTAAAGGAGGAGAGAATAAGGGAAAGGGAGACGATAAAAAAGCATAAGATCTAAATATCTCAATTCAATTGGTTTTATATACACCACACAATCCTTCTTATTTTTTTTAAACGAACGGTCCATATCAATTCTCATGTAACTACATATATTTTTCTTAACTATCTACACAATCTCGTTTACACAGTATGATGGTATTAAAAAAAATTTACACAGTATAAAAAAGACCTCATCTTCACCAAGTGTCTATAATGAAAGATTTTTTTTTTAAAGTCTATAGGTGTTAATAACCATAAAAACAATTAAAAGCCTCTTTTCTCACGCGCATCTAACGCGCGTTAACACCACATGTCCTTGAACAAAGACTGCAATAGACACGAGCAAAGAAGCGCGTGGAGTAGAAGGATAGAGGATGTGGTGGAACGGGGACAATACTGTCTATATATAATTCACGTCCAATAACCTTTTTCCCCCTATATCGCTTTATTACTATTATTATTATTTTGCTTTTTTCTCTTCTATCTTCTTCTCATTCTCATTACATATCAATCAACCCTAAGAAAAAAACTTAATCTTATGAATCTACTAATTAGTAGATCTCTAATCTCTTTCCTACTATTTATATAGACTCCTTTGTATCCTACTTCTTGCATTAACCTTTGGTCCTTTGTGTATCTCACTAAGTGAAAATAGAGATATAGATAAGCTAATATTTGGGTTAATTTTACTCAAAAGAGAGAGAGAGAGAGAGAGAGAGAGAGAGGGTTTTGATCGGAGAAAAGAAATGGCGGGAGGAATAGGGTTGGGAGACACGACTTACACGAAGGTGTTTGTGGGAGGGTTAGCTTGGGAGACGCACAAGGAGACGATGAAGAAGCACTTTGAGCAGTTTGGGGAGATTTTGGAAGCTGTTGTCATCACCGACAAGGCTTCCGGCAGATCCAAGGGCTACGGATTCGTATGTACAACTCCATGTTTCTATATATATATATATATATATATATATATAGAGAGAGAGAGAGAGAGTGATATACATGTGTATATATATGCTTAAAAGGGGAACTAATTAGTAAAGTGGTGATGATATGATCAGGTGACATTCAGGGAGGCGGAGGCGGCGAGGAGGGCTTGCGTGGACGCAACTCCGGTGATCGACGGCAGAAGAGCAAATTGCAACCTTGCCTCTCTTGGTCTTCAAAGATCCAAACCCTCCACTCCTAATCATGGTAGTTTAATATATCATCTCTCTCTCTCTCATGATGCTATGCAAGTTAGATCAATAAAAAAGGATAATTCTTTGTTAATATATATGGTTATAGTGTCTATACAAGTTGGTTTTAGTAATTAGTTTGTGTGGCCAGGTATTGCAATTGATAACATTAATATAGTTGGTGATTGTTGTTAATTAATGGACCATAGATATAGCTTTGTGTTGATCATCAAAAGTGTTGATGATGATGGATGAATGTATTAGGAGGAGGAGGAGGAGGGAGGATTAGCAATATGAGAGTGATGATGAGCACAATGCAGACTGGTTTTGGACCACCTCCACCACCCACCTTCCCCCACTATCCTCCCATCAATCTCTTTGGGTACTTCTTTTTTTCCATGATGATCATGATGATGATAGTACATGCATGCATCAACATAACACGATACCATACAATGCCAACTCACACACACACATATATATATATATATATATATATATATATATGTATATATGTATGTCAATTAGATTGAACAAAGCAATTGCACAACATAGCTGGCTTGTCCTGTTATGTTTCCATTTTGATTGTGGACCGACACTATTATTAACATCAATAGATAACTCTTTTTTAATTTTCACTACCTATAGAGTAGAGTCATTACTGACAAAGTGGTCAACGGACAGATTGTAAAACAAAAAATATACTGATTCCCTCTTTCACCAATCATTTTTACTCTCTCTCCTCACATGCTTCCTTCTGTCTTGTGTCATGACCACGTGCCACGTGCATTCATATTTGTTGTCACTCTTAAAGTGTTGTGAGAAAAAAAAACATTGATTTGATATTCGCAGGTACTCTCCATACTCGTCAGATTACTCTCCATTCCCTACGGTCCGTAACTCTTTAATCTCTGACATAAGAGAGTTGTATAACGGAATCGAAGAATCTTCTCTGTCTTTAAAGAATCTAACAGATTAGCTACTCAATTAGTTGTTCATGATCTTGATTAGTCTAATATGATGTGTTACAGAGCTTATACGGCGTGTACGGCTGCAATTCATCAGGGGGACAATACGGAGTATATGGAAACGGTGGAGGCGGTGGTGGACTAACCGCAGCAGCCGCTCCTTTTTATCCTTGCGGTGGTGGTGGTGGCAGCAATGGCGGTGGAGGACATGGTGGGGTCCACTTCTCTCAACCACAACAATTTTATCATCACTTCCCTTCTTATAACAACCCTCACCATTACTCTCCTGCCACCATTTCTCTTCAACAAGGTTCGTCTTCTCCAACTTTTGGATATCATATAACGGAAATGAGATAGGACCATGAGTAATATACTAGAGACATCATGAATCACTCCATTCATACCAAAGCCAAAAAGAGATACATACACACTAATATTGTTGACAGTGTGTTTTGCTGTGCCACAGGCGTAACGGGCCTTCCGCTTCAACCACCTCTCATTCCTTACCGTTAAAAGAAGCTTAGAAGAGTCTTGGTAACTATCAAGCTTCACATCATCAACATCATCTTCTTCTTCTCAAGCCAAGAGTCATCTATGGTTTAATGGGTGTTCTCTGGCCATCTCCACAACCTTTTTTTCTCTCCCTCTGCTATAAAAAGCCACCTCATTTTACGGAATTTGAGGTGGCTTTTCTTTTGCAGACACCCCCCAGTGGGATCTCCAGTTTCAGATGGTGGTCATGTCGTATTGTCATCTCTCACCTTCTTGCAATTGCATCTTCTCGAGAGAAAGGGTTTTCTCTCGAGAGAGAGATAATGCTAATGGAGCATCATCGTAAATCACTCCTGTGCCAAACTCAAAGCTGATGCATGTATCGGCTTAATTTGTTATGTTGTTTAGCCTAGGGATGGCTAATCAACAAGACAATGAAAATGTCTGTTAGGATTTAATGTAAGAAAATCAGGCACCAAAACCATGTGCTGTTTGAAAGACTGAAAAATGATGGCATCTTTAAGCAAAATATCAGAACAACCCTGCAAGCCTTTTTGTTGCATGATCATGTTAGTCTTAGTAGCTTCACGACTTAGGTGTTCCAAGTCTTCTTCCCCTTGGAGGGGAGGAATGTCTCAGATTATCTTTCTTAAATAAAAATGCATTATTCAAAGTCTTTGTTAGTCTCTACTGGTTAAAAACTTTGGGGAGTAGAGTAACATCCCATAACCCCCTAGAATATGCCACACATAAATTAAAAGGACGACTTCATGCTTTTCAGTTTGTGAATCTAGTCTGTTCATAAAAATACAGGAGATATAAGTCTAAGGATGTAATTTTCTGGATCAAAACAATACCTGTTAGGGATATATTTTGACAGCAAGGCGCTTTCATGTCTGATTCGGGTTCTCTTCATTCATAAACTTCTGTTCATGTCTGTCCTTACAACTTCATTTCTGTTCATGAACGAAAGATTGATTCTGCAGAGCAGTGACCACTGTACACATATTTCTTCTTGTTTCTCAATTAATTATCCCAATGTATGTTTTTTTCATTCCAGTTTCACACAACCTTCTAGTGTTGTCTAACTCAACCTCAATGACAATACAGGGCTGAACAAATTAAGAGTAGATGTTTTCTCACATATGGCTGTGTGCTACAGTCAACATCTTGCGAGAAAACATGTAGTAGCCAATCCATGTCACCTCTCAAGTCTGTCACGTAGCATCTTGTAAGAAAATATTAGGGGAAAGAGACTCCCATTATGAAAGCTTAATTACAATCTGCTGCTTTCATGATAATATCTTTGTGCATCAACTCTATATCGCGTTGTTCCATCTGCTATAAAGTCCTTTGCCAGTCTCTCTACTTCAGCAATAGAAAATGGACCTCTCGAGATTAGAACTTGAATCCACAAATGATGAGTGAAAGGACAAGAAAGAAGTTGTTTTCCACAAATTTGATTTAAATGACTGAAATGATCCATCGGTAGCTCTTCCTAAAAAGATAACAATGTATGTTAATATCTTAATATGGTAAGCATTTGAGTCAACTATATATAAGCCACCTTTGCTTTCGTTAAGCAAGAAACATGACTACATAACATTTTTTTAATCAATCATCGCCTGCTGCATAAATTTCAAAAAGTCTGGAGATTATCAGATAGAGCGCCGTGGATCCTGAATGCTGACTGCGAATGGTGAGCGCAAGTATATGATTGGGAGAGGAAACAGGTAATGGTACTCAGTTTTTGTTTTAGCATTTTCTGAGTTGATTTTACTGCTTTGATAAATACTACTCTGCTAATTAATGCATTTTGCTGAAATTTTTTGCACATGTTTGCTTTGTCAGCAACAAAAAAATTGATCATTGATAAGTATGGGATCCAGTGTTATATATCTCTGAATTTCTCCATGGCCCCTTCAATGAAATCAAGCCTCTTCTCTTGATGCTACAGTTTTATTATTCGGTGAAATCATGTTCTTGACCTTTACACGTGCATTTTGTTCACAGTAATACTGGTCAAGTGAGCAAGTCGTCATCCGATTAAGCCCCCACGCAGACGGTAGCGGTTACCTCATCGGTTGTGACACCCGATGTTTGTTATTAGTCAGTTGTGGAAGCATTCTATTTTGAAACCTTAATCTGCTTCTCGTACATAACATGGGCTCTTGTTCAACCTTAATTTGTCTTATGTTTATTTGGAGATGTGAACAACAGCTGAATTTCAAGTGATGAAGACAGCTTCTAGTGTAAGATAATTATTATGAAACCCTCATTTCTCTCTGTTACACCATTGTTGTTTCATTCTTTGGAGAGCATTTTGTATGCTTGTCAATTTTTTTAGCACATGATTCTGGATCAGGCATATACATGCTTCAAGGAACCTCAACTGTGCATTAGGGTGCCGGTGACGCAACAGCATGATCTCTCGTGCTCGTTCTGACCATTTTTTGGTATTTTTTGCAGTTTGTACTTCCACACATCATGGGCTGGGGTCAGTTAACTGGTCAAGTCAGTCCACGAGCTGGATTGGAGTGTGTTAATGAAAATGGTGTGGAGTTTTTGATTTTTGTGAGTAAATTGCCAGTTATGAACAAGACATTTTACATGTGTTTCTGTTTCTGGAATTTGGATTCACAGATGTGGCTCTGTTTCTGGAATTAGTATGTTCTTTATCGGAACAAAAAAATAAAAAGCAGATACCAATTCAAGATATTCCAAGGCAAAAAACATAATGATCGAAGTTGTCATGTTAATGTAATTTAATAACCCAGCTTGTCTGAAGCAGATACTACACAGGAGATCAATTATTAGGAATCAATGTGCATTGCCTCATAAACTGGGTCAAAAGGAAAGTCATTTGCGCAGACAAAACAAAAGAATACCAACTTCACGATGTAATCATGGGCTCTGGATCCGATGGGTCGCTGGGAGGTTTGTTGGACTGACGTGCGGAATTGAACAAGATGTCTTTGATAACCTGCACATTGATGGATGAAAGACTTGAGTGAATCCATGAATCATAAAGGGTAAATAGCATCACGATTTCAGATTGTATTTACTCACCTGTGACATTAGTCCATGGACCTGCTCGACGGTTATCTTTGCACTATCCCGAGTTATCTTAGCAAGTTGAGGCTCATCCTGAAAGTGATCCATAATACACACCTAATTAGGCTCTGTAATCTCTCAAACACATGATTTTATGTAAAAAATATTATCAAAATGAGGTACACAGCCAGAGATAACAGAACTCTAGGAAGCAGACACAGCTAAACACACTATTGGCAACAACTAGTTGCCAAATTGACACATCAAAGTCTCCCAGGTATACTTGTTCAAACTTTAACAACTCGGTATATTTTAACTAAACAAAACCAGAAAAGGTGAACCATAGTGTTGTGCAGGTAGAGTTTCTATTAGTTTAAATCCAAATAACAGACTGCCTGAGAATAAAGAGAGGATGCAAATTTTGATAGGTTGATAGGCTTCTCCACAAACTATCAATCCAAGTAGCTAGATGTTGATAGTAGCACTTAATTAGCCGATTCTAGATAGGAAAAAGCTTGAGAAATGGCATGTGGAGGAGCTCAAATTCATGGTGCAGTATCTCAGAATGTCAAGAAACATTGAGAACATAACAAATATATTTACTAAAACCACCATTTAGACGAACCTCTTTTCTCCTTTGGAGTGTGGTTGGCACAGCTCCTCCATACCGGGAGTGAGTCAGCTGATTCTCGGCTTGCTCAAGCTTCTCAGCTATATTGGTAAAGGATTAAATGATAAGAAAAGTGTTAAAGTACAACCAGGATAAAAAAGTCAAGTAATTTGCTCCTGCATATCCAAGAATTTACCCAAGTCTGATATTTGGCCGGCAACATAGTCTCCATTGCCCAGCAGTGGGGAAGAAGAAAGAGTGTTCACCCAGTACTTGTTCCAAAGGAGATCCAGAAGGTGACTATCAAGAGATGACTTGAAATAAGTGATGTCCAGCGAATAGTACTGCCACATCAAAAAAAAATCAGACATAAGAACCGTGATAAAAGCCTCCAAGATTAAAAATCAGGAAGTGAGAAAATAAGGACCTGTTTGCAATGTACACCAAAGTCCTCGATCTTGTTTAGAGGGATCGTCTGATACTCAGAAACATGATCATCTGAGATCTTATGTCCCTCTGGATATGTTCTGAATGCCCCGATCTCAACCTTACCAGCCGAAACAGTCCTTGTTGGATCAATAACAACAGCTAAGAAGGGTTCCTGATACTGCTGGTTAAGCATCTGTGTTGATACGTCGATACCCGAGAGCCAGCATCCATACCCAGGGTGAGAGTGATACCATCCAACAACATTCTCCAACCGCCCAGCCTATCATTCAAGTGAGAGTAATAACCAATCGATAACTTTAAATTGTCGAAAACATAACCATAACAAAATAACATAAGCTTGAAGCTTATATGATAAAACCAGCAAACAAAAATTGCATAAAGAATCAGAACAAGCCATGGTGCATAGTTTTGTTCACTTTATTGTGGCAGCCATCAAAGGTTAGCTAAACAAGAATAACGATGAGGGTACCTCTAAAACCCTAGAATACCATAAATCCAGTAGGAACATAAGATAAAAACCCTATCCCATCAAGTAAAACCCTATCTGAGAGATGAGGAGGTACAGCGAGAGATTAATTACCAGCTTGTTGGTCTGTGAGTATTCAACCATGTACTCGTACGCATCGGCTTGAGCATTAACCCTAGTCTCGGTACCTTCGACAGGCAAAGCAAAAGCGTCCATAACGATGATTGTATCACCATCGGTTTTTCCCTGCATAAGACCCATAATCTCGATAGTGCCACCAGAGCGAGCGTGGACCACCATCTTGAGAAGAGCGAGCGCAGAGATTTGGACACGCTTGAAGTAGTTAGGATCGCTTGCCCATGGCTTCTCCTGCTGGATCTTGGTCTGCGCAGGGTCGTCGTAGTGGAAAATAGCGTCGGAGGCTGAATCCGGTGGTTCCACGGTTAGAATGTTGTTCTCGAGCTCCCATGTCTTCCTCGCGATGGTCGACGAACCCTCCATTCTGAGAAATCAAACAGCAGCAGAAATCTAGGGTTTTGCAAAATCGCAAAAATCGATGTGTCGAATCGGACTGAAGAAAAGCTTTTGGGTTCTCTGGTTTAAACCCGTTTTGCGAATAAGGGTATCGGATTTTACACCTCTTTATATATATGGGATTGGGGAATAATGTTATAGCAACCTTAATCCGAAACATCTAACCTTTTTATGTTTACATTTTTTTAGTAAAGTATTTTATGGAAATTTAATTAATTCACCTATATTATTTGTTTTGTTTGATTTTCTTAGATATAAAATTAATTGTTGGGGATAAATTTTATTTATTAGGTATCAACTAATTATGATGTGATATGTCAATTTTTAATATGGAGGGATTTAGCGATATCAACAGACCAGACCAATTTTGAACAACTAAGCATAAGAAAAGTTAGCGCATCTCGTCATTTCATGATCGGAATAATACACACTTTTCGAGATAATACGGAAGGCATCATTGTTACCAACCGATCAAACACATTTGTTCTGGTTTGAGTATTTTACAAATGAACAAGTTTGATGGCAAACGGGCATATGAAAATGTATGATCGTGCGGTGCGGAAGCATCAGAATTTTGTCACATGCTAGAGCATTGAGTAGCTTTCATTTGAAAGTGGTTAGAGGTCATTCCAACGGTGTAATCGAAAGTTATGCAATTCTTCGTGAAAATATGGCAGTCTGGCTAGCATAAGAAGCATATGCAGGAGAGAAAAAAGAACAGGGATCTCAGCTCGAGTGGGCCAGCATCCAGCCCGAGCGAGCTAGCGATCCAAAATGCTGAAGAAAAGACAAAAGCTCAGCCCGATCGGGCACAATCCAGACGAGAAAAAGCCAATTTTGAACTTCCTATTTTTCCACGGAATCATCTTATCTCAACCCAATCCGACCATAAACTTATATATACTTATTTTAAACCATTTTTTAGACTAAGATTTATTTTTCTTTAGACATTTGCATCGATTTTTCTGGGGAGACGAATCTCTGACTCCATAGTTTTTTTGGAGAAGATTAATGAACCCTTTGATATTTATTTGCAATTTCATAATGTTTTCTTTCATACCTTCCTTTGTTTTGATTATTGATATGTGTGAGTAATTTCTTAATTGGGTTTTAGAGTTTTCAAATGATTTCAAAATTGAATTGTGATGATTTAGGGATTGATAACTTTGTTTTTTCATCTAAGTTATTCTTAATATTGAAATTTGATTAGCTACCTTGTTTCTGATATTAGGTTGTTTAACGCATCAAAAATGTTTGTTTAAAAGCCTGAAAGAACTTAGATGGGAAAAAATTTCTAGCCAACGAAAACTGATGTTAAGGTGTTTTGCGAACATATCGAACTTGAATTTAATGCATGTTTAACCTCTTGAATTCAAACGACATTTTAGGATCTCATGTTGTTAGGCATAGTAACTGATACTGCGACAATAGGTCAATTTGGTTTCGTGATTCGGGTTCTATAACGATTATTAATGATTTTCCTGATGATTTATCTATTTCTGCATACATGAATCATGTGAATTCCATGATGTCCAATGCATTCATAGTTTACATTGATTTTCTTAATACTTTCCTTACATTCAAAACAAAATAAAAAAACTCATATATTGTCTTAGTTTCATTCTTTTTTCAAAGATTTGTAGTGTGACACTTGTCTATGTGGATTCAGTCCTTGAAATACTACTACTTATTTATTGTGGACTTACAGTGATATTGTAGAATTAAAACTATGTATATCAATATATATATCCAATTCAGATAAATTCTATAAATACTACCTCAAACACCACACGAAAATATCAAATTTACTAAAATATTTTCAGATATAAGAATAACTGCATATCTTATCATGCAGTTGCTTTTCCTGTTAAACTTCTGCAAAACTTTGGAATTCGGAAGACACCACATTGTGCCTCAAGTGACATCAATAGTTTATTTTATGGTGCGAGTTTATTTATTTTTCAGCGGTTATCTTCCAATAATATCGAGGAGCAAACGCATAATATGGATGCCTGAAATTATGTTCAAACAATCATTCTTCTTTTTTCGTCTACAACTCACACACTACCATGACAAAAACTATAAACTAGTACAAATCATTAAATTACATATCTCATTATATATATATGGCTAACATATTATACAAAAAAGTTGATATCAACGATTTAAAATAATTTTGCTATTAGAACTATAAAAAGGTTATATTAATTAATTAATAGTTTTCAAAAAAAGTTCATCAAAATCTCTTTTTGTGGATACTATAAAAAATCACTTAACATTTTTTGAAATAAGATATTTTATTTTAATGATAAACGATTATAATATAGGATAATTCTCAAAAATATCACAAAAATAAGTTTTTGTTCTAAATATATCACTAGTTTTTTTTTTTTCAAAAATACCACTAAAAGTTTTTTGTTTCCAAAAATACCATAAAACTAAAACTAAATTTTAAACCTTCAAAATTAAATCCTAAATCCTAAAATCTAAACTCTAAACTCTAAACTCTACAAATAAACCCTAAACCTAAACCCAAAAATTTTAATTATAAACCCTTAAAATTTATTTTTAGTGTTTGTGGTATTTTTAGAAAACAAAAATTTTTTGTGGTATTTTTGAAAAAAAAAACTAGTCATGGTATATTTGAAAAAATATATATTTTAATAGTATTTTAAGAAATTTCTCTATAATATATTATTTAAAATAGAACACAATTTTATAGTTTAATTTTATTTTATTTTGAAAAATGGTTAATGTATGATATTTCCTCAACAACATTGACTCAAAACATTTTAGAATGTGTAAAAATCACATACTCGGTTAGTTAGTAAATAAGTCCATCTATATCTTTTTAAGAAAAAAATTTCTAATTATTTTTTTTTATAAATATTGTTGGGAAAATTCAAGGGCTTTAAATTCAATACTGCAAAATAGGTTGAATTACAATGCGTCACCGTGATACTTGGAGATACAAATATCACGTTATCTTTCAAATAGTTCTCAAATACGACAGATAACGTTTCCACTCAAAACAGGTTGATATGTCCATACATCATCCATTAACCATGGGCTAAAGCATATTGACCTCTAAATGATAGTTTAAACCGCATGCTGCTTACACGTCTGAATCAGAACGATACAATCTCTTCAACAATTATGTCTTCTTACTATGCTGATGAGCCACATGATCATTTTTTTACTTGAACGTTAAAGCATATTTTGAAAGACACCATCAATTTAATGCATGTCGAATCTGCTCACCAGCGGCGAACTCACTTTTCCAAAAGCTCTTGTAAACAGCCGTCGACACAAAAACATTATCAAACTCCCGTTCACAAGCAAAAATTCAGAAAATGATTTTTTCCGAATAAACATGTATGTTTTTTTTCTATAGAATCAGAGTGCTCAACTCGATGACCTTCTCATTCTTTACATACTATTTTCTTTCTGCCCTTAATTATGTTTTCCACAGAAGTTCGTGTAACGTCCACTTCAATCTCATACATTAAATCTCCACTAGTACTTGAATTCCACCGTTTAAACCATATCATTTGAATATAAATGGGTTTTGCAAAGTATTGAACTTATAATATGGGTTGTTCGAACTCTTTTTTTTTACAATAGCTTTCACCAGTTTTCCAGTGGTTTTTTGGCGAATACATTCGTAGCAATTATCAGATTTTGGGTACGATAGAATCATCGTCGAGAACACTATAACGTAGTATACTCATATGTCAAAATGGAGTTCAGTTGAATGATAAATTGAGGTCTAGAGTGAGTAGTCTGGAAAGCTAAATTTTTTTAAGAATTTAACCAAGTGTCAATAATTCCACATTGGAAACTTGAGGTGAAATTCTATTGTATATATAGTGCAAAACTTATAACAAGATTCAATAACCTTGAATACACTATGTTGTATTGGAAAGAGGACATACCCAACCATACACGATCGTGCACCTCGCTATGTCGAGCCTAGCTCAAGCGCAAATTCAGGTTCAGGTAGATGGGCTTTGATGCCTAGTAACCAATACTTTTTACAGTCTATTTTATTTATGTACTTGATTAATACATAATTAATTTGGTCAAACTAAAAAGTCTTATACATAAATCATGTATAAATCAATTATGTAACCTCCACATTGTGGCTTAATGGCTCATATAAAATTTGGTTTAATGAAACACTATTCTCCATCATGACCAAAAACACTTTTGGTTTTTCTAAGAGACACAAAATGATCTATCTGTTCATCATATTCAAATAATCTTCATCTTCCTTTCTTTTTTTTTCTTTCGGAGAGTTTGGCACATAATCTAGTATTCATCAGGTTATGTTCTTGAGTGATGATAAACATAACAATCATGTATTTGTGTTATGAGATTGGAAACGCCATGCAACCGTCACATTATGAAACGTTCACATAATTAGAGAAAAAATGTATCGCCTCTGCAAATTCGTTCTTTTTCCTAACTCTTATTTTATATCACTATTTTTATATATTTTTAATTGATTTATATATACAATTTCTTTATAATTGTTTAGTTTGCTCATATTGTAAAAATATCATTTTTACAATAAAAAATGTTTTACGAAATAGCGAGATCAGAAATTGGATTTCTCATACTTCTCAATTTTCTAATTTTTGTGTTGGACTTTTCACCGTTAACCGGTTCGATATCAATTGGGTTTTTTTTATCGAACTTGAAATCTGAAACCAACATACTTCTTAACTTCTACACATAATTATTAGAGATCTGACATTCCATACATCTATAAAGTGGATCCATTTGATCACAAAAGTCTACAAAACAAAAAAAGTCATTGAAATCTGAGCGTTACAATCTTTATAGCATGTGTTTCCAATCTAAGGGAGTGACCAAGATGTTACTCAAAGGCTCAAAGGCTGAAAGCTCGAATCTTTAGATAGTGCCAAGTGGTGGAATAACCTTTAAAGCCAAGTTGCTGAATAATTTTCTTTCTTCTTAAAAAAGTATTCGAGTTTTGGTTGTGTTTCCGTTCATAAATTGAGTGAATGATATTAGATCAGAGGTCCAAATCATGTATAAAAATTGAAAAGCATTTAGTCTCTTTTATACTTATTGGAAATCGAATAGGACCACTTTACTTTTTTTTTCTTCATCGACGTTAAAGATCATGATTTATGACTAGTCAAATTTTTTTCATTTGATTAATTGAAGAGTTCTGGACCGAAACAAATATATCTTTCTATCGAAACCGAAATTCATTTCAAACAAAGTTCGTATCATAATTCTAGCTTTTCTCATTCGAAAATCGGCCAATGACTAGTAAAACTAGCTATATTTGATGTTAAACAAGTGTATTTATCTTCATATTTTTATGCAAATTATTATGGCATAGATTATTCGTTAGTTATTAATTTTGATCTGAAACTCTGTTTAGATCTCAGACAATTTTATTGTGATATCGAGTAAATGGCGTAGATTACTCATTTATAATGCAAACTGTCAATTTCAAAAATCAACTTTAAATTACTACGAAATTTTATTGGTGTAATAATCTTATTCATTACTTCTTTTTTTTGAGTAAAATATAAAATGGGTGGAGTCAAATCCAACTTCATTTTGGAAATATTCCATTTAAAAAAGAAATTGAGTAATAGATTAAAGATGTTTAGATGAAATTATTATTATGTTAACATAAATAAACAAAATTGTTGAAAAAAACAAATTAGCTCGTATAAATGCATTTGGGTTTTGTTGTTGACCAAAAGATTTACGATTTTACACTAATTTGAATATTCATTTCCATTCAATCTTTTGTTTGATACTGGAAGCAAACTTTTCAAATATATTTATACGTTATGATCCTTAGATTATTATTTGTAATATGTTAAGATTTTATAATAAATGATAATATAAAAGATGACAAAAAATAAAAACAAATTTTTGCTTATTAACGCAAATGGCATGTTGCATGCCATTAGAGTTTTAAGTTGACCTTTCAACGACCTATTGTTTTTATATGATGTTTTCTATTTTTTTGTTTGTTTTATATATATTACCATATCGTAAATAGAACCGTATTTACGTTTATAAAGTTTCTATGCGATTTATTAAAAATCCTCCAAAACAATGTTTATAATTTTTTTTTATCATTTTTTAATATCTTACATAAGTTTATTTCAAATTTTCATTTTAATACTTACTAAGTTTCATTTTTGAAAAAAAAATATCATATATTATTTACTAGATTAAAAAAATAATCATCTTGTAAACTTCTATGATACAAATGGTCCAAAATTACAATTAAAAAAAATTATATAGATCTTTAAAATTTTTATTTTTACAAATAAACCATAGATGCATATTTTTAAATTTATACTACGGCTTCGATTGGTTACCTAATTTGAAAAAGTTATGTGGTTCAACCGCTCGTTTGTTACCAATTGGACGAACGTTTGAAATGGACGGTTGAAATAGATAGTTGGAAAATGGGTTTAGATACTCAAACGATATGTTTGTGAACCGTTCAAAAATAGGTGAGTTTGCAACCGCTTTGTTTATCAAACATACGTTTGGATTTTTAAAAAAATTAAAATATTTTTGTTTTCATTTTTAAAAATATATGTATATATATATTATGTTATTATAAAATATTTCAAACTCAAACTAAATTTTAAAAATCATTATTTATATTTTAAATTATATTTTGATATTTTTTTTTAAAAAACATTTACTAGTAAATTGCTTGTAATCAATTATAACTATTTTTTACCGCTTTTTCAATTCAACCGCCTTTTTTATTTCATCATTTTCTAATTATTTTCTCAAGATCGCTCAAAAACTTTTTATCCGCTTGTTTAAATGTGGTAATAAACCGGAGTCTATAGAGACACAAGTAAACGAAAGAACGAGTGGAACTTGGTCACGTTTGGATTTATCTCAATCTGATTAGCTGTCGATTATTTACTTTTTAATTTGATTATATTGCCATCTTAAGATCATGCGAGAATGTGGGTAAAATAATATTACTATTTATATTCTAAATTTTTTGTAAGAAATGATTAGATGCTATATTACTAGAAGTGTAATCAAATCATTTCGGGAGTAGGTAGCTTCATGAAATTCTGCTACAACAAAAAGGGTATTATCGTCTATTTAAGTAAAATAAAACACGGTTAGGTTCGTCGCTGACGTGTCGAGTTTTTAGATAACCTTTGAATGAAAAAAATACGCTTAAAGTTAGTTTCGATCCACAAGGCAACGCTTTGTGACCAAACAGTCTCTTTTTTATTATAACAAAAACCGAATTTTTCTTTTGCCACACAAAAATAAAAATAATAAAAAGAAGAGAGAAACACAAAGCAACTTCCTTTCTTGTTTCTCTCTTCTTCGTCTTCGACTTTCATCTCTGAAAAAATCGCTTCTTTTTGTTCTGTTGAATCATTTTATAGAATCGCTGATCGAGATTTCTTACTGATTGATCGAAGCGATGGAGAAAGATCGAGGAGGAGGAGAAGCGATCGTTCTTGAAATCGCGACGGAGATTACTCCGACGGTGACTAGAGTTCCACGGAGGATTCGTGAGAGGCTTTTGTCTGATTGTAGTAAGAAGTCACTAACTTCTGTTCAAGATATTGAAGACAAGCTTCTTCATGCGCATCTTCGAAGACAGGTTTTTTTTTGTTTTTTTCACTTTTTTCCCCGATTAAGCCTTACCCTGAAACGACCAAGTCTTTGATTCCTATATATTTAAATTGCTAAAGGTTTTGTCTTTTTCGTTGAAATCTCAAAACGATCTTACGTTTTTTTTTTTGGGTCTTTGTTAAACTGCAGCAATTTTATCATAACGTTTCGAGAAAAGCTCGTGCGAAACCTAGAAGCCCATCACGATCGTGCGATGAAGAGCTTGGGCAACGAATCGAGGCTAGGCTTCTTGCCGCTGAACAAAAAAGGTAACTAAAGTCTCAGTCTTTTTCGATGATCTCTCTCTCTCTTTCTCTGTAGATGATTGATTGTTGAAATTTCAGGTTGGAGATTCTTGCGAAGGCACAGATGCGTCTAGCGAAGTTGGATGAGTTAAGACAAGCAGCGAAAACAAGCGTGGAGATTCGGTCGGAGAGGGAACGAGTGAAGCTTGGTACTCAAGTGGAGTCTCGTGTGAAGAAAGCCGAAGCTAATAGAATGAGGATTCTCAAGGCATCGCATCAGAAAAGGGCTTCGGCGAAAGAGAGAACATCTCAGTCGATGATGAGGAGGATGGCTAGAGAGAGCAAATACAAGGAACGAGTTCGTGCTTCGATCAATCAGAAACGTGTAGCTGCTGAGAAGAAGCGGCTTGGGTTGCTTGAAGCTGAGAAGAAGAAAGCACGTGCTCGTGTCCAGCAAGTACGTCACGTTGCCAACTCTGTTTCTAACCAGCGTGAGATGGAGAGAAGTAAAATGAGGGACAAACTTGAAGACAAATTGCAAAGGGTAATACATATATACATATACAAAAGATTTGATCTTTGTTTATCTCTAATCTGTTCTGTTTCTTAATCTTGTGTTTTTGGTGTTTGACAATTCAGGCCAAGAGACATAGATCGGAGTTTCTTCGTCAGAGAAGAAGACAACGTGATTCCATTAGTCTCTACTGTGATATGATGCAGGAAGATGCTGATATTCTCTCTAGAAAGCTGTCAAGGTAACTCAATTTCTCCCTTTCTTTAATGGCCTCTTAAGAGTAAGTCTTACAGCTTTGTTCTTGGGTTTTTTATTAAGGTGCTGGAGGTGCTTTGTGAGGCAGAAGCGGACTACGGTGGACTTGGCGAATGATTATGATGGTTTGAAGATTAACGAGTCACTGCCATTTGAGCAACTTGCGGTGCTAATTGAGTCGCCTGTTACTCTTAGAGCTGTTAAATCTTTGCTTGATCGTATTGAAATCCGCTTAGAAGCTTCTAAGAATGTTACCGCCGCTTCTCAACCGCCCATATTGGATAACATTGATCACCTTCTTAGAAGAGTTGCCACCCCAAGGAGAAAGGTTACGCCAAGTACTTTGAGGAGCAGAAAAGGAAAGAAAGTTTCTCCTAGTAGGAGTGTGGCTGGAACGTCTGCGAAGATGTCGAGGTATCCTGTTAGAGTTGTTCTTTCTGCTTTTATGATACTCGGTCATCCAGATGCTGTTTTTAACGGTCAAGGTGATCAAGAGGCTGCTCTCAACAACTCAGCGAAAGGGTTCGTGAGGGAGTTTAAGTTATTGATAAAAGTTATTCAAGAAGGTCCTGTTAAGTTTTCTGGTGGAGAATCAAAACTTCGGACCTTGAGATCTCAGTTGGACTTATTCGATAAGGCATGGTGCTCTTTTTTAAATTCATTTGTGATTTGGAAAGTTAAAGATGCTCGGTTGTTGGAAGATGACCTTGTAAGAGCAGCTTGTCAGCTTGAGCTTTCCATGATTCAAAAATGCAAGATAACTCCACAAGGGGATGACACAATGCTCACTCATGATAAGAAAGCAATTCAGATGCAGGTTTGCTTACTCAACTCTCTGCTGTTTCCCTTTAACTCTTTCGCATCTTGTATTTCTTTATAATCTTCACCTTTTCCATTATTATGATCAAAGGGAAATAAGCTGACCTTTTTGATATTTTTTGCTACGTGATGTGAATTCTCTTTGTAGGTAACACAAGATCAAGAACTTCTAACGGAAAAAGTTCGGCACCTGAGTGGAGTTGCAGGAGTTGAGCGCATGGAAAGTGCGTTGTCGGAAACACGATCAAAGTACTTTGAGGCCAAGGAGAATGGAAGCCCTATGGCTCATCAGCTTGCATGTTTCTTTTCCCCAAGTCCAGCTTCATCTCCAGTTCAGTCTGTGTCTAGTTCAAGCAGCAGAAGTAAAGATAGCGTAGGTGCTGAAGGATCAAAACGTGTTATTCGTTCTTTATTTAAAGATGATACTCTACCCTCATCCGGACCCTCTAGAGTCACTAATGACACTACGGACGAGGTTTCAAAAGAGAATGAGTTGATTGTGAACGAATTCCTGCACGATTGGAATTTCAAATTTCCTGGTGGATCCAGTGTCAATGATGAAGAGGACAATCTTAAGGTTTGTTTTTTTGGCATTTGGGGTTAAGTACTGTTGCCATTGTTTGCATTTTGACAAGTCCTACTCTAGGAAGATGATATTCGGCTTATGCAACATTGTTGTTAGACTTGTTATAGGGAACTTAAAAGTTTCCTGATACAATGGCAGCAATTTGTGAAAGACCGAGCACACCTCTTGATAAGAGACGTTCTCAGCATTAATTTTTTAAATGTGTGCTGCAGAGAAAGATAAGGGAGACTATGGAGAAAGCGTTCTGGGATAGTGTCGTGGAATCCATGAAAATGGAGGAGCCAGACTATAGTTGCATCTCTAACCTTATGAGAGAAGTGAGGGACGAACTTTGCCAAATGGTACCAGATAGCTGGAAAGTTGAAATAACTGAAACTATTGATCTGGAGCTTCTCTCACAGGTTTGCCTCATCTCTTCTGGTCCCGTATTGAGGGACCGTTCCTTTTTTATATATTTGTGGTTTGTAAAAAGATAGGCGCGTCTCATTTCTTCTTTTATTGGTAGTTGCTTAACTCCGGCACCTTGGATATCGATTACCTTGGAAAGATGCTTGAGTTCGCATTGGCTACTCTGCGGAAACTCTCTGCCCCAGCTAATGACCGTGAGAATGAAAGCACCCACGGGAATTTACTCAAGGAACTTCACAGGCTGTGTCAAGCTAAAGATGAGTCTGGTAACCTCCGTGCTGTTGCAATAGTCAAGGGGATCCGTTTCATTCTTGAGCAGATTCAGGTCTGTATCCACAAGCTTTTTTTTTTCTCTTCATCAGCTATAGCTTTCGAAATAAAAACAAAGAATCTTTTTGTTTTGCTTGTCCACTTATCAGTTTCTTCATTTTCTTGTTTATATCCAACAGGAACTTAAGCGAGAGATAGGCATAGGGCGCATAACAATGATGAAACCCTTTTTGAAAGGGCCAGCAGGCTTTGATTACCTTACACAAGCTTTTGAAAAGCGTTATGGACCCCCCACTCAAGCCTACAATTCACTACCAGTGACGCAAAGGTGGATTTCAACTCTTTTGTCTTGCAAAGACGAGTGGGAAGAGCACACGAATACACTTTCAGCCTTAAATGTGGTTGAGAGATCCTCCATCGGAATTTCTCTCAAAACGGGTGGAAGCTTTCTATCCCGGGTCAATACCGCGTCCCAGTCAACTGTTTCGGACACTGCAGGTTTTTCTTGTTGCCTTGATTGAAGAACCAACTCTGTAAATACATTCTTTTTTTAGATTATAGCACTTATGTGATCATATACTTTTTGGTTCAGAAGGTCAACTGTCAGAATGCAAGGGAGAAAGAGTTGATTTGGCAGTGAGGCTCGGATTGTTGAAGCTGGTGAGTCAGGTATTTGGATTAACTCCGGATGTTTTACCTGAAACTTTTCAGCTCAATCTCTCTCGCGTGAGGGGTATTCAAGCTGAAATACAGAAGATAATTGTAGTAACCACAAGGTATGTCATATTTCTTCTCGCTTGCTGCAACTTGCCTGAAAGCTAAATGAATGATGGTTATATATGTTAAGACTCATTTAGAATTTTAGCTAAAAAGGATTTGTGATTGAATCTCTGTGTTACGCAGCTTACTCATTTGGCGTCAAATGCTAGCGAGTGAGAGAATGGTGAAGAGCGAAAGCGAAACAGAAAGCATGGGAAAGAAGTTGTTGGATCTGTTAGATGGGAAGGAGGAAGCAGGACTAATGGAGATTGTTGAGACAATGAGTGAAGGAGAAGAAGAAGGAGAAGAGAAGAAGAAGATGATGAGAGGATTATTGGGTAAGAGTTTGGAAGAAGGTAACACAGTGTATGAAAGAGTTACAGGTTGTATATATAAAGCAGTTCGAGGAGTTTTATTGTCTGGTAATAAAGGTGAAAATGGGAAGAGATTGGTTGAAATAGAGATGAAGAAAGTGGGAGGAGGAGGAAGTAATGCTTTGAAAGAGAGGGTTTTAGAGACAGCTCGAGTAATTGGGGCCGTGGCTAGTGTCTCGGTCAGAGTTCATGGTTCATGGTTGACTCGTCTCATGCAACATTGAAACTACTAGGTAACAAATTTGTATAGTTTTGTATATAATCTACATAATTACACACGTGTAATGTAATAAGCTCTGCTATGTGATTTGATGATGATGATGCATATGCTGATTTGTAAAAACAAAAACAGCTTTGATCTTCTTCTTACTTCTTTAGTTTTATGGAAGCGTACGAAAGAATAAAAAAGCTTTGTGATTGTAAGTAGTCTGAATGGGTTAAAATATCAAATTATATATAAAGCTTGCTTTCAAATTTATCAATTGACTGTATCTTTTTCTTATTGTTTATCTTTTTGTTTTCGTGGACCACAAGTATCAATGTGTCATACAAAGATTTGTGTTTGAGTTTTGGATATATAATGAGATTTACGGAAATTGATTACGAAGATTATGAAAATCGATGTAATATTTAAAGATAACTAATGAAAGTCAATAAAATAGGGAAATATTTGGTAATGGGAATAAAATAAAGAAAAATTAAAAAGAAAATAAAGAAAAGGGACGAGAAATGGATAGCTTAGGAGCAATTAGGAGTTGGCCGGCGAGTTGGAGAAGCACGACGAAGACGACGGCGTCTATGACGACGACGGAGAGAGTTAGAAAGGTTGCGCAGGTTTTGACTGTGGCGGGATCGGATTCCGGCGCCGGAGCTGGAATCCAAGCCGACCTTAAAGTTTGCGCGGCTCGTGGTGTCTATTGCGCTTCCGTCATTACCGCCGTCACTGCTCAGAACACTCGAGGCGTCCAATCTGTTCATCTTCTTCCTCCGGATTTCGTCTCCGAACAGCTGAAATCAGTACTCTCTGACTTCGAATTCGACGTCGTAAGCGCTTCTTCTTCTGGTAGTATGATTGGTGATTACTCTCTCTCTCTCACTCTCTTATGATGATCAATTGGAGTTATCGCTTCATAGGTGAAGACTGGGATGCTTCCATCCCCTGAAATCGTCGAAGTTCTTCTTCAAAATCTGACTGATTTTCCAGTCCGTGGTAGAAACCAAAACACCTCACTTGTTCTATTCTTCAGGTTTTGAAATTGTGTCTTTTCGATGCTTATATAGTTTGTTTTCTCAAGGCAGCTTTGGTTGTTGATCCTGTGATGGTGTCCACAAGTGGGCATGTTCTGGCTGGTTCTTCTATTCTCTCCATCTTTAGGTAAGCTTTATGCATTGTTAATTGGCCATTCTGTGTTTGTGACTTGAGTGAGTGGTGGGTTATGATCTTTCTGACTATGGTTTGTATTTGCAGAGAGAGATTACTGCCAATTGCTGACATAATAACCCCAAATGTGAAAGAGGCTTCTGCTTTACTTGGTGGTGTTCGGATTGAGTCTGTTGCAGAAATGCGGTCTGCAGCAAAATCGTTGCATGAAATGGGTCCTAGGTTTCCATTTTCTCTCACTCTTCTGCAACAACCTACACTTCTTTTTCTTTTCATTCCTAACTCAAGCTACTGGGAAAAATTGAGACTTAAACTTCTGGTTCCCTGCCAGTTAGTTATATGGACATAATGTTAGTCCTTTTAGGTTGATTGCTATGTGGATCATGCTTACTCCAGGAGCATTATTGTGTGATGTTGATCCAATTATTTTTTACTTATTCAGATTCGTACTTGTCAAAGGCGGTGATCTTCCTGACTCATCAGATTCAATAGATGTTTACTTCGATGGTATGATAACTCATTGGTCTTTCCCATATTTTGATTCTTATATCTGTCTTTGTTTATAAAGCTTGATGTACTTATACATTTGTGGCATGTTGAACCTTTTTCTTAGGCAAGGAGTTTCATGAACTCCGTTCTCCTCGCATAACTACAAGAAATACTCACGGGACTGGTTGCACTTTGGCTTCATGTATTGCAGCAGAGCTTGCAAAAGGCTCTTCCATGCTCTCAGCCGTGAAGGTACATAAGAATATGTATATGCTTCTTTTCCAAAAACACTTCTTCGCATAATATGCTATGCCCCATGGCTCTCTGTGATATATTAGTCTATCCGCAATGACTCTACGTCAATGAAATTGATTTTTAAAGGGAACACTTTCCTTTTGAGAAGTTCAAGTTTCAGGAGGATTGATGATTGGAAAAAGTATTTGGGGCGTGAGAATATCTGTTTGGATTAAGCAAAATCTGTATTAACAAGGCTAATCTCAAGTCCCGCACCTTTCTGATGTTGGCAGGTGGCTAAACGCTTCGTCGATAATGCCCTAAATTATAGCAAAGATATTGTCATTGGCAGTGGGATGCAAGGACCCTTTGACCATTTTTTGGGTCTTAAGAAGGACCCCCAAAGCTCTCGATGCAGCACATTCAATCCAGATGACCTGTTTCTATACGCTGTTACGGATTCTAGAATGAACAAAAAATGGAACCGGTCCATTGTGGATGCCGTGAAAGCTGCTATAGAAGGAGGGGCCACAATCATACAACTGAGGTTTTATCATGTTTGCTATAACTGGAGCTTCTTTCTGGATTCAACTTTTTGTGTATCTCTCTTATGGAATCCGATTACAACATCTCAGTGCTTTTGCAGGGAGAAAGAAGCCGAAACACGAGAGTTTCTCGAAGGAGCAAAATCATGCGTCGAAATATGCCGGTCCAACAGAGTTAGTTTGCTGATAAACGACAGGATCGACATTGCCCTTGCTTGTGATGCTGATGGAGTCCATGTAGGCCAATCCGACATGCCGGTTGATCTAGTTAGGTCTCTTCTTGGCCCGGACAAGATCATCGGGGTCTCATGTAAGACACCAGAACAAGCACATCAAGCATGGAAAGATGGTGCGGACTACATTGGGTCAGGAGGGGTTTTTCCAACGAACACTAAGGCCAACAATCGTACCATAGGACTTGATGGGCTCAAAGAAGTATGCAAGGCATCAAAATTACCTGTGGTTGCCATCGGAGGCATCGGAATCTCAAATGCTGAGTCTGTAATGCGGATTGATGCACCGAAACTAAAAGGCGTAGCGGTTGTGTCAGCTTTGTTCGACCAAGAGTGTGTTTTGACTCAAGCTAAGAAGTTGCATAAAACTCTTAAAGAGAGCAAAAGACAAGAACTTGAAGACTCCCAAAATACTTTAAGCAAGGTGATTTAACTTTTTTATAAAACCGGTTTTCTCACGGTTACAAAATGTTGTGAATCTCTTAGTTCTTCTTCCTATTTCTTGATTTTTGTATCTCTCCAGGCAGTCACATGTATCATGAATACTTGGTTAAATACATTGCAACTTGAATAAACTTTCTACATTCTCAATTTCTACAATAGATGCAGTTAATAATATCAATACGAAAGATTGATTTGTTTGTTTCATTTGGCTTCACTTCTCTAAGAAATTTATTGTTACAGCAATCTGAAAAATGGAACAAAATTTACCCCTTGACAAAGGTATTTTTATGCGTACAAACAAACCGTTTCCATTGCCTCTATATACATAGTCACTGAAATGATACAAAGAAGATGGTTTATTTTTGACATATCCCTGTTTTGTTTTGTTTAGTCGGCGGATGATCTTGAAGCGAGCTCTAGAAGCGCCTTCTCTGCTGCTCTCCTCTCCAGTATCTGCAAAAAAACACAGAAACAAAAACAAATACCACATGAGATAAAGAAAACAACTGCTTGCAAACCATCATCTATAATGCAGCATATTGATATACATACGTCTTTAGTTGCTAGAATTGACGCTTGCTGCCTTTCCTGTTTATCATGTTTGCATACTGCGCACCAACTTGAGAAATCTCTTTGATAATTCTTCATCTCTCGAAAAGTTGAGCTACACGAGAAAGACAGGGAAATATGAAATCCCATCAACACAGTCTTACCACTTTTGAAATGGTTCATGAAACAGATGCACACAGATGTTAAAGACATTATTGTAGAATTTTGGAAACTTTACTTAAATGGGAAATCAGTGTGAAAAGGCTTTACCTTCTACACCACAAAATCAAATTGACTCGGTGTCCAGAAGTTGTAGCTCTAGCACCATGGCGGTGACGTCCACGATGAAGTATGGCACGACCAGGTACATGAGGGTAATCAAAAACTTCCTACAGAAGAATTCATGAAGAAAACATATTTGTGGTTGAGACAACATCACTAAATGCACAATTATAAATGACACTGTGACAGCTTGATGGTTGGTTTCACAAGTACCTTATTACTGCTTTCGGAATTCACATGTTTATCACATCTCACACCTCGAAAATACAGCTCCCCACCAGAAAATTCCTTACCCAAGCAGACATTCAAACTAACCTCTGAGTCATCCACATGGAACCCTAAAATCAAGAAGCAAGTTTTTCAGATATTCCACCAGTCCAAATCCAACTAACCAAGGAAGAGACTATTGCGGAGCTTCCCTCAAGTACTTACCAAGATCAACATCCCTATCTTTTCCATATTCAACAATAAAGCCATGGTGAGAATCTAAAGAGGATCCACAGACTTCCGGGAACAAAACTGACAGAAGATCAAAACCAAACCCATGAGCACATATCTCACAACAATAAACTTTTGCAACAATACCCAAAATCTGCAATCACAATTAGAATGTTAACCTTGAGATATAGGACTTATGAAGTCATCAACCAACTTCTGGAGCATGCTTTCAAAGCCAAAATCATCAAGGACAACACCAAATCTGTTCATCGTATTGGGTCTCATTATTGTGGATCTTGAATCATAGACCCATTTCTCCATATGTTCGACCTGAGAAAATTAGTTTAGAACCTGATAAGAAGACAGAGACGACTAGCCAAACACAAAAAAAAGATAACTTTAAAGTCATTCATACCTCTGCTAGTAACATCTGACAAAACCGTGGGTGAAGCATTTCAAAAGTGAAAATCCCTGGAGAGGGTGAAACTAATATGCTTCTAAAACTCTCCTCCGACTTCTGCCTAACAGCTTCAAGAAACGAAGGCACGAAGAAACTAGCAGGGTCAAGAGAATAGATCTCTCCATGCAGACGCTGGCAAAAATCAGATGAACAAGAAGCAAAAAGATTCAATGAAACAATCGAGATAGAGACGCGTTTGCCCAATTCGAAAAAAAAAGCTACCTGGTAAGAAGACAAGATTTTCAGCCTGTATTCTCTATGCCTCTGAATCTGTTTCCAAGAAGAAATGAGATACAAATTCAAGCTCAATTTCAAGAAACGGAAGCTCCAACTATCAAGAATGGCGGAAAAAGGGAGAAACTTTACCCGGATTCGCTCAGTGTCAGGGGAGTATCGGAGAAGAAGGTCCCTCATGAAACGAGCCTTCTCGATTCGAGAGGAATTGAGGAGCTGCTCGGGCAAGTAACGCTCAAGCGAGCTGAAGAGAACAGGACTAAAATCCAACTGTAGATCCTCGTAGTTGTCTGGCTCATGTTCTTCGTTAGGGATTCTCCGAAGTTTCAATCCGACCTCGCCGTTACCGGAGGAGGCTCGCGGTTGCTGTTGCTCAGATTGGTTGCCGGAAGAATCGAGAGCCATAGATCTAAGACGACTTTGATTGCACATTCAGGGTCAGAGAGAAGCGAAACGCATTCTAGGGTTTACGTTTGATGAGTGAAAGAGATGATGGTGGTTTGGCTGGGGGGTTAGGGTTTCGGATTTGTATAGAACCTCCCGAAACCAAAAAAAAAAAAAAAAAAAATGTGGGACCACTGACATAGTTTGCTCCTACCATTTTTAGAAACGTTGATTTTCTTTATTTTATTTTTGTTGAGATAATCGAATTCTAGACTCTAGTGAAGTCATTTTCTTTTATCTAATTTTTTTTGTATAAGCAAAATTTTAAACTCTAAAATAGGCCTAGCTAATATATTCGATTAGGGTTCTCCAAGTTTAGAAAATAGGGTTTAGATAGAACAAATTTCGTTTTTTATATAAATCGTAAAAGTTTGGAGGTTTTTGGCCCATAATTTTTTCTTCTAATGGAGTCCGCCGTCGTTTGAAGGTGTAAATCATTTTTACTAAGTGGAATTGAACTAATTAACCTTGAATATTCATTCTTAATATCATAGACCAATTTCGTTTCAGTTCGAAATATTTTGGTTTGTTTTGGGTTCGGTTAGGAATTAGAAAAACATGAAATAATATTTTTTTAATAAATTAGGATTAATTCAATTCGAATAATTTATTATATATATTTTCGCCACTCTTACTCCAAAATTACCAATGAGCCTACTGTATGTATATGTTGGTGGAAATTTGTGGGTTACATCGAATTTTCATTATTCTTTGCTCCAAATAGATAAAAAAGAAAGAAGAAAAAAACAGCATCGCAATGATTTGTACAAAATGACTCGGTGTATTATGAGAGTAAGACAGAAAGAAGAACACAGAGAGGCTATGCTTACAAAAGAGACAGAACTAGGTCTAGTGTTTTACCTAAAACATGCTTAAGAGTCTAGAGAGAAGCAGAGCCTCCTACTTTTTAGCTTTCTTCCCAAAAATGTCCTAAAAACGAAATTTTGTGTGTTTTTCACACTTTTCTTTTTCTCTCTTTCCAAAAATGTTCCAAAGAATTAAACAATACACATGAATCTTCTTCACTGAGTGTGAATTTCCTTGCAAAACACCATTATGTGTCATCTTTATTCCTATTCTTCTTGCCTCTGCTGTGTAATAATATAGCCATACTTGCAGGTAAGAATGAGTTAGAGCTAAAGCAATGAGCTTCAACAACATTGGATCGGTTCTGGCCATAGCTCAAGAGTGTGTTTCCCCTGCAGAAGTAAGCCGCATTACAGTCTAAAACCACAGATAATGCAGAAGCTTTGGGAAACCTGAGAGAAGAGTTTTTGTACATACCAATCAAGCTGAGCCATCACTAGATTTTGTGCATAGTAATTGTAAAATTGACCATATGCACTCAGGGACAAAACCGGCCAGCTCCAAGAAAGAAAATATGATCATTCGAAGTCACCACCTTTGCTTCCTCGTCAGCTGAGTAATAACTTTTCAAGGAACTCAACCTCTCGTGATCTGTGGTCTTTGTCCAAATGCTTGAACAAGGCCCAATGTGTGTAAGCATCTGGCTCGATTTCTTTATCTAGCATCTCTTTATACAACTTAACAACCTCTTCCCATTTACCGAGGTCAGAGTTCTTGTTTATAAGCATAGTGTAGCTGTATTTATTCGGTGAAATCCCCGCTTCTTCCATCTTGCGGAAGTATCCGTAAGCTTCATCTATCTCACCAGCTTTGCAGATGCCATGTAAAAGAGCATTGCATGTCATGACATTTGGACGAACACCTCTCTTTTTCATCTCGATGGAATACTGGAAGGCTTCTCCTAGCCTTCCCACTTTCGCATGACCATGAATCAACACAAAGTAGGTAATCACAGAGGGAGATAACCTCTTCCTCAGCATTTCATGATACAAGACTTTGGCCATCTTAAACTGACCCTTCTCCAAATAAGCACGAATAAGCGTGGTGTAAGTAACATGGTCAGGGACAAGACCATCTCTATAAATGTTACGCTGAAACTCAATCGCTTCTTCCAGATTCCCAACCTTGCAGAGTCCATCTATACAAACGTTATAGGTGATCTGATCTCGACCATGATGATTCTTTGCCACCATCTCTTCCTGCAGACGAAATGCTTTGTCTGAATCTCCAAGCTGCAGTTCACCCACAATCCTTGTAGTGTATGCATATCTATCAGGTTTAATCCCTTTCCCCAGCATCTCATCATAAATTGCAGTAGCCATGGATAGATTCCCATTCTTAACAAATCCTTTCACAAGAGTCGTGTACGTCTTCACATCAGGATTTATATTTTGGCTGGTCATCTCTGCTTTTAACCGCTGAGCAGCTTCCAAGTTCCGTGACTCACAAAGACCATCTATCAGAGTATTGTAAGTGACAATACTGGGACGGATATCCCTAACTCTCAACTCATCAAACAAGAGAAAAGCCTCTGCAATTTTCCCCATCTTGATGTAACCATGCATCAGAGTGTTATAAGACACAACATCAGGAGCTGCCATACCAAGTAACAGCTGTCTGGCATCATCTATTCTTCCAGACTCGCATAGAGCGCGTATATAAATATTATACGTAGATGTGGTTGGAGAAATATCCGCATGGAGCATTTCGTCCCCAGCTCCCCAACTTTCATCAAACAAGCCTTGCTTCCAATACCCTTCAATCAGCAGATTAAACGAATAAGCTGTAACAGGGAAACCAGATCTTTTCATATCTCCATGAAACTGCCTCGCTTCCTCCATTTTACCAATCTTGGAATATCCCTTGATCAGTATATTGTAAGTCACCTCAGTAGCATCAACTTCTCTTCTCTTCATCTCTGATAAAATCTTGGGGACTTGATGCAAATCGCCAGCCTTGAAACAAGTATCCAGCATGGTGTTAAAGGTGATAACCGTTGGCAAAATACCGTTTTCGACCATCGTCCTATAAGCCTCTCGAGCCTTATCCACCATCATTTTATCCCTAAGAACCCTCAAAACTATATTACAGTTTCTAACACTAGGCAAGAAGCCATTCCTAATCATCTTCTCGAAACTCAACAAACACTGTTCCACCATAGATTTCCTGGTGTAAACCCACAACAATAGATCCAGAATCTTGAGGACAATACGCTTATCAAATTGCCCATCAATCAAAAGATCATCAATTTCGTACATACCAAGATCAATGCTCCTCTCAGCAACCCAATACGCTTTATTCATCAAATCACTCTCTGCTAAGATCTCGAGCATCGCAGCGAAGGCTTGCAATGACTGCTTGACATCGCGCTGACGCTGACGCCACTTGAAAAAATGATAAGCGATTTCGGGCTTTTGACGAATCATATTGAGGACTCTAATAAGCAAATCTGGGTCAGTCAGGAGGAGACGAAACTGATGGGAAGACCACTTGCGATTAGGATTATACCCGTGAGAAGTCAAAATGAGATTAGCGAAATAAGACTCGAGATTGGAGGAAGAAGACGAAGCTGGATTAGGGATAGAAGAGGATTGAAAGAGGAAACGTAGCTTAGAGACAGAGACGCTCTTCTTGTTGTTGTTGAGAGTAGAAGTAGAGAAGAAAGATCTCGAAGCTCTGAGACAGAGACGGAGACATAGGATCATTGAGGAAACAGAGAGGAACACATAGGAACCAAAGCGAATGGATCAAGAGAAACGAATATTTCTGGATTCTCCAAAGATCCGAGAGAAGGAGGAGCGGCCATTAATTCTCCACGAAGCCTTGTGCCATCTCTCTCCTCTCCTCCCGTTGCGTCGGCGATCATCTCCCGGAGGTTAAAACAAGGGTTTATCTCATTGTTTTGAAACCGGTCCGGTTCAATCGTCACCCATCCGGTTTGATTTTGTCCGAAAACTTCTCTATCGACGTTGTAATAAACCATGTAAACCGGTTCCGTGCTCAATTTTTCCGTTCTGAGGTGAAAATGAAATTTACTTATATAATTACGAAACAAACATATACAATTAATTTCTCATTTATTTAGTAAGTAATTAAAAAAAATTTAAAACCATTCCGACCGGTTGAACCACGACCCAAAACATGTCACCGGTTTGCCATCGAATTCGGTTTTGGAAAATATTCTCATGTCATATTTACCTACTTGTCCTTATCACTAAAAGTCTCACGCAGTTAGCTAACACTCACATGAACATGTCTATAGAATGTTCCAAATCTATTCTCAATATCTAATTTCCAAAAATAAAATCTTAAGTTACGTATCTATAGATTTAGGAAAATGTATATGAAACACATTGAACAATACACATTACATGAATTTTAGTTAAAAGACACATGCCACTTTCCGACAGAAGCAAAAAGTCAACGACTTTACTGAAAGACAAACAAAATGAAACCTTGCAAAATCCAAACTTTCTAACTGCCAAGAGTAACATTCTGCATTTCAACAATTACTTCAGCTTCACATCTTTTGTCCAATTCAGTGTCCATGTGTTTCATCGAGTTTCGAAGCTTTCTGCAAGCTCCCGAAAAGGCGTCTGAAGAACTCTTCAAACGCTCAACTTCAGCTTCAACTTCATCGAGATTTCCCTGTATTATCTTCACCGTTTGCTTCATCTTGTTTAACTCCTGCGGGGGATAAACGCAAGCTCCAAGCTCATCGATTTGTACTCCAGTTCCTTGACATAGCTTCAGCAGCTTCTCAAGCGAGTCTACAAACCCGCTATTATCCTTTGGATTCTCCAGTTTTATCATCCCGGTGATAACTCTGATTAGTTCTTTTATCACCACGATCGTATCAGACACAATCTCAGCAACCATTTGAGCAACTTCCATTTCTTCAGGAGAAAAATCATCTCCTAAATCGTCATCGTCATCGTCATCTGAGTTATTATCACCAGATGCCTCACCCTCAGGTGAAGGACAAGCTGGCTTCACTTCTTTCATCTCCCTAAGAACATCCTTCATGGAAACCGCAACCTGTGTAATAGCCCTGCCAATCGCAGTGATGTTTGTTGCAGGAACCTTCTTGAAACCCGAGCACGCCTCCCAAACTGCTCCTGAAAGCTGCGGAATAGACGGCTTCTTGTCCTTTTCATATGATCCCTCTAAGTTAACAGAGAGAAAAAAACACGGGAAAAATCATCCACAGTAAGCACTCACTAGAAGTATGTTGAAAGCAACTCAAACTATGGCTAAACTACCCAACGAAAACGAGTTGATATGCTTATAATCTTGTCGAAGAACAGGTGAAGAGAATTAACAGTACTTGAGTACGAGCATAGGACATTCCATCTAAGATTTTTGAGATTTGAATATGAACAACCAGAAGAGTAGAAACGTAGTAGTAGTACCGTATAAAGAGAGAGAACCCTGCAACAATCTGAAGCTGGAATCAACGATTAGCTTGACAGAAACATGTATGATAGAAGAAAGTGTAGACCCAGCACCAACTGTGCTTCCATGGCAACAAAGCAAAAAGCCTTGAAGAGCATTGAAGTAAGACTCCATTGTCTCCTTAAGTGATTCAGCTTTTGGAGATTCTCCAGTCCATAGCATTCCCACTATAAAAGTTAAGAAACAAATAAAATCACCAAAAAAGAAAAATCGAGAAATTAAACAACGAAACGGAGCCTAATTGACAAGTTTTATTAAACCTATGGTGGCTTGTTTAGAGAGATGATCAGACATCTGAAGAACATCGTTCCAGCTAACTTCCTCTTGTGTAGGAGACGCTGTTCGATCGAACAACTGCAATAATTTTAGCATAATCCTTGTCTAATCACGATTCTAAGTCATCGCCAAAACATGAAACAGAAGGAAAAAAACCTGGAGAGTATCGTAGATGGTGTTGAGATGAGCAATTAGAATTTGATTCAGATCTTCTCTCTTTGGTTTCACCATTTTCGTCTTCCTTCAACTCTTGGACGCCTCTAAAGTGTGCTAAGCTAAAGGGTTTTTGCAGCACGAAGCTTTGCTATGGTCTCCAGCGACGTCGTCTTATCAATTAGGATACAAGTGTTATTACGGAAAAGCCCTTAGGTAATTTGGCTTTTTAGCTTCAAAACTCCAAGTCCCTATGAACCATTGCATAGGAGTTGATAAACGAGTGAAGAAGCTATAGGATTTAATTGGTAACATAAAACGGTAAGAATTTGTTTGCAGTAAACGATGATGGAATAAGAAACGGTTAGATTAAACGGTTAGATGAAATGCGAGAGAATGGTAAGAAATAGCGGTATACAATTAGATTGTAGAAAAAAAGAGGGTTTTGATAGTATTTATGAGGTGACATGTTATATGACGGATCCAGTTCTATTAACGTTGTTTTTACATGGTTTGGCTCAATATTTACATGACCTGAAAAAGAATAGTGTTCTGGTTATTGTGATGATGTGGTTTAACAGCTTCGGTCTGATCTGGTTTTGGCAAAGCTGGTCCCCCTATTGAGGTCCGGCTCAAAAGTGAACCAGATTTTCCAGAACCTTAAAAGAAACCAGATCCAGCCCCAACCTGAGACAAGGGTGGGTTGGCTGGTCGGTACAACATCCCTAGCTGTCAGCAATTCTTTCGAGTTGGTGAGAGTGACACAATAAAACCAAGCAGAGTCAGATTTAACAAGAACATGAAGTCACTATCAGAGATTATTGATCTTGGACGAGGTGAAGCAGCAGCTACAGAGTCTGCATAAAGCAGAAAGAGCTCAGGAAATTGCAAGAGGGTCATTAACCTTTACTATGTTATCCTGCAAAATCCAGAAAAAAACTGAGATTGAACAAAGAGAGAATTAGATGTGTAAAAAGTATGAACCAACTTAACCAATTCGTATCGTGACGGTTTGTCTCGATTTCGATCCAAATCGAAAGACTTTAAATCAAGTTAATGGACAAAGCAATAGTCATTCCAATTCTGCCCCTAATGAAGAGCACATCACCAGATCACAAATATACAATTTTGAAAACCAAGAATCTGGGATGAAAAATTATAACTTTAGACATTCCAAATAATGTACAAGAGGAGTTGGAGTTGAAGAAAGATGATCAATTTACAAAAACAAAAGTAACCTTTTTTCTAACCCCCATGGCCATTCGACCTTCATGTTAGCTTAACATCAGAATCAGGCGTCTTCCACGGAAGCTGCGGAGGCGGAAGCATCGGAATCTTGCTTCACCGCCGGAGATTCCACCGAAGGACGGCCGAAATTGGTCGGAGCGTCAGGACCAATCAGCTGAATCGCGGCGTTGTCGTAAGCGAGAGCAGCTTCCTCGGCGGTTTCGAAGGTCCCAAGCCAGAGACGATCAGGTCGTCCCTTGAGATGCCCACCGTGAGCTCTACCGCACCTGATCTCAGCCGCCCACTTCCCCCACGGCCTCTGTCTCACTCCGCGAAACTTCTTCTTCCCCGTCGTAGCGGCAAGTAACCTCGCCGGGATCCTGATCTTAAACCGCGTCTTGCCGACCTCGAGATTACCGGCGGAATCGGAAGGGTCGATGACGATCTCCTTGACGAACCTCTTACCTCGGCGGCGAGACGGTAATTCGCTCTTCGTCTGTTCGTCTTCGCTGCTGGAAGAATCGGTCGCCTCAACGTCGGTGAAAGATATCCTCACAATTCGCTTCATCCTCGCCGGTAAATTGGGATTTAACGGCGGAGAGGGTTGGTTGCTAGGGTTTTTTCCGGCACCTAAAAAGAAGGAATTGGCCTCTTTAGTTTCTAAAAAAGGATTTTGTCTTTATTCCATCAGAATCTCATTAGCCTGGCTTGGCTTGTGCGTTACTTAATCCATTATTAAGTCGGTTTTCAAAAAATATTCTCAAAGTCGGTTTTCAAAAATCGAAAGTGAAAACTAGCGATAAATGAAAAACGGGATTTTGAAATCGTATTGCAAGTAATATTGTCAATTCAGATTAATTCGTACCGCGGTGGTTTTTTTTCTTCGAATTTTGGTGAACTGGTCCGCAGCGGACTACGGTACTAAAAAATAAAATCATAATCCAAACCGTTTAAGATTTACGGATGTGCAGATCAATCTGTGGACTAATATTTTAATCAGAACGAAAAAATTTTGTTTTCAATTAATCTTAGAAATCATAACTATAACTTAGTGTCCATAACCATAAATAAAAATCATCTAATAATTTGAAGATTAAAAGATAAATTTCAGAAGAAAGAGAACTAGAGAAATATCAAATAATGAAGATTGAAAAAATAACTTCATAAGCAAGAGAATTAGAGAAGTATCAAGTACCAGACTTAGAAATAACTTCATAAGTTACATTTGTAAAATATTTATTTTAATTTTAATATTTAAGTTTTTTTATAAATCCGTGGTAAAATCCATAAACCGCACGTACCAATCCGCTAGACCGCGGATAGGAAAAATGAAGTCTTAAACCGCTTGATTACATGGCGGATCAGACTACGACCGCAGACTTTAATCGAATTGACAGCTCTAATTACAAGATTGATTTGCCGAATTTTTTTTTTTTTTGAGAAAATTATTTTTATTTTACTGATTGGTAAAAACAAGGATGTTTTACATTAATTATTTTATTGATTGGTAAAAACAAGGATGTTTTTGGTAAAAATTTATTCATAATGAAACTAAGACTATAATTAAAATATACAATTCATAAAACTTTCACAGTGTAAATATAGAAAATAAATTTATTATCAATTGTATTTAATATGAAATATTTGTGTGCTTTTAAATTGTTTTGTTAATTTATTAGTTTTTTAATGTGCGAATTTAATAATTTTTAGTTCATTTTGTAATATTTATAGTTAGATATAGGTCTGAGCAAAATAGTCGAATCTGAAGATCCGAACCGAATTTATCCGGTACCGAACCAAATTATATAAGTTAAATACCTGAATGGGTGCTTGTTTAAAATAATTTGGGTACCCGGACCGAACCGGTATCGAACCAAAAACCGAACGGACACTCGAAGTACCCGAAATATAATTATATATCCAAAAATATTAGTTATATGTAGATTTGAATTAACCAAAATATCCAAACTTGCAATTATAAACACATAAATATTAGATATTTTAAGACCGAAATAATCGAAATATATGTATGTCATTAGTTATATTTGTCAAAATTAAACAGTTTTTTTTTGCCAAATTGAACCAAATTTTCATTAAAATTAAATATATATTTTTGGGATACTTTCCGATAAATTCAGATAATTCGGTTCTAAAATAACCAAACCGAACTGGACCGGATAAATTTTCAAGTATTTGCCGGTTTTGAACATAAATACCCATACCAAACCGAACTGAAAGATAACCGAACCAAAGCTGAACTGATTTTTATAAAAACATGAATGGGTCCTAAGGAGGCATATCCGAATTACCCAAAATTCGAAAAACCGAACCGAACCGGAACGGATACCCGAATGTCCATACCTAGTTAGATCTTTAGATATGAGTAAATACTTGTGTTTCACATATATGTTACTTGATGATTATTGTAGTTATCTTTTCTATGTGTTCAAATGTTATAAATAGTTCATGATTTATCTTTCGTAGTATCGTAACTTAGTATTAACAACATTAAACTTTGTATTTTTTGTTTATATAGTTTCATTCATTAATAGTATACAGATTATAAACAATGCATGTTTTATTAGTATGATATGAAGAGACCTCAGATAAATGGAATTGTTATCTTTCATTCAATGTCAATCCATATTTTCAAGTTATGACACATTGAACTTTAAATATCTTAAGAATTACTTTGGCTAAATACATAAGTACAGACCCAAAAATGTTCATGTGCTTATTCTCGACAACAAAAGCAAAACTGAACTACATAACACCTAAATGTTTTAGACAAGATTATGGAAAATTAACTCAAACTGCGTTACATAAACCTGACCATCATTTAGTTTTACATCAAATATTATTATCTAAAACGGATCAAAATGCACTCAAACATTAGATGGTACTTACTTGGTATTTGAAGCCACATCGTCTTGGCTTAACGATCTACATTGCCTCATTCTCTGCCATGACAAATGTTGGTTATTAATTGAGACGGTGCCACTTGAAAAGGTTAAACACTCGTATATGTTAACAGAACAACAAAGAACTCCAAACATATTATGTGTCATTGATGACTAGCATATGTTCCTTGTTCGTGTTAATCTTCTTTAGTTTATTTTAAAAATACATAAATCTAAATACATACATAATTTTTTTAAATCAATTTAACATCTTCATTATGCAGTAAATACATAAATAGTTTAAAAGAGAAGATGATTACTAACCAACTTCATCAAATACATTGTATATCGGCATAACTCTTTTTCAAATAACCGAATGGACAATAAAAGTTATAAAAAATCCAAATTAGAGGAATTTGGATTAGAAGCAAGTAACCTCATGGTTAACACTTTATATAAAAAAATTTACGTTTAGGTAAAAAAAACGTTTGCAAACTAATAATTGGGGTAAGAGACATGCAAACTAAATATGTTTGCATGTCTTGTAATAATTTAGAGTAGTTTGCATGTCTTTTAATAATTTAGAGACATGCAAACTAAATACATGTCTTTTAATAATTTTTTGTACTTTTTTCATCAACTATTTTAGATTTAATTTTTTTAATTGTAGGTGATAATGTATTTATTTTCCTATAATTTTATTTATGTACAATAATATAGTATTTATATTATCTTTAAATATATATTACTATTTAAACATTAATACATTAGAATTAAAAAAAATTCATAATCTAATATTAACTTAATTCTTTTACTTTTATTAATAGAAAACCATGACATGATTTGTTTATCTTTTAAACTCTTTCATATCAACAAAACTATCATTAAATTAAAAAAATTTCATAATCTAACCGATTTATTTTAGATGCTTACATGGAAATTTACTAATTGATGCTTTAAATCATGTGGACTGTAAGTGATAATGTGTTTATTTTCCTATACTTTATTTATGTACAATAATATAGTATTTATATTAGTTTTAAAATATATTATTGTTTAAGCATTAATATGTTATCTTATTATATAAAGCTTGATGCGTCTAACGTTGTAATTAACACGATTGTGACACATGTCAATCAATCGATCAGATTTTGACACATGTAAAATTGTTTTTTCCAATAAGATTTTCTCATAAGAATATTAAAAAGATGTGTAAAAATATTTTAAGTTTGAATAGAATTAGGTTTACATACCCAAATCTTCAAGAATTACAATTTTTTTTGGTCGAAACAAGGATTACAATCTTTCATCTTTATTTAAATAACTTTATGCTCTTTCGATCTTCTCACCAAGAAATTTAAAATTTCAATAATCTCTTCCATAAATTTTGTTTCGGTTTTTTCAGTAGAAAAATATCGATTACTGTCTTATTCGATAGGTGTGATACAATACGAATAAGATTAATAATCTATTTTATGTTTGTGAGATTAATAAGATTTTTTCTAACTCAACTTTTTGTTTTACTGTTTACAGCATATATATCATCACAAAAATAATGATATCCCAAACAAAAAAAAACCAATATCAATTATGTGTCAAAAGAGTTTTATTTATTTTCAAAAATCTTTTATCATTTTATTTTTGAATTAGATAAAACAACTTAAAAACCTAATATAATTATATTTATGTACAATATAATGCATATTATGAGTTTTATTTATTTATTTTAGCTTTAACATTACGTGGATGCGGTTAAGTAAGTAAAATTGATGTTTGAAAAAAATTATATTGAAAATTTATCATGTTGTGAAAATTATAGAAAATAAAAAATAATTATAATTTGTTTCTCATCAGAAGAACGATAATATGTTGATTCATAAAGACAATTTCAAATATGATTTTAGAAGATCAGTAAAGCTAATTCAAATAGAAATATAAAATCCAATTCGTCAAGATTTTGGAAATAAAATAGATATATGAGTAACTACATAATTTTTTTAAAAACCTAATTCAAATAAGAATAGAAAAAACTAATTATTTGGAAATGCGTGACGAATTTGATTGAAACTATAATAAAAACAAGAGAGTCTAAATAACTAAATATAATTATTTGGAAATACGTGACGAATTTAGACTCTTTATCAGTTTTAATAACTAATTATAATTATTTGGACTCTCTATCAGTTTTAATAACTAAATATAATTAACACTATTAAAAAATTAAAAGTTGAATCAATGATTTAAAGTCAATTCCATCAGTTTTAAAATCTTCAAAAATTTAGGGGGTGTTATTCAATGATGGATTTTAATAGACTTTAAATTAAGCAGAATCCACTGTTATTCAATCAATGATTCTAAATCCGACTTTAAAATCTGGTGTTATTGGATATGGTATTTGTAAATCATGTCTTAAAGATTTTTAAATCTGGTGTTATTCAATAAAAGATTTTAAATCCATCATCAAAATCCAGTGTTATTCAACATTAAAAAATTCTGGAAATCTTTGTTTTTTAATGGATTTGAAATGACTTGTAGATGGATTTTAATGAACAAATGATTAGAAACAAAATCCAAGGTATACTGCAGAGATTTTAGAATCCATACATATAGACTCCATCAAAAATTAAAATTTTGAAGATTTTAAAACTGATGGAATTGACTTTAAATCATTGATTCAATAACACCCCCTTAATTTTTGATGGAATCTATGAGTGTGGATTCTAAAATCTCTGCAGTATACCTTGGATTTTGTTTCTAATCATTTTTTCATTAAACTGCATCTACTAGTCATTTCAAATCTATTAAAAAACAAAGATTTCCAGAATCTTTTAATGTTGAATAACACTGGATTTTAATGATGGATTTAAAATCTTTTATTGAATAACACCAGATTTTAAAATCTTTAAGACATGATTTACAAATACCATATCCAATAACACCATATTTTAAAGTATGATTTATAATCATTGATTGAATAACAGTGGATTCTGCTTAGATTTAAACTATATTAAAATCTTTCATTGAATAACACCCCCTTAGTCATTTCATTACTCTGTTAGGATTTAAGAGTTTATTAAAATGAACTAATTCATATTTTTATATATTATATTTTTTTTACACAAAACAAAATGAGTAAAAAAAAAAAAATCCAAAATTACATAGAACATATAAACCATATGACATCAATGGTAAAACTCAAATACGATTATATTTTTTTTTTCCATTTTATTAGTTGCATTGATAAATTATCACTAAATATACCTAGGAACATCTCATCTTCTTAGCAAATTTTCTGAGTTTTCTCAATGGAAGTCGTCAGAGATCCGACAATACTGGCATTTTTGGAATATTTTGTTGTTGTTGTTCGAAACCTTTTAAAAACGAACATGTTCAACTATAGTTTTCTAATTGGAAAACGATTATGAATTCTTGTTAGAATCTATAATTCTTCCATATTTAACTAATTTTGTAATTCTCCAAATATTTTTATTAAGAAACCTTTCAAACATATATACTCAGTCAACCCAAAAATTAAAGAATAATAGAAAATTTCAATTTAATCATTTCATACTTGTGGAGTTTCGATCCAAACAGGTAATACTTGGATTTTACTTTCTTACGAAGGATTAGCTTCGTAAAAAAATTTCACCTTCCAAAACATATAAATTTGAAAATTGTTGATGATTATTAATGGCTCATATCACTACAAGAAAGCATGACCATTTCCGAGGAGAATTTACGACCACATTTTGTGGTCGCAAATTTGCGAGGCGTTTGCTACGAGTTTGCGATTGTAGTCGCAAATGAGTCGCAAATTTGCGTAGAAAAATTTCGTCGCAAATTAGTCGTAATTATCTGCAAATACTGTTTCCATTATTATAGAATTGAAAGACCACAATGGATCTATGCTAAGATCGTTTGCGACTAATTTGCGAGGCAAATATCATTCGTAGCAAATACCTTGCAAAATTGCGAGTAATTTGCGACAAAAAAAAGGTGGTAGCAAATATCCTCAAATTTGCGACTAATTTGGAACGAAAAGAAAAGTCGTAGCAAAGACGTTGCAAATTTGCGAGGAATTTGCGGGGAAAGATATTTTCTAAGCTTTGCGACTAATTTGCGAGGATATTTAGCAAGTAGATACACACGTTTTCAATGATTTCCAACTGCTTTTTGCAACTGAAATTTTGGTCGCAAATGGGTAGCAAATTACTAGCAAAGGCCTTGCAAATATTTTCTCCTAATAAATTAGTAACAAAGGTTGGTCACAAATGAGTAGCAAAAATGGCTGATCCTCTATAAATAGCAAGCTATGGGGGAGACGAAAATCATATCACAAACATCCCAAATCTACTCACAAAAGGATTTTATTCCACAAAACACTATAAATCCGATATTTTGTGTGGAGAGGTCGATAATCGATCATGTCTTGGCATCATGAGATATACACGGTTCGGGCATAGATGTACAACCGGCGAGATCCAGATACCGGTGAAGTGAAGAGAGAATTTAGAGATGGTCTTGATCAATTTTTGACCCACGCGACACATCAGTCATTTGCGGGAGAGAACGGTAACAAAATTATATGTCCTTGTGTTAAGTGCGAGAACATTGATCATCATGATGCAAACACTGTTTGGAAGCATTTATATACGAGGGGGTTTTTACCTAACTATTATGTCTGGTTTGCGCACGGAAAAGATTTTGTAGTTAATGTTCCGGGTAGTTCAAGTACGAGTTATCATGGCAATCAAGATGGCGCTAGTAGTTTTGATAATAACTATGATCAGCATGCTCATCATCAAGATTATAATGAATATGGATATGGTAATAGTGATGGGAATGGGTTTCATGACATGGTTACTGATGCATTTCATGAAACTACTGCCTCGTTTAATGATAATACTTTTGAAGAACCAAACCCCAGTGCTAAAAAGTTTTACGATATGTTAGACACTGCTAATGAACCCATATATGAAGGATGTAGAGAAGGGCTTTCAAAATTATTACTAGCATCTAGGATAATGACAATGAAAAGCGAAGATAACATTAGTGAAAATTGCATGGATAAATGGACTGCATTGTTTAACGAGTATTTGCGTGGGGCAATGAGGTGTCACGCATAACACTTTAGTGAGGAATGGGTAATTTCTTATCCATCAGATGCGAAGGCGTGGAAACACTTTAACACGGTACATTCGGACTTTGCTGAAGAACATAGAAATGTTTATTTGGGTCTTTGCACTGATGGGTTTAGTATGTTTGGTATATCCGGTCGGCAATACTCGTTGTGGCAGTCATAGTAACGCCTTATAATTTACCTCCGGATATGTGCATGCATCGAGAATTTTTGTTCATGATCATTATTGTTCCGGGGCCTAAACATCCAAAAGATCTCTTGACGTCTTCTTGCAGCCTCTGATCCACGAATTACAGAAACCGCCGGCATTTCACCATGAAGGCTGTGCTTATGTGGACCATAAGCGACTTCCCTGCCTATGGGATGTTATATGATGGACAACTCATGGGAAATTATCATGTCCTTACTGTTTGGATCATACTGATGCGTTTCAATTGACGAATAGACGCAAAATGTGCTGGTTCAATTTTCATCATCAGTTTCTGCCATTGGGTCATCCGTATAGAAATAACAAGAAGTTGTTCAAGAAAAACAAAACCGTCAAAGTTCGTCCCCCCCCCCTTTATCTTTCAGGGGAACAGTTGGAAGCGCAAATAGATTATTGCGGTGCTCAACAAACTGCAGAAGTTGGGGGTAACTGGTACAGTGTCCCCGCTAATATACCGGGTGGATATGGGCAGTATCATAACTGGCATAAGCAGAGTATATTTTGGGAACTGTCGTACTGGAAGGATCATCTCTTGAGGCACAATTTGGATGTAATGCACGTCGAGAAGAACTTTTTTGAAAATATCATTCACACGTTGTTGAATATTTCGGCTAAAAGGAAAGACAATTTGAAATCACGTTTGGATCTCCCTGGTATATGCGCAAGGCCTGAGTGGCACATAACAAGCAATGGTAGGGCCTCGATTCCTATATTTCGGCTATCATCAGACGCGAAAAATAGTTTGTTTAAGTGGGTTAAGGATGATGTCAAGTTTTCAGATGGATATGTGGGAACGTTCTCAAGGTGTGTCGAGCAAGGGCAAAAAATTTCTGGAATGAAGAGCCATGATTGTCATGTATTCCTGCAACGACTACTGTCATTTGCATTGCAGGACCTTCTACCAAATCACGTCCACGAGGCACTAGTAGGTATTTTTCTTGTATGTATATATATATATATATATATTTGTAGTTTATTAACTCATACGTGGTACATAATTTCAGGAATCAGGGTATTTTTCAGAGATTTATGTGCTCGAACATTAACTGCGAACGATATCTTGCCGTTGAAATCAGACATCGCAGTTATTCTTTGCAACTTGGAGGATATTTCCTCCCTCATTTTTTTACGTGATGGAACATCTGGTAGTCCACTTACCGCATGAGTTGGATCTTGGTAGACCAGTTTAATTTCGATGGATGTACCCATTCGAAAGGTTCTTCAAACATCTGAAGATGAAACAAAAAATCTCGCAAAGGTTGATTACGTATGTAACTATATATACTTCATGCATGATGAATTGATTACTTTACGATCGAGTGTCGAATGAGTTACATAATTGCCCCAATCCATAAACCAAAATCCTAATGTATATTTATTGTATGTTTATATGTATGACCTATTAGTTTAAACCTTAAACCCTAAACCCTATTTGCATTTTGTTTGATTGTTGAAGTCGCAAATGCCTCGCAAAACCTGGCGGTAAATCAAAAAAAATAATTTGCATGTTTGCCGCGTGGTAATTTTCAGTGCCTTTTTGCGATGAATTTGAGACTAAACTGCTACTAAACTGCGACAAGGTAAAATTCTATATATGCAGCGAAAATCTGGTTGATTTGGCCTCACAACCTCCTCACCACTTCTCTCTACACGATTCTCTCTCTAAAAAACAAGGTAATATTTTTTTTTTTAATTTAAATTTTTAATATTTGTTTTAGAATGGTTAAGAATATAGATGTAGGTTTGGAATAAATATTAGTTTACGTATGGAATTTTATATATTTAGGTTGATAATATTAGTTTACGTATGGAATGTTAGATTTAAGTTAAACATATTAGTTTTTACGTATGGATAATATTAATCATTTTTTTATTGTCTATATATAGATGGCTGATAATGAATATACTGGTTTTTTATCCGCATCCGGTACACATGTACTGCGACGTGGCGGATCTCACTCAAGACACGGAGGTCGTCCTACTACATCCACTTCTCATATCCCAGAATATGTTCCGGAGACGCAGCCATTTCAGCATATGACGCTGGAGCAGCTTTTCGTTAGTCTTGCACGAGGTGTGCTACTGAGATTGGATCCGCATCTTTCGCCTAACACTACATGGTAAATTTATTTTTTTCCAGTTAATTAATTAATAAACAATTAATTTTTAATATTGTTTTAAAACTAATTTTTTCATATTTTTGTTTTCAGGTTCTCAAAAAATGAAGTTGGAAAGGCTGTTAGGAAGTTGATCGAGTGGGATGTCAAAGGCCTGCAGCCTAATTGGAGGAAGGTTCCTCAAGAGACGAGGGATAGATGGTTTCACACTTTTACGGTAATTTAATTTTTAATGTTATTTTTAATTACTAATTTATTTTTTCATACATGATTTTAATTTATAATAATTTTTAAAAAAAATTGTAGCAAAAATACAACTGGGATTCCGAGATCACAACACTGGTCTGGGAATATTTCGACGACAAGGCGATGCATCGCCTTGTCGATCAGTCGGCCGATGGAAAAAGAAATGGCAGAATGACCCAGAGCATGCCATGCCGGAGTGGTTCAACCCGGCAGTTTGGGAGGGTCTCATCAACTACTGGCAGTTGGAGACTTCGAAAGACACGAGCAACAAATGCCGGGCCGCCCGTTACACGAAAGTTGACGGTGAGGAGATCTCAAAGCATGTATCAGACCAGTTGCCCTTTCTGGAACAAGCGCGCCGTATTGTAAGTTGATTTAAATTTATATAGTTTTAATTTTAAAATAATTTTAAGTCACAACATTATATTAATTAACATAATGTTATCATTTTTTAGGCACGAGAGAAAGGTGCTTCGGCTACTATACCCGAGCTGTGGGAGAAGACCCACCGACGCAAGGACGGGACATGGGTTGATCGACGGGTGGAGCAGCTTCACGACAATGTGATTGCCCGAGTGGAAGAAATCACATCGCATCCCTCTCACGATGGTCAAACCACTCATGTTACCCCACTAGACGTAAACCGCATCACTTCTCAGGTAACACAATTCTCAAACAAACTTTAAATACTAATTTATTATATATACATTGTTTAATTACTAATTTTTCCTCTATTCAATTTTAAATTACAGCTTGCTCTCCGGAACAGAAAGAAAAAGCTTGCTTTCATGGGATCGATTCCGATGGATCCGATGGAATTCCATATTTTCATGTTTCGACGTACGCTTCAGATCCACTTAATGATCAGAAGCTAGCAAACACGGAACAGGAGATCAGATCGCTCAAGGAGGAGCAAAGATCGATGAGGGAGGAGCAGAACGCCTTCAATTTAATGTTTGAGTTGCTTGGGGATACGAACCCCATAATTCGGGAGATGAAGAGGAAGAAGAGGGAAACCGCTACTGCAGGTGCAAGTACATCCCGCGATGTTACCTCGGATTATGACGATATCGAATAGCTAGATTTTATTTTATCTGATTTTCGCTCTAAAAAAACTCTTTGATGTATAATATTAATTAAAATTAAATTTTTTTTTTTTTTAATTTACGAAGAATTAAAAATCGAAATAAATAAATTAATATTTTATTTTCTCATTTTAGTTTTATTTATTTACGAAAAATAAAAAAATCGATTTTTATTAAATTAAAAAAATCATGCAAAGGCCTCGCAAAAAATACTATAGTCGCAAAATAGTCGCAAAATAGCTGCAAAAGAACACACGCAAATGCCTCGCAAAACTACTTCCTCGCAAATTGGTCGCAAATCATATCCACGCAAAAGCCTCGCAAAATAAATTCCTCGCAAATGGATAGCAAATAATATCCCCGCAATTGCCTCGCAAAATATATTCCTCGCATATTGGTCGCAAATCATGTCCACGCAAAGGCCTCGCAAAATTAATTCCTCGCAAATGGATCGCAAATAATATCCCCGCAATTGCCTCGCAAAACATATTCCTCTCAAATCCCTCGCAAAATATTTGCGACCAATTTGTGATGCATTTTTTTTACCTCGCAAATTTGCGACGCTTTTGCGGGGATTTTAAATTTGCGGCAGCTAGTTGCAACGATACCAAATTCCTCGCAAATACCTCGCAATATACCATTTGCGAGGCATTTGCGACCACAACAGGAGTCGCAAAAAGGCCTGTATTCTTATAGTGTATACACTTTGACAGTCCAACCACACACAAAGTCTCTCTAGCACGTGGTCCAATTGCTTTTATATCACTCGAGCTCCTAATGAACTTTCTTGGCCCTCTCTTTTTTCTTTTACAACATTCCCTTGAGTCACTCATTTAAATACTAAAAGTATCTAAGACTAAGTACATTAATTTTTAGGTTAAGTATAAAGTGTAAAAGAGATATTTATTAAACATTCAAGCCCTACAAATGTCATCTATCCCACTAGAAACTAAACATTAGACACCATACATGCACTAATCAATGAATCATGCATTAATCAATCAAATTACAAATTTTCTTTTTATTTTACCTCTCTTGTAATAAAAAAAATTTCTTAACTCGTATATTTCATTGTTTCCCTTCGAGTTCAAACCATTAAATAAGTCATCATGCTTATAGATTGACAATAACAGGAAACAAATATAAAATTACGATCCCGTAAACAAATATTTTTCATAATGAAATTTAAAAGTATTTCCACATATCACTATATTTGACTTTCTTTCTTAACAAAAAAATAATAATAACAAAAAATTTGGTAATTAGTAAGTTATTGATGATTTTTTATAATTAAGACTATTACTATCTTTAAATGAAGAAAATTTCCTAATCTATAGTATATAAAAGAAAATATTCAAAAACAACAACAACAAAATAATAAGGAAAATCAAAATTAAAAAAGTCCACAAAAATAAAAATTACTTGAAATTATGAGTTTATGAAATAAGAAAATTATGTTTTAATTTTCTACTAACAAAAAAAATTAACTTAATTCTAAATGTTGAAGTGGCATGTAACTATTGGATGTTTTAAATCCTACACAGAACCAAATTTAGAATATATTATGTTAATATAAATTATTTAAGTGCATGTAAATTAGAATATATTTGAAATTATACCACTTTATTTTATCGGTCTAAGGCTAAGATGATAACAATATCCTTTGAAACTCATATACGCATAAAGTCTAGATTTTTCTCTTCTGTCGAATAACCGAATGGATAACACAAATTATAGAACAACCAAATTATATGGATATGGATTAGAAGCAAGTACCTTCAACTTTTATATAGTATAGATTACTAAAATCTTTTTCAGCATCTCTAAACCTCTCTCTCAAAAACAAAAACAAAAAGATAATAAGGAAAATAAAAAAAAGAGTCCACAAAAATGGAAATTACTTGAAATTATGAGTTTATGAAATAAGAAAATTATGTTTTAATTTCCTACTAACAAAAAAAAATTAACTTAATTATAAATGCTGATGTGGCTTTGTAACTATTGGATGTTTTAAATCCTACACAGAACCAAATTTAGAATATATTATTTTAATATAAATTATTTAAGTGCATTTAAATTATTGCATACGTAGAATATCTTTGAAATTATACCACTTTATTTTATCGGTCTAAGGCTAAGATGATAACAATATCCTTTGAAACTCATATACGCATAAAGTCTAGATTTTTCTCTTCTGTCGAATAACCGAATGGATAACACAAACTATAGAACAACCAAATTATATGGATATGGATTAGAAGCAAGTACCTTCAACTTTTAAACCCCTCCCTCCCTCCCTCTCCCTCTATCTCCCTTTCTCTCTCTAAAAGGTACGTTTGATCTCTCAAAAGTCTATCTTCCATTCTAAATTATATATGGTTTTTTATAATTGAGACGATTACCTTCAGGGGGTGTATGTGTATTAGTATGTGGCATATGCTCATGCAATAATTAATAGTTTGTTTTAGAGTGTTAGTGGAAATCGAACAATTGGTTTGTTGAACCCACAATCTTCTGCAATCCTAATAGAGTAATGAAATGACTAAGGGGGTGTTATTCAATGATGGATTTTAATAGAGTTTAAATCTAAGCATAATCCACTGTTATTCAATCAATGATTCTAAATCATACTTTAAAATCTAGTGTTATTAGATATAGTATTTGTAAATCATGTCTTAAAGATTTTAAAATCTGATGTTATTCAATAAAAGATTTTAAATCCATCATTAAAATCCAGCGTTATTCAACATTAAAATATTATGGAAATCTTTGTTTTTTAATGGATTTGAAATGACTTGTAGATGGAGTTTAATGAACAAATGATTAGAAACAAAATCCAAGGTATACTGCAGAGATTTTAGAATTCACACACATAGATTCCATCAAAAATTAAATCCACACACATAGATTCCACATTTACTATTTTCAATTATTAAATATTGCATATTAGTGTTTCATTTTTCCGTTCTTGCCTTTTTTAGATATTATGTTATCTTTTCTGCATCTTTACAACTCATGGTTAACACTTTTTTTTTTAAACATATAAGTGCATGTATTTTTATATTTGTTTGTGTGTTCTTTTTCATCAAATATTTAGATTTTGCTTTTTAAGTTGTATGTAGTAATCTGTTGATATTCTCGTAGTTTTATTTATGTACAATAGTAAATTATTTATATTATTTTTAATATATATTTTATTTAATTATTAAAACTTTAGAATTAAGAAACTTTCATTTTCTAATCTAAGTTAATTTCTTTTATTATCTTATTATATAAAGGAGAATGCACTCAAAATTATAACTCATTAGATCGTGACATGTGTCATTTTAATTGAGATGATGACATGTGTTAATATACTAACGTATAAAGTTAATTTTAATTTTAATAATATTTTCTTTTTATCTAAAAGTTAAAAGAAAAATACATCATCGCAAAAAAAAAAATGTCCTAACGTAACAAAAAAAAGTCAATGTCCTTCTGTAAAAACAATTGTCATTAAAAAAAGGAAAAATTTGTAAAAAAAATTTCACTAAAAAGGTAAAAGGAAAATTTGTAAAAAATGTCATTAAAAAGTAAAAGAGAAAATTTGTAAAAAATATCATTAAAAAAGAGGAAAAATTTGTTTCATGTCAATACGTTTAAAAAAAAAAAAATGTCATAACCAATCAAAAAGGCCCACTAAAAGGGTAAAAGGAAAATTTGTAAAAAATGTCATTAAAAAAAGGTAAAAGAGAAAATTTGTAAAAAAATATCATTAAAAAAGAGGAAAAATCTGTTTCATGTCAATACGTTTAAAAAAAAAAAATGCCATAACTAATCGAAAAAGAAAGGAAAAAAAATACATCATTGGAAAAATTTGTAAAAAAAATGTCATTAAATAAAAGTAAATGGGAAAATTTGTAAAAAATGGTATTAAAATAAAAGTAAAAGAGAAAAGTTGTAAAAAAAAAATATCATTAAAAAGGAAAATTTGTTTCATGTCAATACATTTAAAAAAAAAAGGAAAAATGTCATAACTAATCGAGAAAGAAAAGAAAAAAATATATCATTCAAGCAAATCATGAATTCGAGAGTTCCAAAAATCGATCAAAGCTATTTTACTTTAAATTTTACCCAACGTGAGTGTGACACGTAGGTAAAATCGTAACTCACCAGATCGTGGCATGTGTTAATTTTAATTGAGATTGTGACACGTGTCAATATATTAATATAAAAATATAATACATCATCGCCAAAAAAAATGTCCTAACGTAAGAAAAAATAGTCACTGTCCTTCTGTAAAAAAAATTGTCATTAAAAAAAAAAAAAAATTGTAAACAAAATGTCACTAAAAAGATAAAACGAAAATTTGTAAAAAAATGTCATTAAAAAAAGGTAAAAGAGAAAATTTGTAAAAAATATCATTAAAAAAGAGGAAAATTTTGTTTCATGTCAGTACGTTTAAAAACAAAAAAAAAGAAAAATGCCATAACTAATCGATAAAAAAAGGAAAAAAATACATCATTGGAAAAATTTGTTAAAAAAAATGTCATTAAATAAAGATAAATGGAAAAGTTTGTAAAAAATGTTATTAAAAAAAAGGTAAAAAGGAAAATTTGTAAAAAAAAATATCATTAAAAAAGGAAAATTTGTTTCATGTCAATACATTTAAAAACAAAAAAAAAGAAAAATGTCATAACTAATCGAGAAAAAAAAAAAATACATCATTCAAGCAAATCATGAATTCGAGAGTTCCACAAATCGATCAAAGCTATTTTACTTTAAATTTTGCCCCGCGTGAGTGTGACACGTAGGCAAAATCGTAACTCACCAGATCATGACATGTGTTAATTTTAATTGAGATTGTGACATGTGTCAATATATTAATATAAAAATATAAATTTTCTTTCTCTACATTATTTATTTCTTAAATCAAAGTGTAGTGTAATTAAAAGGAAATAATAGTCTAAAAAAAAAAAAGACATGTTATTAAAAAATTAAAAGGAAATAGTAAATCAAAAAAACTAAAAAAAGGAAAATAAGACAAATTATTTATAATTGTAGTGTAACTAAAATGAAATAATAGTCAAAAAAAGAAAATAAGACATATTATTAAAAAATTAAAAAGGAATACTAAATAAAAAGACTAAAAAAGAAAAATAAGACAAATTATTTCCAGTTTCTAAAAGTATCAGTGCGGCATATAAAAAATTGATATTCATGAGATTACGACATGTTTTGTTAATACTTTTAAATTTATTTACTAATATATTTTGTTAATTTTCTTACTATTTGTTTAACACTAATGACATATATAGACATAAATTTGATAGAATGTATTATGCATATATTATTTTGATATGAAAATTTTGGGTATTATTGATTGACAAGGAATGCATGGAGTAAAAATATGGTTTTAATATTATGGATGAAATACATGAGTTGTATTGCGAGATGAAATACGTGGAGTTGAAATTCAGTTTGAAACAAAGTTACTAATCAACATCTAAAATAAGTGTGCGAGTAACAATCAAAATCTAAATATTTACATCAACAAGATTTAAGATATATTTCTTACATTTTCATAAATTTTATCTTTATTAAATTTAATCGATTACCGACACGTTTTACTTTATTTTTTATCATTTATAAATAAGTTATAATTAAAACCCCGCGTATTACGTTGGTCCTAATCTAGTAGTTAATAAAAAACCATGACATAATTTTCTTATCTCCTAAGCTATTTCCTATTACCAAAACTACTTTAGAATTTTAGAATCTTCCTAATCTAATTGTCGATTAATTTAGATGATGACGTGTAATATTACTATTAGTTATTTTAAATCCTATGTGAACAGCCTTAGAGGCTAATAGTTTTAACTTTTATATAGTACTAGATTTTGGATCTGCGCTATGCGCAGATTTTTTGTATAAATTTTTCTATAAAATTAGCGACCAATATTGACCAAAACAAAAAATTTAGCAGCCAATAATATTTATTAAAATATTTCTTTTCTATATTGGTGATAATAATAATATACATCCTGTGAAAAACATTCATAACAATTTTTTTATCCTTAAAATTTTCAAATATACAATTCAGAAAATTCTACTAGTGTAAATCTTGAAAATAAAATGAATGACAATGGTTAATATATTTGTGCGTGTTTTTATTGTTTGTTAAGTTATTGGATTTTTAATGTGCAAATTTAATAATTTTTAGTTTATTTTCTTTCTAATATATATAGTCCAATAATTACAGTATCTTTAACTTAGTATTAATAACATAAAAATTTTCATTTTCCACCTATATATTTTCATTCATTAATAATATAAAAGTTAAAGCTATTTGCTTATATAGATTTGGATTATAAGCAAATAGCTTTAACTTTTATATAGTATAAATTATTAAAACCTTTTTCAGCACACACACACTCTCTCACACACTCTCACTCTCTCACACTCTCTCTTTCTCTCTCTCTCTCTCCCTCTCTCTCTGGTACGTTTGATCTCTTAAAAGTCTAGTTTAGTCAATTGATTGTTAGTTTCCACATTTACAATTTTCAATTATTAAATATCGCATATTAGTCTTTCATTGTTCTGTTTTTGTCTTTTTTAGAGATTATATTATATTTTCTATATCTTTACAAATCATGGTTAACATTTTTTTTTTTTACATTTAAGTTGCATTTTTTTAATAATTTTTTTGGGTGTTCTTTTTCATCAAATATTGTAGATTTTATTTTTTTAATTATATGTAGTAATGTGTTGATTTTCTGATAATTTTATATATGTACAATAGTAACTTATTTATATTATTTTTAATATATATTTTATTTAATTGTTAAAATCTTAGAATTAATAAACTTTCTTTTTCTAATTAATTTAATTTCTTTTGTTATAGTTAATAGAAAACCATGACATAATTTCCTTATCTCCTAAGCTATTTTCTATTACCAAAACTAATTTAGAATTTTTTCTTATTAACATAATTTCTTATTACCAAAACCACGACATAATTTTCTATGACCATAATTTTTTTAACTATCGATTAATTTAGATGTTGACGTGGAATGTTACTATTGGTTGTTTTAAATCCTATGTGGATAACCTTAGAGGATGTTGATTAAGCTATATGTAGTAATGTGTTGATTTTCTGATAGTTTTATTTATGTACAATAGTAAAGTATTTATATTATTTTAATAGATATTTTATTTAATTGTTAAAACCTTAAAATTAAGAAACTTTCATTTTCTAATTAAATTAATTTCTTTTGTTATAGTTAATAGAAAATATGACATAATTTTCTTATCTCCTAAGTTATTTCCTATTACCAAAACTATTTTAGAATTTTAGAATTTTTCCTTATTAACATAATTTTCTTTTACCAAAACTATGACATAATTTTCTATTACCATAATTTTCTTAACTATCGATTAATTTAGATGCTGACGTGGCATGTAATTATTGGTTGTTTTAAATTCCATGTGGATAGCCACAGAGGCTAATAGTTTCAACTTTTATATAGTATAGATACTAGGTTTTGGATCAGCACTACGCGCAGATTCTTTGTATAAATTTTTGTTGAAAAATAATGACTAATAATATTTATTGAAATATTTATTTACTAATAATATATATTCAATATATAAAAATATTTATATCGACTTTTATCCTTAAATTTTCAAATATACAATTTAAAAAACCTAGCAGTGTAAATCTAGAAAATAAATTGATTATCAATGGCTAATATTATAATATATTTGTGTATATTGTAAATATTTTTTTGATTTATTGGATTTTTAATATGCAAATTTAATAATTTTTAGTTTATATTCTTTGTAATATTTATAGTCAAATAATTCTATATGAGTAAAATAATTTTTAGTTTATATTCTTTGTAATATTTAGTTGATATGTATATATATGTTACTTGATGATTATTGTACTTATTTTTTCAATTTATTCAAAAGCTATAACCAACTCATAGTTTATATTTTACAGTATCCTTAACTTAGTATTAACAAGATAAAAAAATTATTTCCCGCTTATATATTTTTATTCACTAATTGTATATATCATTTACATTTATAAACAATTTATGTTTTATTCTTATTGTCTGAATCGATCTTTCATTCAATACTAATATATCCTTGTGAATTACTTTATTAAATATCATCTCTATGATAATTTTTTGTGCTCATTGCATCTCAGAAGTAACAGCATAATATATTTAATTTTAATATATAAGCATCTTATTCCAAGTAAAATCTAATTGCATACAATAGTATTTACACACATAATCACGTGTACAAAAAAACTATATACGACATAATATTTTGGGATCTATTGCATACATAGAATATTTTTAAAATTCTACCACTACAATAACTGAATGGACACACAAGTTATAGAAAATTCAAATCAGATGGATTTGGCTTAAAGCAAATAGTTTCAGCTTTTATATAGTATTGAATACTAAAACTTTTTTCAAACTCGTCAAAAACCAAACGGGAAAGTTGCTAGTCGAAAGTGGAAGGTGAAGCAGCCATGGTTTTACTAAGACTCGTGAGAAAAATGTAAGCATTATATTTTGAAAACACTTTAAGCAACACAAACTTAATTGATTTTTTAATCAAGCTCTATCTTTCTAAAAAAAATCAATTAATATATATATTTTGTATCTAATTTACATTCGTATATTAGAAATCTGTTGTTAACATGTTTCACAACAACTTAATATTGTTAGTTACCACCAAATTATGGCATCACCAATATTTTCAGCCAGTTTTACCAAAAAAACATCTTTATTCACCGACTTTTTTTTTTTTTATCTTTCACTGTTATATCTTTTTACTCTAGCTATCATCACTTACATTAATTTTTTCATCGTATTGCATAGTATTTGCTAAATACTAAAAAAAAAAACAAATAATTGAGTGTAGTAAATTTTTTTTATAGGAACTTAACATAATTAGAGATCAAACTCTTAAAATTCAAAACAAAAAATTATATAAGTGACAAAAATATAAAATTAAGTACCTCGATAATCAATTTTTAAAGCGTTCTGCATAACAAAAAAAAAAACAAAGCAAAGAAATATGATTTACCATAATTATAATCTAGTAACATAAGTGGCACATTATTCAAAAAAAATCCAAATTAATTTGCGGAGAGTAACACATATAAAAAATCAAAATATGCATGCATAAAAATTTGAAAAGAACACACAAAGTCACGAACATACTTTAACACACACATATATACATATTTATACATAAACGATTTCCTAAAAAAATTCCTATTTACATTTTTTTTCTTTATTCACTCAATTATACAATTTTCCATTTTTTTGTTTTCATTTGGATCTATCGATTTAGTAATTCCATGTATTAGCGAAATTGTATATGCTTCTTTATTTTATATATGTATATTTTTTCATGTTTACTTTTTCATTTTATTTCATTTCACTTTACATTAGCATTTAAAATTAAGTTAATTTTTTTTTTTTGTTAATAGGAATTTTTTGGGTAATTGTCGGTTCTCATAATTAAAAAACAAATTTTAAGGAAATGAAAAAAATTCCTATTAACAACAAAAAAAAATTAACTTAATTTTAAATGCTAATGTGGCATATAATGATTGGTCGTTTAAAATCATATGTGGACGCATTTAGCTTCAAATAGCATAAATTTTTATATAGTATAGATAGATTTTTGTAGATGCAAATGTTTTTGGAAAATTCAGCATATTACATATTAAAATAAGGGCAATAAAAACATGATTGATGTTTTATTTTAAAATATGATTATTAAAAAGCAACTAATGTTATAATTTTACAATATTTAAAAAAAATTGAGTATTAAATTTTTACATTTTTTACAATTTAAATTATTTTCTATAAATAAAAATAACATTTAAAAATAGGTTTTCCATTCGGATTTCCGGTTGTGAGAAAAATATGTCAAAAGACTCAAAACTAAAATCAAATTATTTTCTAATCGATTTTGGATAAAAAAAGATTAATAAATACTCAGTTCGGCTTGGTTTGCTTCGGTTGCACCAAATTACGATTTTAGATTGGGTTTGGTTTGCCCTATATAAAAGTGTATCTTTACAAATTGGTTAAAACAAGATTTCGGTTTTTGTTTTCATGCCCACCTCTAGTCTCAAACCCAGAAAACTAGACTCCAGGTTTCGCAAAATCTCGTTCTTTTGGGCTTTTTGGCCTTTTAGGCCTTAAACTTTATAGGTGTTAGTGATCCCATGAGACCATTTTGAATTATCGAATATACATAGGGCTGGGAAAAATACCTGAAACCGTAGAATCGAACAGAAATCGATCTGAAATTATCCAAACCGATTTTTCAAAATACCTGAATAGATTATATATGCATGGAACTGAAGAACCGGAATCGAACAGGTACCCGAAATACCCGAAACATAAATTATCTCATAGATATTTTGGTTCTAGGTTGGGTATGTTCGGATAATTCTGATAAATTTTACAATTTTTCTTTATTATTTTTTCGGTTAATTCGGTTAGTTCGATAAAAATAACTAATTTAGGTGTATTATTTTAGTTTTTATAGTTTTTTATTATTATTTTTCGGATATTTTGGATATTTTCGGGTATTTTTAAGTATTTTCGGGTAGTTTGGATAAAAGATAACGGAATCGAACCGAACCGAATGGTAACCGGAATTTTTTGGGTAATTGTCGGTTCTCATAATTAAAAAATAAACTGATCCGGAACCAATTGGAACTGAACCAAAATCGAACCGAAACTATTTTGATATCTATATGGATCCAAAAACCAAACCCAATACCTGAATAAGCAAACTACCAGAGACACTCCGAAAGTTTCTCCTTCTCTTATTTTCTAGAGAAGGTAGGCTTATTATATGAACTTTAATATAACTTACAATCCTACCAAGTTTTTTTATATTAATGTTAGTTTTTTTTTTTGGAGAAATAGTATTAATGTTAGTTGAATTATAGTACGGAGAATTAACTCAATAACCATATTGGAGACACAAATAAAAAATATAGTGTTTACTTCGTATTTAAGTAAGTAACCAATTCAATTACAAAATGCCCACTATATCATTTCCACTAGGACATATTATTATCTTCTGTTTCCTTCATCTATACTATTTCATACTGGTCTATACAGAATAAAATAATTCACCTCATCTCATTCTATTCTTTAATTTAATCTTTTATGTAAATTAATTAAATCTTATGATCATACTAAAATAATACATTTTCGCATCTCACATGATTTAAATTTTATAAACGGACATAGATTCCTCAAAATAGTGAATAGTATTTGTAATTAAAAATAAATTGTACAATATGGGAATACATATAATACAACGTCTATATAAATAAAACACTAACCCCAAAATAAGTCGATTTGGTTGAGGAATAAAGAAATCTGAGCGTCGCGAAGTTAGATTTTGAGGGATCGTTGAAGCAGCGAGTTGGAGCTGTGTGAGGCTTCCGTCTCCAACTATGGCGAAACAAGCAGATAAATGTTGACAAATTATGTTAGCAAGGAAATGTTGTTAATAAGTATACAAGTAGGAATGATTTTGAGGGATCGTTGAAGCAGCGATTTGGAGCTGTGTGAGACTTCCGTCTCCGACTATGGCGAAGCAAGCGGACAAATGTTGACAAATCATGTTAGTAAGAAAATGTTGTCGTATTTGATATTCAAAATAAAAGTTAATAACTAATAAGTGCCTACAAGTAGGAATGAGAAATGTTTTCTTTTCCCTTTGTAAAGTGAATTGCCATATGCAACCATATCGTAAAACGTATAAAGGTCTCGACTATACTATATGAAGGTATAAAATAGAATAGACTCAAACATTATAAATTTAGAGTGTATACCATAATTTTTTGGGTTATGGTTTATGATTTCGAATTTGGAGTTTAGTTTTAAGGATTTAGTGTTCAATTTTGTCGTCGCGAGGTCAGCTGCACATGAAGTTTGAGGACAAGCTTCATTTTGGGGACGGGAGTAATGATGGTGTACAGAACCGAACCAAAGGAGATCAAACCGAACCAAGACACCAAACCAGAAGTATATTCAGTAATTGATTTTACTTTGGTTTGTCGTTAATTACTTTCTGCAATTATTTCCGTTTTAATAAGGAGAATGGTCTTCGGATGGTTAAGGAACCAATCTCCCATTTCCCACTTTTCCTCGTTCGTAGGAGTTGTGACCAGTGGCGAACCTACGTGTATGTACAGTGGGTCATTAAATTAATTGGTTTGAACTTGGTTTAATTTATCTTTTGAACTTGGTTCAATTTACTTTTTGTGGTTCAATTTATGTTTTAAATCATAAACAAAAAATATTTCAAGCCCATCCGAGTTTTTTTAAAACCAAACGTGGTCCACTTTAATAAAACTAAATTTTATTTATACGTTTTAAAATTAAAAACAAAACTGAGCCCACTTCATAACCCTTTTCCTTTAACTAATAATCTAACCTTATTATATGATTGAGAAATTTATTCATGAGTTTTCAACTGCCGTTTACGTTTATCTCTATTCAAGTAAGTTTAGATTATGTTTTCGTTTTCTCAATGATTTTTAGAATTTTTAAAGTGTGTAATTGGGGATTGTTATGAAATTCGTAATTTGAATTGAATTATTTTGTATAATTAGGTGTTTCATAATTATGAGTTTTACCTTATGAACGAATTCATACCAATTAGGCAATTACCAATTTCCAGGCGTGAAGAAGATGTGATTATAATAAACTAATTATGTTTGGATGGCCGACATAGAATCTTGTTAATGAAATCGACTTCTGTTTATAATTTAAAATATTAGAATACTGGTATTCCTTGTTATTTGATTTAGGTTCTTAAGTTTTAGAAAACGTGATTTTGTTTATAGATATTTTATCAAGACTTTTGCTTAATCTAGTTATTTTTAAAAGTAGTATTCTTTTTTGTTTTTGTTTATTTCAGACGAAGCAATGGAAAAGTTTTTCAAACGAAAAGTTCCATCCTCGTTTGAGTCATCTGGTAGTGATTTGGATAATCTACAATGGGATCCTGCAGATCGAAAAAAAATAGTAGATTATCATCCAAACCAAAGAGAAGAGGTAATTCGCAAATATTTGATTAGAGGTCTTTGCCAACCTCGTGGTCATAGTTTTGAGCAAAAAGCGATAGGAAAGACATTGAGACGCTTCAATCTTGACTGGTTTGATCAACACTCTAACTGGTTAGAGTATAGTGTGAAGAAAGAGAAAGCTTTTTGCTTGTTCTGTTACTTGTTCCGAGATAGTGCTGGTAAAAGTGTAAAAAGTGATGCATTTATCACAAAAGGATTCTCTAGCTGGAATAGGTTTAGAAAGTCATTTTCCGAACATGTGGGAGGTGTTAATAGCTTTCATAACAATGCAGTCATGAAGTGTGAAAACTTGATGAACCAAAGCCAGTCTATCAAGCATGCTTTACGTAAACAAGATGACATTACGAAGAATGAATATAGAATTCGGTTGAATGCTTCAGTTGATGCTTCTAGATTCTTGTTGCGCCAAGGATTACCTTTTCGTGGTCATGATGAGACAGAAGAATCTGCTAATAGAGGAAACTATGTGGAACTCTTAAAATACATTGCTGAACAAAACGAAGCTGTGAGTAAAGTTATTTTAGAAAATGCACCTTGAAACAATCAGATGACGTCTTCAAAGATTCAGTTAGATATAACGAATTGTTTTGCAGAAGAACTAGTCAAATCAATTATTGATGAAATTGGTGATGATGTTTTTGGTTTGTTGGTGGATGAGTCTGCCGATGTTTCATTTAAAGAACAAATGGCGGTGGTGTTTCGGTTTGTCGATAAAAGCGGGATAGTCAAAGAGAGATTCATCAATATTATTCATGTAAGTGAGACATCTTCTGTAACTCTGAAATCTGCTATTGATTCTTTGTTTGCTAAATATGGACTGAGCATCAAAAAGGTGAGAGGACAAGGTTATGACGGAGCAAGTAATATGAAGGGTCAGTTCAATGGGCTAAAGTCATTAGTTTTGAATGAAAACGCTTCAGCATATTATGTCCATTGTTTTGCTCATCAGCTACAATTGGTTGTTGTGGCAGTTGCAAAAAAGAATTTTGATGTTGGAGATTTTTTTGATAAGATATCTTTGCTGATGAATGTGGTAGGAGGTTCATGCAAAAGGAAAAATATGATCCGAGAGAGGAATAGAGTGGAGATTGAGAAAGCAATCAATGATGGTGAAATCAGTACTGGAAAAGGGTTAAATCAAGAGATTTCTCTTCAAAGACCAGTTAATACGCGTTGGGGTTCTCACTATAAAACTCTCTTGCATTTGGTTGAGTTGTTTTCTTCTATTGTCGATGTGCTTGGGTATATTGATAATGAAGGTCTGGAAGACTCGAAAAGACGTCAAGCACATGGTTTGCTCGAGTACTTTTATAGCTTTGATTTTGTGTTTTATTTGCACATGATGATACATCTTTTAGGACTCACTGATAGCTTATCAATGGCGATGCAAAGAAGAGATCAAGACATTTTGAATGCTATGTCATTGGTGAAATCAACTAAAAGACAACTGCAGGAGTTTAGGGATGATGGATAGAATTCTCTGATGATTAAAGTTTCTTCTTTTTGTGAGAAACATGATATTGAAAAGCTTGACATGGAGGAAGATTTTGTTGGCTCAAAGAAACCAAGAAAAAAATCTGGAGTAACAAATTTGCATCACTACAAAGTCGATCGCTTATATGTTATTTTGGATTTGGAGCTTGGAGAGTTTGACGATCGCTTTAATGAGGTGAACACTGAATTGCTTATTTGTGCTGCTTCTTTATCTCCTATTGATTCGTTTTCTCAATTTGACCACTCAAAGTTGATGAGATTATCTAAGTTCTACCCGGATGACTTTAGTCATGGAGAATATATATCTCTTGAGCAACACTTAGATATCTACATTGATAATATTGGAAGAGATGAACGATTTTCTCATCTAAAGGATCTTGGAGAACTTGCTCGTATGTTGTTGGAAACACGAAAACATATGTCACATCATGTGGTTTATAGGCTTTTGAAGTTGATTCTGATTTTGCCGGTTGCTACCGCAAGCGTTGAGAGATGTTTTTCAGCAATGAAGATCGTGAAAACAGATCGCAGCAACCGAATTGGAGATCAATTTTTGAATGATTGTTTAGTTTGTTTTATCGAGAAAGATGTGTTCGAGACTATTACAAATGAGACCGTCATAAAAAAGTTTCAAAGTATGAAAGATCGTAGGGTACTTTTGTAGAAATAGTTTATATTTTATTATGGATTTTTTCATATTTTTAATATTTTTTAATTATATATTGACCTCGATAAAAAAAAAATCTGGGTTCGCCACTGGTTGTGACTCCACCATTTGCTTCTTGTAATTCTCTTCTATTTAATTAAATGAAAAGCCAAAAATAGGCAATATCAATTGCTAACAAAAATCTCTTGTTCTTATTGTTATCGTATTGTTCTGTTTTCAAGTTTTGACAACCATCAAAGCTATCAGAAACCTTCATCTTCATCGGAAGACGAAACCCAACGACATCGGATCTCCAGTTCTCCACCACCAACTCTCGAGTTGCATGCTTTGTTTCTTGATTTTTGTATTTTGTCGATGATGAATTCTCTGGTGAGAATCGGTGGTGTTAAAGGAGAATGGGTGAGAAGAGCTTTGACGACTTTGATTGGATCGGTGGTAATTGGATTGTAATCGGGTGGTAATTGGATCGTAATCGGGTCGTAATCCGGTTTTAATCCGGTTTAATATCATTTTAAATGGTTAAGATGTAATTTCAAAACAGGTAAACCAACTAGAATCGATATATGTGGGTTCTGCGGTTTCTAACTTTTTTTGGGATGATATAAGTTTCAAACTTTTATTTCGGAGAGATATATGTTTTGAACTTTATTTTCGGGAACATGTATAAAGAAATCTTAGTTTGGACTGCATATATAGTTATACGATAGTTCTCGTGGAGAAATAGATCGTCGATTTTTATTTTATAAATATAGTTTAAATATAGTTGCTTAACCTAAATCCTAATCAACAAGAAACCGTAACCCCATTTTGTAAATCTTGAGTTTTCCACAGGCCAGCTGGTGTCGTAATAATCTAAGTATAAGAAAATCAAATTATCAAACCAAATATTTTAAAAACACATGAAGTCATATTTATAAGATGTGAAAGACTCGGTTTGTCACAAGTTTTGAATAGGACCTTCCTCCTCAAGCAAGATATTTTCGTATGATTTTCGAACTATATACATACTTACAGTGATATTAAATTATTATAGTGTATATTTTTAATATATTATATGCATATGACGACTGAATGATTAATTATTCGTCTCCACAAGTTACTGGATGATTAATAATTCGTCTCCACAAGTTGCCTTGCACCACACTAAATATAAAGAGAAGATAAAACCGAATAGGTAAAAGGGACGTTTACCAAAATATCAACCTAATCTCCCCCAAACCCATTTTTCCAATTAAGTTTATTATTAAGCACAATCAACTCTGTAAAATTAAAGTATACTCGTGACCACTGATTATTTTTGATGGTATATAATTGAAAACCACACAAAATATAATCAACATGACATAAGAGTCTATGAAAGTTGTATCCTTTGACACGGCACTTTTGTTAAACGGGTTAATTAATTATGATAAATTTTCTAAATTTGAGATTGTTATGGAAAAAAAAATTACAGTTTTTCTTATTTTTCATATTATATTAATTGTATTAAATCGTCCTTTACATCTAAGAATTGTTATCAATAGGGTATCAAAATTTCCATAGAAACCACACTAATTTGGGGCGGAACAATCTCCCACCATACTTTCTCGTTCTTATCCTTTTTCATTTTCGTTTTGTTTCTTTTTCTTCTTCTTAATTTTAGATATTAATATATATATATATATATATATATATATATATATATTGTACTAGCATTTACATCGTGTTACAGACAAACAAAAACTATGCATCTTTTAATGCAATAAGATCTTTGAATGAATTACTGTGACAAAAGCAATCGCGATATAATAAAATGTAAAATGCATGCATCTCCTGCATTGGTTGATAAATTTCCAGATATGTATTTTAATTTTCAATTTCGGGAGGTGGGCTCCATTTTGTTTACTACATAACTAAATATATATACACTATATGATTAATGTTTCAATTATTTTGTATTAGTATATATGTATGGGTTACAAATGCTTCTTGCATTAAATAGTTGGTGGTTTGGTGGTTCTAATGGACTATTCAAAATCACTAGTTCAATTTTATTTGGGAGACGATGGTTTACATTTTATATACTTGTATTATCAACAGCTGATTTCGAACACCAAAAAAAATTATGAACCAAAAATCTTGATATATAAAAAAAAAAAAAAAATTCTTCATGCGTGGTACACCAAAATAATATGGGTTCTAACTTCTAAGAGGATATTTAAGTTAAAGTGGTGCAATAATTATTACATCGTTGCATGTTTGTAAGATAATTCGAAATCCAGAATCAGAACCAACCAACCAAAAGAATTTGGTCAGAAACTAAACTGTCTTCGGTTACAATTAAAATATCAAAGGTGTTAACATACTAGTCCGATTTATTTGCTTTACTTGACGGATTTCTTGCAATTTCTTTTAAATCGCCTTACGTGGGTTTTTTTTTTTTTGTTACATCGCCAATATATCAGATTTATTGATGAACTTTTTTCAGCCAATTGGTAGAAAACACTTGATCCATTTTGTAGCATTTTCGCCAGATTAACTACATAAGTTGAAGCCATAGTAAATTACTAAATTCTATCAATTTTTTTTCCTATAAACAATTCAAATTTATATAGCACAAAGAATTAAACCATTAAGTAAGAAAAGAAGAAAATGACCCGATGAGTGAAAGGGACATTAGAAACTGCCTCGTTGTCCGCCATGAAATATTTTAGAGGAGCACATCGTTAATCTATAGATTAGTGGGACACCTCCAAGTTTAAACAATTATCGTTATACCTAATGACACTTAATTAATGTTCAATTCATCAATAAATAAATTAATGTGTGTTTGTTGGCTAATCCTCGGAACATAATCCATCCCAAACTTCCCTATATATATACACTACTCCCATACGATCCATTCATTGCTCTCTCTCTCTCTCTCTCTCTCTCTCTCTCTCTCTCTCTCTCTCTCTCCACAGTAAACATGGGAGCTCTCGATTTTCTCTCTGACTATCTTTCTGACTATTTCTACGTCTCGATAAGAAAACGGAAGAAGCGTAAAGTCATGCAGGTGACTAATTAAAATCCATAAACGGCGTTGTTTAGCTCTTGTTTTGTCGTTTATTAATTGCTTAACCTTTTGTTTCCATTTGATAAAGAGCAGACGGTGAATATAAGGGTGAAGATAGACTGTGATGGATGCGAACGCAAAATCAAGAACGCTGTTTCCTCCATGAAAGGTTCGATCCTCAAGCCAAGGCTCATCTAGTCAAACAACTTTCGTATTAATTAGGGCAAAATTTAATTGTGCTACAAGTAAATTAATTTTCACCCACACGAAAACTATGCAACCACATATAAGAAAACTCTAAACTTTGACTTTCTACCGTAACAATATAGCCACGATTTATGTAATCTGACGTATCATGTTTCCATAAACGCAATTCCCTTTCCAAATCAGCGAAACACGGCCTTATACTAATTTATACACCACTCGTTTTTTTTTTTTTTTTAAGGAGCAAAATCTGTGGAAGTGAATAGAAAGATACACAAAGTGACGGTGAGTGGTTACGTGGATCCCAAGAAAGTGTTGAAGAGAGTGCAGAGCACTGGGAAGAAAGCTGAGTTGTGGCCGTACGTTCCGTACACGATGGTGGCTTATCCGTACGCCGCTGGAGCTTACGACAAGAAGGCCCCACCGGGTTTTGTCAGGAAGTCGGAGCAGGCTCAGGCGCAGCCGGGAGGTACAGACGATAAGCTCATGTCTCTTTTCAGCGACGAGAACCCTAATGCCTGCATCGTCATGTGAATGAGTTTAGCACTTGACGTTTATAGTTAGTACGTATAATAGCGTTTTATGGAGTTTATATTGGAACCTTTTTTGTTAATGTATAGAATCAGAAGCAAAGCAACTTATAGTAATTACTAATACTATAATATGTGTTGTTTAGTTGTTTTCATACTCTGCGTTTAGTTACTATATAGTGGCTGTTTATCTCACATACTTGTTAAATTTGTGTTTCATACGGCATGCAAAAATTAAGATTTATGTTGGAAGCATAACCTTATATATATACGCCTCAAAATGTTATACTATATTTTGGGTGTTTAATTTGGATAAACCAAATGAATATTTGATGCGAGCCGGAAGAAAAAACACAAACACAATATTAATTTAGCTACAATGTGGTTTTGTTGTCTCAGTGTTCAGAAAACTAAAATTAAATCTAAACCAAATTGAGAAAAAAGTTAATTTAGTTACAATTCCGCGTTCAGTGTGGGAAATCATTCATCACGGCGGCATTCTTCCTTATCTAAGAAAAATATTCTGTAATCAAAGGATTAGTATGGCGGTGGATAATCAAATTATATATTTGGTTATTTCCAAAAAAATATACTAGAATAGTATCAAATTCATATCCTATCGAACAATATAAGTATTTAAATAACTATCTTAGACCAATATTATTTTGTATTCAATTTGATACTAGTAAAAGAGTTTTGTGGAGGCAGTGATTGGTTAATAAAAAGTTGATTGATTCTATGACGCTTGAGAAAATCTTTGGCAAGTGAAAAAGCCAAACATCAAAACAATTATATTACATCTCTGCCCTTCTGTTGCACAACTATGACACGTGTAAGATCTGACGGTAAATATTTTATTCCTGTGGGTCCCATTGTATCTCTACGTAATTAATGGTATTGATCCTCGGTGGAAGTAGATATGTCGCTGATGATGTCTTTTGGATAAGATAAGATATTTGTTAGTCAATAAAAATTTAATACTACTAGAAAGTAAATAATTCAATATGCAATTCTTCTTTTTATGCGCTCATTTTTTCAAAACAATTTATTAAAATTTGGATCATAGCATATACTGCCGACCACCAGTAAAGGGACAAGTTTTGTTGTGAATAACTTTTAATTGCGTTCCTTATAATATTACGCGGTTGGTTAGGGAAATCATTCCATATATATATTTTTAAAATTATCTAACCTCGCTAGAAATGATTGATTGATGATATTTCTCATAAGCTATAACCACTACGAAATTTTCAAGATTAGTCTACGAAAATAACATGATCAGAAGAACATATCCCATTGACACGATGCATTGTCCAAATTTAACCAATAAAAGACTTCCCGAGTTGACAAAAACAATTAAAAAACTTGTCAGTACCTCAGTCATTATATCTCAAAATCTAATTCGATGTAGCATCGAACACGTATATTATGGACAATTAAATTACAACGAATAAAGAACTAAATACATCATATTGTCAACAAGAACTATAAAGATATACCCTCCCAAAAAAAACTAACTACAATAATACGATCAGAAGACATGTAAGTACATCATTGCCGGGTGATGATGCATGACTAATTATTAATTACGACCCCCATCAGTTTCTAAAAATCTATTATGGCATGTGAAAAGACACGAAACAAATTGACAGATGAAGAGTAACAAAGCAAACGCGTGGCGTAGAACATAGATAGAGACTTGGGAATTAGGACTTAATTAGGAGTCAATGTTTCGTTGATGCTGGTAGGATATATCGACCAGGTAAGGCCCATGGTTAAGGAGCTTCTGGGTCATTGCCACGTGTACGGTGTTTGGGACATTAACGGCTAAATCATTCGACTTGAGACACTAATTACGGCGAAGTATCCACCGGAAACAGAGGATACTATTGAAATGTGCAGTTTACATCAAGAGTAAATACCATATGTAATGCTGGCTATGGATCTAACAGATCATGTGATCAATACGAATCGTATTAATGTGAATTTTGTAACTACGTTTTTGTGTGAAAGGAACGTATATATTTGGACTATCGGAGGTGGCAACTCCCAAATTTAAAGTGATTGACATATAGTTTTGATACATATTATATATAAGTGTTTTATAGCATTTTTGTTGTTGTTGTGTATAATTTACTAATTGTTGTAGGTTATGATTTCGAGTTTCTTAGTAGATTTTTACACAAAATCAAAATGATGGTTGCTATATACGATGGTCATGTGTGTTCCACGTTAGTATATTTATTGTGGAGTCTTAAATTCGTTTGTCTACTGATATATAATGGTTTTTATCGGTTTTCAACCATGATATTCGTTGTTTTAACGAGTATTTTATGTGTTTTTAGAGTTTTTTCATGATTGGAACACGTACGTTTGGAAGGAATCTAAGGCATAAAGAGTAAAGAATGGAGTAAAGGAGCAGAAAATGAATCAGATCGATCGATCCAATCTCAAGCCAAACCATTGTAACCTTTTGGATCGACCTGTGAAGCCCAGATCGATCGATCCATCATCAGATCGAACGATCCATCATCAGATCGAACGATCCACACCTTGGATCGATCGATCCAGTTTTCCGTAATAACTCAGATCGACCAAATTCAAGCAGATCGACCGTTCCATGCTCAGATCGATCGATCCACACCTTGGATCGATCGATCCATACCAAATCGACCTGAAAAAGGAAAATTTCAATTTCCTTATTTCACTGGAGTTTGCCTTTTCTTTTCAACCAGAACGTGTTTATTATATATATTCGAGTTTGAGCCATTGTTTAGGCTACACAACATTACACGCTTTATTTTTTTATTTAGACTTTTTGATTTTTGCGATTTGTAAGCTCTGGGGAGACGAAACTCTGACTCTACATCTTTTGAAAAGATTTCTGAATCCTTTTGGATTTCTAATTATATTATCATGAGTTTTTCTTTATCTCCTCTTTGTTTCTCTTCATCCATGTCTGAGTAGTTTCATAGTTAGGTTTACGGTTTCAAGGGAATTTATGAATCATTAAATCAGACATAGATAGGAATTTATCATCTTGTCTTCACCTATCGTTCTTCGTATTGCTTAGATTGAATTGATCACTTAATCTCTTATTTAGGGTTTAATCTATGTATCAAAAGTGTTATACATTGCTTGATAGAACATAGGTGAGCGAATTGTCCTTAGCCAACGAAAGTTGATGCTAAGAAAATTCGTGAACATATCAAATCTGCTCGTTAATGCTTGTTTAGAATTCTAAGATCAAACGACAGTTTAGACTCTTAGGTTGCTAGATAAAGTAATTGATACCACGACAGTGGATTGGTTATATATTCATGTTTGAGTTCAAGACTGCGCTTATTGTTCCCTGAATAATTGCATGGTTCATGATCTCTAAATTCCTGCGAATCGTCATTGACCTAATGTTTTGCTTAATTGATATTTACATCGTTTTTAATTGCTATTTTCTTTTCATATTGCAAACAACCACCATATTGATATCTTAGCTTAGTTTCATTTTTAAGGATTCGTAGTGTGATATTTGGTTCTCGTGGATTCGATCCCTGAAATACTACTTCGTTTGCTGTGCATTTGCAGTGATATTTTTAGGGTTAAAACTTTGTGTATCATCTAGATAAATACATGCATTGATTAATTGATTTTTGTGTGATGAAAAATTATATTAATAACTAAAGTGGCGTAACTCAATAGTGTTGTTTGAAAACATCCCACCATCTATGACCATCATTGTGATTTGCCTCTGATCATTGTAAACATATTAAGTAACATAGATATTGAAATTCTTACATGTTTCGATATTAGTATGAATTTTGATCTTTGACCTATTTCGGTTACAAGAAGAAAATATACATTATAAAAAAAAAACATATTTAAAATTACAAAATATAATGTAATCATTGTATGTATAGTTTTTAAAGTGATAGAACGAAAGCAACGATAATCAGTTTAACTAAGGGATTTGAAAGAATTTTCGCTTAGAACATGCTTCTTGAACTTGTTGAAAGCTCAATAGATTTATCAAATGGTGCAACTGGATTTACATTTTGTGGGATAAAATTAAGTGGGATACGTCATTCATGTGCATCCCATAAAAAAGTTACCATTTACGAAAAATAAATTTTATTTCATTGAATCCCGTGACATATGTGGAATTATGGAGGAATAGAGTTAAAAACATTCCAAAAAAAAAGGAATACAAATATATAATAAAAAGAGTTTTCTGCAAATAAACCTTTAAAGTGACTAGGGTTTGCAACTTTACCCTTCAGGTCAATTAAATGCACGTCAACCTCTAAAGTAAGAGTCAACCCGCAATATAACCCTCGGCCGTGAATAGATTTTTCAATCTGTATATAACCGTGTATAAGCACTCAAAACTACGTCGTTTTATATATTTTAAAGAAACCAAAATTATACATAATGGAGATTCGAACCCATGACATGAAAGATTAGCACCCAACACTTTACCAATTATGCTAATACATATTTAATTATATTGTAAACATATTTATTTATAAAGTTTACAATATAATTAAACTCCTGATTGGTGACGGAAGCAAAAATTCATCGGGAATTGAGAAAAGACGGGAAGAGAGTAACGAATCTGGTGATGTTGCTGGATTCGAATTCTAGAAAAACGGCGAAGAAGTACGCCGTGGCAGGGCTTTTGGGATTGTCGGGGAGCGAGAAGAGTAAGAAAGTGATGGTTTCCTACGGAGCAATTGGGTATCTGAAAAAGCTGTCGCAAATGGAAGTAATTGGCGCCGATAAGCTCCTGGAAAAAGCCTTCGAAGCCAAAATTCCGGCGACAGAAATCCTCCGCCACGAGAATTGATAAAAGTATAAAGATTACACATTTTACCAATTGTAATATTATCAGAGCTCTCTTGTTTAGCGAAAGAAGAGATTGACTTGGTTTTTTAATTTTTGATGTTTGGTTTCTTCTAATTTCATCATTCTTAGTCTCATACTTTTGATTTTATTTTCGGATGAAGAAGAAGAAGCCATAATTAGGTTTATGGGTTTTTGCCCGTCCTGTATTGGTTTATAAATAAATATGTTTACAATATAATTAAATCTGTATTATCGGTAAAGTGTTGGGGTGCTAATCTTTCATGTCATGGGTTCGAATCTCCATTATGTATAATTTTGGTTCCTTTAAAATATACAAAACGACGTAGTTTTGAGTGCTTATACACAGTTATATACAGATTGAAAAATCTATTCACGGCCGAGGGTTATATTGCGGGTTGACTCTTACTTCAGAGGTTGACCTGCATTTAATTGACCTGGAAGGTAAAGTTGCAAACCCTAGTCACTTTACCCTCCAATCCCTAAAGTAAGAGTCAACCCGCAAATATAACACTCGACTGTGTATTGATTTTTTAGTCTGTATATTTTTGTGTATAACCTATCAAAACTACGTCGTTTTAGCTTATTTTTTTACGAGAATAAAATTGTAAAATTGGAATTTGAACCCACGACCTTAAAAAAAACACACGTGTAACCAACTACGCCAAAATAATTTTCAATAATATTACAAACATACTTGTTTATATACCTGAACATAAAAATTATAAAATCATTACAGAAAATCCGGCTACGGCAGAGACGGAATTTACCGATCACTTCGTCCTATGCTCGTTCTTCCCAAAGATCCAAACACATCGTTAGTCTTTTTCTTATTCTGTAATTCCTCTTCTTACTCGTCCAAGCTTGCTCTCGCCGACTCCGATTCCGGCGATTCCTTATCTTTCTCAGACCTCAAATCCGTCGTATCTAGACTCGCTCACGGGTTTCTCCGTCTAGGTATTCGTAAACACGACGTCGTGTTGATCTTCGCTCCGAATTCTTATCAGTTCCCTCTTTTTCTCTTCGCCGTAACCGCAATCGGCGGCGTTTTCACCACTGCGAATCCTTTTTACACTGTGAATGAGGTTTCGAAACAGATCAATGACTCGAATCCGAAGATTATTATCTCTGTTGAGCAATTGTTCGATAAAATCAAGGGATTTGGTCTACCCGTTGTTCTACTTGGATCTGGAGAATCCGTACAGATTCATGGATCGAATTCGAAGATTCTCAGTTTCAACAACGTGATGGAGCTCTCCGAGCCAATTTCAGATCTCCCGTTCGTCGACATTAAGCAATCAAACACAGCTGCACTATTGTATTCCTCAGGATCCACGGGAATAAGCAAATGAGGATCTTAATTTTGAAAATCCTAAATCGAGTGGGGATAAAAAGATAGAGATAAAATGGCTTTTGTACAAAATTAATTTTTATGTTTAGGTATATAAACAAGTATATTTGTAATATTATTGAAAATTATTTTGGCATGGTTGGTTATGCGTGTATAATTCTTTTTAAGGTCGTGGGTTTGAATTATAATTTTACAATTTTATTCTCTTAAAAAAATAAGTCAAAATGACGTAATTTTGATAGGTTATACACAGGAATATACAGACTAAAAAATTAATACACAGTCAAAAGTTATATTACGGGTTAACTCTTACTTTAGAGATTTGCCTGTATTTAATTGATCAGAAGAATAAAATTGCAAATCCTAATTACTTGAAAAGTTTATTTGCAAAAAATTTATTAAAAAATATATTAAATTTAAGATTCTGTTACCAGTTTACCCATCTAATTAGTTGAAATGATCGGAAGTGGTCAAACTTTCAGATTTTCTACTAACATTTTGTTATATATGCTTTTAAAGTCTAAAGATTTCGTTTAGATTTTTTCATAATATTTTATATTAAAAAAAAGAACGGCATTTTCTTTCTTCTTACAAGTATAGACACGACTATGCTTAAATTATCAAATCAACAATCAACTGACTGAAGAGTAAAGGTAAACAATAGTACTATCGCTCATCTTTTTTTCTAAATTTTTTATTAACTCTAGTTTGTGATGTATATATTCTTGTGGTCAAAAGAAGCTTTGAAAAATGATGATAATGATTTACAGAATGCCAATGTATTTCAATGAATTTTTTATTGATATATTAGCTTATATGTTCATATTTTTGTAGTCGTTTTCTTGTTTTATTGAATTTTTTATTTTTTTGGGGAGTTTATTGTTTGCTTAATGGTGCTCACGTGGAATGTGTATATGATTATCAATTTGCAGTCCCAATTTAGTTGACTTTTTTTATAGAATCTTTTGTTTAAATATATTATAAATCATAGAACACATACCGTTCAAGAACTTGAAGCTATATATGTTCGTCTGAAAGGAAATGACCGATATTAGTCTTATTTTAGTGGATTTGTTGGAGCATTAGACGGGACATATGTACTAGTTATGGTGATACCAGGAAATGAATCCATACGATTCATAGGTCGAAAAAGAATAACGAGTCTTAATGTTTTGGTCATGTGCGATGCATATATGCTTTTTACGTATTATTTTGTTGGGATGGCAGAGCCAACTCATGATGTTCGAGTCTTAGCAACAGCGATTAGAGATGATCATATGTTTTCCACATTTTCGGAAAATAAATATTATCTTGTAGATTCTGGATATGCCAATCCCGAGGTTACTTAGCGCCGTCTAGAAAACAATGCAATTGTGGTATAAGATATCATCTACAAGAGTTCTTGAATGGTGAAGCTCCACGAAATAGAAAAGAGATGTTTAACAGATGACATGCATCCCTTCGTTCTGTAATTGAACGCACATTCGGAGTTTGGAACAAAAAATGAAAGGTTTTAAATGAATTTCCAAAGTATGATATTTATGTACAAAGACGTGTTATATTTTCTACAATGGGACGTCATAATTTCATCCGCCATAACAACATTAGAGATGTTGAGTTTGAGGAAGCAGACGCTGCAAAAGATGTTCTACATGGTCAACGAAATATTAATGATGACACAAATGATGATCGAAGTGTTCGAGTTGAAGAGATACTGAAGCCGGAACTTATATGAAAGTTGTTCGTGATCAAATTGCTAAAGAAATATAGATTGCAAAATCTCGTGTATCTCGTTCCATCGTTAGATATTAGGTTCAATAATACATTTAGTTTAAGAATTCTAGAACTATGTTAATAAAATTAAGTTTCTATGTTAGCAACGTTTCTTTGATTTTCTTAATAACATATATGTTAGTGTTATATACATTTTTGGGTTTTATAGAATATTATTTAATTTTAATCATATTTATTTTGCATTCCATTCTATTCCTTTAAAAATCACCATTCATCTTACATAAATATTTGTCTGCAATTATTCATTCCATTCATCTTATTCATTTAACTGCCATTATTTCATTCAACTCTATTCCATTTCTTTTAATTCATCTTATTCCAAACATTCCAAAATTTGACTACCATTTAGACCTAAAAATAAGGAATAGAGAATATTCTTCTCTTAAAAGTAAAGACAATTTTTTTATAATTAAAATCAACCACTAAATTAAACATTAAGCCTAATAAACTATTTATAAAAACCCTAATCTTAATTAAAATATAAAATCTATTAAAATACATAAAATATAAATAATACAAATTATCCAATTAGTGGAACTAGAAAATCAAATCCTTCGAGATGACATCTCATTACGATTCTTTTATTTTTAGGTGGGATAGAAACATGTTACCCTTCTTTTATTTTCGGGGAACACTCGTATTTTGTTGGTTTTATTTCTGTGGTCGTATAGGTCTACGATTTCGGATAGTTCGGATAATTTGGTTCGGATAGTTCAGATAATCGGGTAGATTGGATAGTAATAATTCTATCGAAAATAACTGAAACAAATTTCGGTTCGGTTTGATTCGAATATCGGTTAGTTCGAATATTTTTTATCGAAATTACCTGAAATTTTGGTAATTTTATTTAAAATCGGATAATTTTGGGTATATCCAGATAGTTCGGTTCGGTTAAGTTCGAAATTTTAAAAATATATTTAAATTTTGATATATATTTGGGTATAAATCGGTAAAAACAAAAAAAAATCGGTTATCCGTTCGGTTAGTAATAACCTAACCGAATTATCCATTACCCGATCTCATTTTAGCATCTGGCCGAAATAATCTAACAAGTAATTGCCTATTAACTGAACATGACCGAAATAACCAAAACTCGGATCGATTCGAATAAAAATCCCAGTATAGTATGAGTCGCTCGCTTTATATTTCTTCAAATTTAGATGATAATTTTATATAACAAAAAAAAAAAAAAAACATGTTACCCCTTCTATAACAGAATCATTCATTGATGGGGCAATATGGAATGGGTCTTGTTTTTCGTAAACGGCCCAAACTAGATTTGAGGGCCGAATGTTTTAAGACAGCACAAATCAAATGAACGCCCAAAAATAATATGAAGTGATTTTCAATCGATATTGATAGTTCCAATTTAAAATATATTTATTTAAAATTTTGTTATCTATATTTATTTCGCCATTTGATAAACCATGCTATCTAAATAATCGCTTAAGATTTTGAATAAAAATTATCAATTATTTTTTAATTTCTTTATAATATGATTATTTATCGTTTTATTTTCGTCACGTATATATTTTTGATTTTTGGAATATAATTTATTTTCTTATGTAATTTTTTTTTACATTTTTGTGTGTTTCTTATATATATAGTTAATTTATTATTTTATTAAATTTTAGCCAAAAAAATTAGATTAAAATATTGATTAATTAAAAAAATAAAAAAAATGTTCAAGAATATTAAAACGAAATCCGACTAATTTACTTATTTGCTGTTTTGAAATCGATATGAAATGGGCGAAAGAATTCAAATTCGGCTGAACCAAATAACAAATTTTTCCCAAAAAAAATTATAGTTGGGTTAAGAAATTTTGAAAAAATATTTGTCTTTAATTCATAAACCAAAAAAAAACTTAAAAAAAAATCTAAATGTTTACTTTTAAATGATGTGACAATATATTATTTTATTTTAAAATTCAATTAAATACATTCAATTTAAGTTGGGAAATTTATATAATTATATATATGCTTTTTTATATTCAAAATTTCTGTTTTAATTTTTCTAATCTTTATTCATTTTTTTATATTGTATTTTTAAATTTTTTTTTCTAAATTTTTTGTTGTGTGATAATTAAAAGAAGACAATAAATAGAAGAATGAAAAAGTTTATTGAATAATTAGATTTAGTTTTAATGTAATTACTTTTTTTTTTTAATGATGTTAATGTAATTACTCTTTGTTGATGATGTGGATGCTTTAAAATGATGATGTGGACACTTTAAGAGGAGAGGAAATTCTCCTATTATATAATAGATTTGCTGATAAAATTTGCAGTGATTAGATGCAGCAACCAGAAACGTGACGTCAAACGAACAAAGTTTAGTTATTGTGACTAAAAAATAAATAAAATAAATTGAATTAAAATAATTAAAGTAAAAAAATAAAAGTTAATAAATTAAATTAAATTAAAAAAATTGAAAATAAAGTTTTGTTATTCATTAATAATATATTTATTCATCAACAATTGTCTAATTCTTGCGTTCGATTACTATTTATATTTATGATTTTTATATTAATGAAATTAAAAAATTCTTATTGATGAATAAATATACATACATTATATTTCCTCATTTAAAAATATACAATTTAATAAATTGTGATTATATTAAGAGATTTTTATTTTTTATGATATTTTTATTTCTATATAAATGAAATTAAAAAAATTATGATGAGATTTTTATTTTTATGAGACTTTTATTATGTTATTTTATATGATTACATTTGATTAGCACTAATATTTATAAAATTTTGTTAATTACATTTAATTTTCTTTTTGATGCTATTTACATAATTTGTATTTTTTTATCTAATAGTTATATAATATTATATATTTTGAATTCAAAAATTTAAATTAAAAAGTAAATTGCAGCGATAGTCAAACGAATATCATAATAATGAGTTGTAGTGACACCAAAATGAACAAAACAACATGCCTAGTCGATATCGCCAACGATTAACGACGTTGGTTGCTATCGCTAGTGACCGACAAAAGAATATAGCCATATTAAATCGTGAGGTCATAACATTTCATATACTTTATTTTCATAACAAATTAAGTTTCTAAATTCATGAAATGATGGAAACGAGAGAGAAAAACATGAGTACGCGGGGTTTATTTGAAAAGAAAGAAGAGTTAGACTCTGATTAGTAGGCGTTTTGGTTTATTCGTGTCCGAATTCTGGGTAATTGTGAAAATTTCTGTCCAATGTTTGAGATTGTGCATTTACATACCCGAACTCAATAAAATTCAAATTTTCCTATTCAAACTTATAAAATTAGGCGTAAACATACATAACGGGTTATGGTGTTAGTTTATCCGTTAAATATGCTGACTGGGATGCTGAGTCATTTGAAAAATTAGATGAGTTTTTGGCTTATTCGTTTTCCAACTCTAGGTTTATGTGAAAATACTTTCCCATTTTAGTCTTTTGAATATTTTTCAATTTTAACAATTTTCGATTTACGAATAATAATATTTAAAATAAAATATATATCAAGACGATTTAATATCGTTTCGGCTCCTATTTAAATTTTGATCAAATTTATCAGTTCTTTTCAAAAAAATTTAAGTTTTATATATATTTATTTGATTTTAAATGGCATTGAGAAGTAGTTTTTTATAAAAATTGTGATTAAGTTTAATGAGTTGCCATGTTATAATGAAATTGGTGAGAGCATTTGTGGAGTTTACACATAAATATTTTCTCCAAAATCACTTCATAAATAACGTTAAGTGGATTACCATAACAAATACAAAATAATCAAGCAAAAAATTTATTCAGACTTTGGGAAGGTATTTTCACAGATTCCTAGAGTTGGGGTACGAATAAGTCGAAAGTCCATTTGACTTGTCAAATGATTCAGCATCTCAGTCAGCACATTTAACGGATAAACTAATACCGTAGCCCGTTATGTATGTGTACGCTTAATTTTATAAATTTGAGTAGAAAATTTTGAATTTTATTAAGTTCGGATATGTAGAAATATTGTCTCAAATATTGTGCAAAATTTTTTGCAGTTATCCAGAGTTCAGACACTATCTAAATAAACCGAAACGTAGTAGACATTGTTAGCGTAATATAATTATCATTACTTTTTATTCAGATAAATATATGTCAATCAGAGTAATTGATCTGAAAATAAATTGGAGTAAAATAGGTGGAATTGTGCTATATTTTCCCACTACATTTTAGAGGGAATATTAACGCTAACTTTTGACATTTACTCTTTTTTATCTGTTTATTTCTTCTTCCTTCTCCTATTTACTCCACAAACTTACCGATCATAGTCTTAGGTTTCGAATGGTCATATTGCTGTGCAGGACGGAATAGTCCAAATAGACATATATCTATATATTTTATTACTATTAAGTACGAACGATGAGGGATGTAATGTCTTCGTTCAAAGTCTAAGTTAGTAGATTGGCAATGAAGATTATTAAAATTAAGGAAATACTAATGATGTGATTTATGGTTCTCAAATAGTGTAATTTTTTTTTACTATTTCCGATTTTACTCTAGGTGGAATTTAACTCGATATTTTTAGATATTGTGAATATTCTACATCCGTCTACACGTATTTTACACTAGTATTTACTTTCTCCCACTTCATTATTATTTTCTTAATTTCATTTATTTAAAAAGGAGAAAAAGTTGGGGAAAGAGAGGGAGAAGCTCGAGAAGAGTGTGGGAGAAGGCAAACCCAAAACACTGACTAGACACAGACCGTTGGGCCCGACTCTTCATGCATGCACTCTTCTGATATTTTCAATTTCTATAATAAGTAAAAAAAAAAAATTTAATTTCATTTTTTTACAGCATTACGAATACTGGTACTATTTTTATTGGAAGTACTAAAATATGCCTTATATAATGATAACGTTGAAGATTTCAGAATTAATAAATGTTGAAGAAAGAGGGAAGTGGTCAGGTCGCTATTTACTTTTGGGTGTCAGGCTCACTCACTCAACATCGTTTCAGATTTCAGAGCAAAAGTCTCTAAACCCAAAGCCTCCACTCAATTGCCTACTTCAAAAGTCGAGCTTCTTCTTTTATTAATAAGCTTTAAAAGTTATCAAAAACCTTTCACTCTCCCAAACAAACGCTCTACTCATTTGCTCTTCTTCTTTCTTCTTAAGCCATGACTAAAGATGAAGAAGACTTTAAGCTCCTAAAGATACAGGTACTTTTAAGACTTTCATCGCTTTTTATTCTGCATTAATCACTCCCTTATGTTCATGTTTTTTTTGTTTTTTTTATTGAGAAACACAGACATTTTCTCTCCGAGTCAACATTCACTGTGAGGGTTGTAACCAGAAAGTCAAGAAACTTCTTCAGAGGATCGAAGGTTTCCTCTCTTCTTCATACATGCAAACATTTCTGCTTACTTATCTTGGATTCTTGATGGGTACATTGTCTGGTTTTGACAAAAACAGGAGTTTATCACGTGAAGATAGAAGCAGAGCATCAAAAGGTAACCGTTTCAGGGTCAGTTGGCTCAGCCACACTCATCAGCAAGCTCGTTAAAGCTGGCAAACACGCCGAGCTCTGGTCTCCAAACCCAACCACCAACCACCAGCCTCAGAAGCCCAAGATTAATGACGTCATCAAGAACAACAGTCAAAAGGGTCAGAAGCAAGGCTCGGCCAAAAGTGGCCTCGAGACCATCAAGCCCAAGAACAACCCTAAAGGTCCAGCCTTTGTCACGGAGGATGAAGACGGAGTCGGCGGCGAGGAAGAAGACGGAGAAGTCCAGTGTCCGAAACCGGCGAATCAGCAGCAACAAACCAAGAAAAACGGTGGAGGAGTTCCAATGAACAACGGAGTCAACGCATCAAAGAAAGTCAACCAAAAACAGAGCAGCCAAAACCAAAACATAACGGCTATGAGAATGAGAAACGCTGCAAAAATGGGATCTGGTGTTGAAAGCAACGAGATTGGAGCTCTCATGGGTCTCGCCGGATTTAACGGTGCAGCAACAAACGCCGTCAACCCCCCAAATGGGATTCAACAACTACAAGGCGCTACTCCACCGTTGAACAACAACATTAACGGCGTCACTAATCACAACATAGTAAACAGTGGTAATGGAGGCATGATGATGAACATGAACATGAACATGAATGGATACAACAATCATCATCATCCAATGAACATGCAAAATAGGCAACTGATGCATCATCATCAGCCTCAGCAAATCATGTACCAAAGATCAGCTTTCGTTCCAGCATCAAGCAATGGGTATTATTACAATTATACCCCTAATCCCTACGGTTATTATCCTTATTACCCTTACCCTTCTTCCACCACTGAGCAGCAGCAGCAAAGTAGTCATTTATCTGCAACAAACATGTCCAGTGATGAAGAGACTAGCAATAACAACAGCTGCAACATCATGTAAAGGTGTGGTTGCTTGCCAAGGAAGGTATCTTTCTGCTACTTGGAAACAAGACTCAAAATGTTTGATCTTTTTATTTTGTTAATGGCTAATGTGATATATATCATAGTGTTTAATTTTTCGTTGTTGTGTGTCATGTAGCCATTTCGGACTTATATGAAGTGTGTTTGGTAGATACGATGGTGTCCATCTCTTAAACTATGGGTTTCATCGGTAACCTTACCGCATGAATAGATCGTTTGGATTCTTACCAATCATGAAAGCGGGAATAGTAAACCCTTTCTCAAAAAAAAAAAAAAAAAAGGTTTATCACTATCACTTTGTATCACTAAACACCTATTTGAGATGCGTTTGTTAGTTTCTTCATTTTGTTTTTAGTTTTCAACTAGTGTAAAGACAAACATGAAATGCGATTGATGCGTTTGCCACCATATGTAGAGGTGCGTTTAGAGCGGTTGAGTTTTGTCACAATGTGTTTTGTGTGTATCTCTCGAAAAGATATTCTCTCTATCTACTCAAAAGTTATTCCACCTGCTGGCTGTTTTGCTTCTTGGTAGGTGTCTCGTTATACGGGTCACCTATTTTTATTTAATGTGACATGACTCGAATTTTAAATTCGACTAGTATTGCATCAATCAATTCTCTATTTTAATCTGAGATTCACGGAAAAGCTAACTCTGTTTAAAACCAGTTAATTCTATTTTTTACTTTTTTAAAAATGTATCTGATATTTTTAAAAAAATTTTTTATAATTTAAATACATTGTTTAAATAAAAAAATACAATGTCAAGAATGAACTCTTGATTTCTGCTACAAACTCCGCATCACACAATCATTTGGTAACAACAAGCTTTGTTTAATTCTCAAACATATATATATATATATATAATACGATGGTCGGTGTGGATGAATCTGTTACACCGTGCTGACTCGAGGTTCAAGACGGCGAGGCTCAAAGACGGTAATCGTTACTCTGTCGCCGCCGCAATTTTCGCCGTCGATATGCGACCGTGCTCTGGTCCGGTACGACGAACCGTTATTTTTCTTGTAGCCATCTCCATCTCTTGCTTCGTCCTCTATAGATCCTACGTCACCACCACCGTCACTACCTCTAGTGTTGTCTGTAACGGAGACATGGATCCGATTTTCACAAAGCAATTGATGCGAGAGATGGAGATTCTCAAAATCATTCATAGAGATATCAAACATGCGAATCTACTTCTCAATTCGAAAAACGAAATTAAAATCGCTGATTTCGGAGTGAGTAAAATCTTAGTCCGATTGTTAGATTCGTGTAATTCGTACGCAGGGACGTGTGCTTACATGAGCCTAGAGAGATTTGATTCCGAGCCTGTTGGAGGAAGCTCCGATGTTTACGCCGGAGATATTTGGATTTTTGGATCGATGATGCTTGAGGTACTCGTCGGTCACTTTCCGTTACTTTCGCCGGGACAGAGACATGACTGGGCGATGCTAACGTGCGCCGTGTGTTTCGGAGAACTGCCGTGAACGCTGAAAAATTGCTTGGAAGAGTTTTGGAGCTTCGTCAATTGTTGTCTCCGTAAAGATTTGAGTTAGAGATGGACGGCGTCGCAGCTTCTCGGTCACCCATTTCTCCGAGAAGATTTTTGAATAAATATTTTATTATTTTATAACACGTATTTTTAATTTAAATAAATGAGATACGTTTTTAAAAAGTAAAAACATAGTTAATTTTTCTGTTAACAATGTTTACTATTTCGTTTAAAATTTTAAAGGCACGTACAAAAGTGCCACATTGATGGTTTATATTGTGAATAATATCAGATTTAAGGTTTAAAGTCCTAGTGATAAATTTTGGAAATTTAAAATATTAATGCGTGCCACATTAAAAAAAAAATTATGAGATTTTCCCAATTTTTTTCTTTCGAATGAGCTCACAACCTTGGTCATCCATCTAAGGAAATCGCATGGGAGTGAACACAAAAGTAAAAAAAAATCTTTATTAATTTACATTAAACACAAATGGTACACTTTCTAAAAATATTTTATGACTAAACAAACTTATATTCAAAAATGTGATTAAAAAAAAAGGAAATTAGATGAGATAGCAAAAAAACAACAACAAACCTAATAACTAACCAAAATTCTTACATGTGGCAAAATCCTAATCCTTGGATATAAGAGTTTTGGTTAGTTATTAAAATTTTTTTATTTGGTGGCCCACCAAATTAACTCTAAAAAAAATCTATGTAAAAAAAAAAATCAAACACAAAAATTGCATTTGAGATAATCAATTCCTTAATTACCAAAACCAGCTAAGACCTTAAGTTAGACATTCGAATGGTCATATTGAATGGGCACACTTTTACTGATAAGTCGATATATCTCATTTCAGACAAATGGTAAAAACGGATAAGACGGTGCAGATCAAACGGATTAAGTGGATCAAACAGTTTAAATTATATATTTGAATGATGAAAGAAGATAATACTTGATGCGCAATAAATACTTAAATGATAAAAATGCTCAAATTTTTTTGAAATACAAATTTTAGATAAATTAATTTATTAAGTGCTTTATATATATAATAAATTATATTACATTTAAAATTACAATTATTTATTATGCATCTTTCTAACATGCAATTTTTAATTCAATGGTATATATATAATTTTTTATCACTGCAATATTATTAAGTGTTTTAAGTACAAAATAATAAATAAAATATTAATAAGTATAACATATAATTACTCATGCAATATATCGCATGCGATACAAGTCATATTTAATTAAGAAACGTAGATAACATATTAATTATGTTGAATGGAAAAAAAACTGAGCGATCATACCGCATGGCGAAAGAACCGCCATCTTATATGAAACAACACCTTATATTCACACATATACATACATATATATACACACACGGAGATTTTGCTTACGAACCTAATTGTTTGTCAGACTCTAGATTATATGTCTGTTTTCTTTAAGAAAATCATTTGGGGGAATTTCAAAAATATCTTTTTTATAATGTTTTAAAAAAAATATACTAATTGTTGTTGTCCATTTATACATTTTTATAAGATAATATGTAAAAATTTAAATTTTTAAACATTCATAATAAAATAGTTATGGTAATAAAATATATTTATAAATATTTATAAGTTATGTTTTAACATGAAATTTTTTATAAATGTTTATATGCTAAGTTAAAAAGATATTTTTGAAAATATTTTCAAACATATATGTTTTTGAAAAAGAATATCACAAAATAGATATTTTTCAAAATTTCTTAATAACTTTTATATAGCAATATTAATATTATTTTGGATGAAGAAATAACAAACACTGAAAATAGTACTGAACTGCAGGAGAATTCTTAATTAACAATGCTCAAGATGATATGGTTTAGTTATGATTTCTCACGGGTCACCAAAATCGTTTTTTAATGTTGAAATTCGGGCCTAAATTGTGATTTTCATGGATTTGGAGTAAGTTTTTAGTCTATTATCTTTGGAAATACCCATTTTCCCTAAGAGATTGAACTATGACACAATGGATCCAACTCCATGTGTTTACCACTAGTCTACCACACTTTTGATAAATTGTTTTATTTTTTCAAATGTAATTTCATCTAATATTATTTAATACATAAAGAAAAAGTAAATTATTAACTGTACCAGAAAAATATTTTAAAAATACAATACAACAAATATATGAAAAACTTTCGTCTTTACAAAAAACTAATAGCAAGGCAGGACACTAAAAAAAAGGTAACTAAGAAACATTTGGTACGATAACTTAACTTGATGTTCGGTCCATTTGCATAGTAATGTTGATATAATAATGTGGTTTGTGCATTATTATGGATTACCAAATGGACACTTAGATGTAAGAAGAATCGAGGTTAGGATAGTGGACCCATATCTATCAAATTCTTTTCACACTTGAGTTTCTACTTTTTGCGATACGAGCCGTGAGATGTTTGTTATTTTCAAATGGAGGAAGTATATGTTTATGAGAAAAGATGAAAACGAATATACATGTTGACATGTTAGTATGACTCCACAAACAAGTATTATATTATCTAAAGTCCTCTGGACATTAAAAAGGTATATGGATAATTTGTGTAAATGCCCTTTTCATAAATAGTTAAATTGACAAAACAAGAGGATTTTATCTTAATTAAATTATGAAAACCTAACTTTCAAACACTTTTTGGGACAATCTAATCTTTATAAAAATGAATAAAAACAAATTTAGTATAAGATCCAGAACATATATTTTCCGGTCACTTAAGTTAATTAGGTGCTTTTTTTAATTAAAATATTTATTAATAAACCCAACAAGGGCATCGGCCATGGACCTTACAGAGAGGATCGGGACAAAATTAAGCAAGGAACTTGAACAGAGAAATTGAACAGAGAAATCGAAAGAGAACCTGAAATTGGAGCAATTAAACATAAACAAGGATATTTTTTGTTTGTTTGTTTGTTTGTTTATGAACAGGTCGCGACAATGAACCTTCGTATTCATACCAAAAAATATTATGAAGAAAAATTAGTGTGATATTGTTTTATTAAGTTATAAATTTTACGAGGTTTAAAGCAATGTCTGAGATAATTTTGCCACGTTAGAAGGTGATGTCTGGACACATACCTCTATGAAATTTGCTTATAATATATTACAACCACTTTTTGTTATTAATTAAGCCTTTCATTTTGTATTTTCTCATTACTGTTCGCTTTCTCTGCTTTTCTACAGATGACATTGTATTTGTAATTGTATATACGTCGCTTACTAGCTTTTTCACCTGTGAAGCCCACACGAACATATCCCTTTTTATAAATAAATAAACAGAGATATATATATATATATATATAATTTTTGTTTTCTTTCTAAATTTAAATTTTAAATGAGATTCTGATTTCTTAAGACTCTTAAAGACTCGGAACTGATTGCTAACAGACAACCAAATTAAGATCTAATCTCGATCACAGACTCATAGTTATACGTATTAATCAACCTACCTACCTACCTTCCTCGAAGACTATGCTAAGCTATAAGGATGAATCAGGCTCTCATTTGTCATTAAGCTTTTTTTTTATTTTTCACTAGTCATTAAACCTTTGCACATTATTTGCAACTTTCATTAAATGCATAACTTCGATAAATCCGGTACTAAGGACTAAAAGAGTGTGAAATCTCAATATAAAGACAAACAAAAAAGCCCAAAATAAACACATTGAAAAGAAAGGTCATTGAATAATAAAAAAGCAAAATGCCATCTGCACATCATGCAACCATTTGAAAATAAAGGCATTACAAAAATTAGATTAATGATAGAATAAAAATGTAAAGATCCTATACTGTGTAACAAGACTCGGAGGTGTGAACCAAAGACCACCACGTTCTCTAAAAAAAACACACACTCCTATGTATATATATATATACACATCTATCTAATCTAATGATCAAGAACTTAATTTCTCTCCCCCAAAGTTAATAACCTACTCATTCAAAGTTTCAAACAGACAAAAAATTGACTTGAGTTGTCATAAATGGAGTCTCTCTTGTGTCGTCGTAGGAGGATGAAGAGAGCCATGGTGCTAATAATAACGTTGTCATGGCTCGGTGGCACGTACGGAGAGCTAGAGGAGCAACTATTCGAAGTAGAGAAGCTTAAGATGTTCGTTGATGAGCTCCCAGATATGCCCAGACTCAATGGCTTCAACTATGTTCATGGCGTCCTCAAACCAACTTCTCTTCAAATCGGCATGTTCTTCACCAAATGGGTATTCTTCTTTTCTTGATTCACTCTTTTTTTTTCTTTTCAGAAGAATCTAATCAGTTTTTCTTCACCAAATGGGGATTAGATTCTTCTAGATTGGTGAGAATAATCATATTTTTCACTTGTTTACGGCTATTCGTTGATAAAATGAGAAGATTCGTTTGTGTGTTTACTCTTTGTCCTCCTCACTTATTAGTCCTCTTTACACTTTACAGCTCTCTTACTGATAGAGACATAATGGGCTTCGGCCCATATCCTAGGCCCGAAACACCAAAAATGTCTTTCTTAAATCATTTCAAAGTAGTATTGAAATAAAACTGCTATCCGATTCTTATCCGCATATAATATAATTATGATACATTTTATATGAATCAAACCTTTTTTTGGAAGCGGAAACCGGAATGAAGACGGATAAACGTATAGTGTAGTGTGATTGATGACATGGCTTTAAATTTACTTGTTATGCTCACAGAAATTCCACAGAGATTTGCCTCCCACACCTGTGTTTGCATACGGTACATCGCGGAGCAGGGCAACAGTTCCTGGTCCAACGATCGAAGCCGTCTATGGAGTAAACACTTACGTGACGTGGCGAAATCACCTCCCTTCATCTCACATCCTCCCTTGGGACCCCACGATCTCCCCCGCGACCCCGAAACACGGCGGCATCCCCACGGTGGTTCACTTACACGGCGGAATCCACGAACCGGCCAGCGACGGAAACGCCGACGCATGGTTCACCGCCGGTTTCAGAGAAACGGGACCGAAATGGACCAAAACGACGTTGCATTACGAGAACAAGCAGCAGCCTGGTAACATGTGGTACCACGACCACGCCATGGGTTTGACCAGAGTCAACCTCCTCGCCGGTTTGTTAGGCGCTTACGTTCTCCGCCACCACGCCGTTGAATCTCCTCTCCGGCTACCCACCGGTAAGGAATTTGATCGTCCGCTAATCGTTTTCGATCGGAGTTTCCGTAAGGACGGTTCGATTTACATGAACGCCACCGGTAACAACCCGTCGCTTCACCCGCAATGGCAACCGGAATACTTCGGCGATGCGATCATCGTTAACGGAAAAGCATGGCCGCGATTAACCGTTAAACGACGGAGTTACAGATTCCGCATCATAAACGCAAGCAACGCCAGGTTCTTCAGATTCTTCTTCTCCAACGGTCTCGATTTCATCGTCGTCGGTTCCGATTCGGCCTATCTGTCGAAACCCGTGGCGACCAAATCTATTCTCTTATCTCCGTCGGAAATCGTAGACGTCCTCGTTGATTTTTCGAAATCTCCGTCGCGTACGGCGGTGCTCGCAAACGACGCGCCGTATCCTTACCCTAACGGTGACCCCGTCAACGAAGAAAACGGCAAGGTCATGAAATTTATCGTAAACGATCAACCTGAGACTGACACGTGTACAATTCCGAAGAAGCTCATCAATTATCCGTCTGCTGACGTGTCAAACGCCGTCCGCACGCGCTACATCGCTATGTACGAGTACGTGAGCGACTCGGACGAGCCGACTCATTTATACGTCAATGGCTTGCCTTACGACGCTCCGGTGACGGAAACTCCAAAATCAGGGACCACCGAGGTACATTTTTGATTAATGGGTCTAATTCGAAACTAAACACGGAAAGTTTTAGTGTTTAGTCTAATAATAATTATGAAATTGAAGGTGTGGGAAGTGATTAATTTGACGGAGGATAACCATCCGTTACATATTCATCTGGGGTTGTTTAAAGTGGTGGAACAAACGGCGTTACTAGCGGCGGGATTGGAGGAGTTTAAGGAGTGTATGACGGAACACAACGACGCCGTCAAGTGTCAAATCGGTAAATACGCACGTGGGAAAAAGACGGCGGTGACGGCGCACGAGAGGGGTTGGAAGAACGTTTTCAAGATCATGCCGGGATATGTTACCAGGATACTGGTTCGGTTTTCTTATATCCACACTAATGCATCTTACCCGTTTGACCCGACCCAAGAACCCGGCTATGTCTACCATTGTCACGTAAGTGGTGGGAGTTTTTGAATATTTTGAAATTTGGCAATCATTATTACACTATAGATGATATTCTAGGTTATGCGCGGGATGAATTTTACATTATAAAATATACTTTTAAATCATGGTTACCGAATATATTGGACGAATATGAATATATATTTACAAATTACAAATACAGTTTTAAAACATTATAAAACTGTATTTATGAATTTTTAAATTAAAGACGAATTTAAGAATTAAATAATACAAATATTTTCTAATGGCATGTCATGTAAATAGTAGATTCGTAAATGTTGTTTGGAAACTGATTTAGTAAAGGGAGAATTTGTTTGACAACATGTTTAGCAAAAATAAAAATATATAATTGTCTTCCAAAAATGGTCTTGTCTGATTTTTTTTTTAAAACAATGAGATTTAATTGATTCACTAATGACATTTGATGTAAATATAACTACATTGATTATTTTATTTTATTTTAAAAATCCTCTTAATATATAATAGACAGTTGATTTTAAAACAACGTAATATTTTGCATCGCAGATATTGGACCATGAAGACAATATGATGATGAGGCCGCTTAAGGTCATCAAGTGATCATGTCAAGGTCTAATGGCCTCCCCAAAGTTTTTGATTGTGTAATATAACTCTTCAAAGGATTCAAACAATGAGACAATAATAGTCCTTCCGTTTCATAAAGAATATATTTTAGAATTTCAATACATATTTTGACATAATATATCTTTTTAACTTTAACTAACAATTATCAAATATTTTTAAAAATTAGTACTCCCAAACGTTACTTTCTACGGAACATTAATACTCTCAATTCCAACAAAGTTGAATCATTATTATATTTTATTAATAAATGAATTAGATTTATAATTCATGGACATGGATGATCTAATATATAAACGCTAAACATTTTAAACTTTTGATTCTTTACCTCCATTACAAATATTTGGTTCCAATTTTTGTTTCGTCTGTTATCTTGAACGATTTACAAAAAAAAAAAAAAATTCCTCCAAAACTTTTGTTTGGATTGAAGGAATGCATTGATAATAGAAGTGCATTTACCATTCATGATTCAGCAATGACTATTGACTGGTTTAGAGAAAATACTAAGAGATGATCGATTGTTATCATTAATCTTTATAATTACATTAAACTAAATTAAAATAAATAATTGTAATTACATAAATAATTTAAGGATATAATTTTTTTTTTTTAACTTAATTTCTTAATTTGTGTGCAGAATGTCAAAATGACACTCTTTGTGAAACGGAAAAAGTAAATTATAAAATGAAACTCATTGAGAGTGTAATATAATCTTTACTTTAATTAATATCCTTTGCAATAACTCCAAAATTTAGCATTGGGATATGTTGAAATAACCATTTTCTGAATTTGTTCAGTTTTTTGCACTCAAAATCATAAAGTCATACATATTATTTGTTTCATTAAAAATGTCGTTTTTACACATTAATTAAAAAGAAAATCAATTCGACAATATGTCGTCTCATTAGTTAGATGATAAATGACAAAGAACTCAAAGATAAAGCTTTGGGTAAAGGTTTGGAGAAAGAAAAAATAGTTTTCTAAGACTAGTGGTATTATCATATTTTACCTCATCTTGATACATTTTTATCACGTTTTTATTTCGCATTTGCATATCATTTAGGCATTTTTAGATGCATTTGCATTTCTTTTTATGTTTTTATAGGTTAGGAGATGATGATTCCGCAACAAGACGATCTAGTGCGTATTTAAGTGCAAAAAGCTTGAAACCAAAAGACAACCAATATGGAGCTTAAAAGGAAGTGATAAAGATGAAGGAACAAATTTGAAGAATTCAGACAAGGCACATCGACCATGTGCATCACCCAGGAGTAGCCCGGAGTGAAGAATTTTAGTTTGGTATCAGAGTTTATATCGACCTGGTGGCATCGAGTTCGAGTAGGTCGATGCAAGAAAATTCAGAAATGTTCTAGAGATTGCATCGACCTCATGCATTGACCTCAAGTACCCCGATGCAAATCAGTTTTCTCACAAGTTTGAAGATTCGACCCGATTCCGTTCTATTTTGATATAAATAGTATTTTGGACTTGTAAAAACTTAAGTTTTGATTTGGTTTTTTTACCCCTTTTATGCTAAACATATTTTCTCATGATTTGTGCTTGGATTCTTGATACCTTCTACATTTAGTGAAGTTTCCCTTAATCTTTTATCAATCTTTTTATGTTTATGTATTTTAGTATGTTTATCTTTATGTTTAGCATGCTGATTAGTGAGTAGTTATTTAGTGGGTTTTGGGCTTAGTAGATTAGGGGTGTTTGATGGATGATTAATGATGTTTAGGGTTAGATTCTTATGATTTCTAAAGTTTAAGGTGTGCTTAAGACTAGATTTGACATGATCAATCAAAATATAGAACATAGACATTTCATGCCCGGAAGGTGTTTGATGAAATGTCTAGGAAAACTTTAAATTTGCTTTTCATTCTTAACCAATGGAAATTAATGTTTAAGGTGATTAGTTGGTTTTATGGATTAATGCTTAATGATTATTGATCATTTAATTGCAATTCGAAAATTAGCTTAATTAAATAGTTAGTAAATAGATTCGTATCATGGAAGTGAATTAGTCTATTGTGTGTGATTCATGTCATGGAATTGAATTTGATTGTTAGTCCTAGCATCATTAGTTAGACATTAATCATCCCGAGTCAATTTCTTTGACCAAAGCCCATATTTTTCCTTATTTGATTAAGTTTTTGTTTGTTGACTTTACGGTTGACTTTTCTTTGACTTTTGGTTGACTTTTGCATTTGAATTTGTTTAAGTTTATGTTTAGTTTGCTTTGACCTTTCGTAGTATTTATTTAGTTATTTAGCTTCGTTTATTTTCTTTTCGTATTCTTATTTCACTTGTTTCGTTTAATTTCGTAATTAGGATTTTTAAAAACCAAAAACATCGAATCGCTTAGCTTAGTCTTTTGCTTGTATTCTTAGTGCGTTGTTCTAAATTTCCTTGGTTTTACCTTATACTATGCTACAACACTTAGAGTGTGTTGCTAGCTAAATTTATGTATAAATATAATTTGACACACATCAACTAGTTTGTAAAAGAATTTTGAAACTAATTTGTAATCGCTATATTGATTTAGAATTGTTGGATTTTTTACAAATTGCTTGAAAACGAATAATAATGGTTTGTTTGTTTGTTTAGTGGTAAAGTTTCCCAAACTAGTTTGTAGAAAGATTATGAGACTAATTTGTAATCGAGATATTGATTTAAAGTTGTTGAATTTTTTCAAACTGTTTTCTATTGTTTGAAAATTTATAATAGTGGTTTGTTTGCTTGTTTAGGAGTGAGAGCGGCATTGGTAACCTCAATTAATAGGTGGCTCCACCCGAAAAATGGCTTGATATCTTTGAATATAGAAATATGTTTCATGCTATAAATCTGACATAAAGGTTATTCAGGATTGATAGCAAGTTTTACACATACTACTTAAATGTATGGGAAACTGTAAGTAGGAGAGGATCATTCATAACGAAACCAGAACGATAATATTTTATGTGAGATACGGAGAGAGTGTGCTAGAAGGTGGATGATTTTTGAGACGAATGGTTGTAAGGAAAAGGTTGGATTATGGGATTGCAATTTTTGTTCATTACAGATATGTCTAGTTCTATGCTCCTGCAACAACTCAATATAACTTATTTATTAGTCAACCTCAAAATATTTTTTTTTTACTCATGAAAAAAAAAAAATTAACTGCGCAAATTCTCAATTAAAAAATACACAAAAATGTGGACTTAAAAATTAATGTAACAGTTTAACGAAAAATAAAGAAAGAATTAATGTGGCATATTATTACAGTGGCTATGAGGGACAAAAACTTGATAGTTTACTAATTCACGTGAAATACCGAACATGAACCTTATTGAGTTCGTAAATTTCCTATTGGAACTTATGACAATCTCGAGCTGCGTGGAAAAGAATTTCTATTTACATCATGATAGATGCATTATAAATACACTATATACCACATTAAATGCAATAACAAAATCATACTCATGGAAGCTATAAAAAAAAAAAAAATCGACAAATGACAATAAAAAATATTTAATGAAACTGAAAATTTATTGCTCGAAGCTAAAGGATAGTACATTGCGTCTGCTCGAGACATAAATAACCCAAAGCCTGGTGAAAGCAGTGCAGAATCAAGGAGAGTGGCCAAGTCTCAGTCCAACATTACAAGACGTGACTCATCTCCTCAATCTCTTCGAAGAGGCTAAGGTTATTTTCAATCCTAGAGAATGTAATTGTGTGGCCGATAGAATAGCAAATGAGGCTCTTTCTCATGAGAATTATGTCCCTAAGCTTTATTCATTAGTGCCAAATTCGGTGAAAAATGATGTGGAAAAGGAACCTGTCGTGTAAAACATTTGATTTGGTTTAATATTATTGTTGTTGAGTCACAAAAAAAACCCAAAGCCATGGATGAGCACAGTGAACAACTTGCAATATATATACCTTACTTGACAATTCGTACATTATTGTGTATATTTAACTTTTCTTTTGTACATTGGGCTTTTATATTTTCGTATGCCGTTAAAGTTCCAATGACTGTTTACTTAAACTATATATTTATTTAAGTCGTGACACCTAATTTAAATGATTTTACAGAAGATGAAACTTAATTGTTATGGATTGCGATAGATCCCAGAACATTGACGATCATTTTTTTCACGCCAAAAATAGTACAAAGTTTCATGGGATGTAAAAGTATATGATCCACAAAGTTTTATGGGATGTAAAAAGCGTATTGAGATCGATTTAGGAACATATTGAAGCTAGTGAAATATTCCAATGATGACAAATGAATCAGAAAAGAAATACATATAATTTGGAGGATGAATATAGTCCTGAATTACCTGTTGTACCAATATTTAGATAAAATTGTTCAACATAGAAATCAAAATAAAATTTAAAGAAACCCTAAAAAATTCATACCAATCAATGATTGATGATTATAATCTCTATAAAAAAAAAATATCATGGTTGCTTCCGGCCAGAACAAACAGTTAACTAATTTTGACATATCAAGGTCCATATATTTATTAGATTGACCCATTTTGTTTATATTATTAAAACCCATAACAATTTTTTTTAAAAAGATGATAATATAAAGTTGGCTTTACAACGAAGCAACCAATGAAAATGTAATGGTGCTCGATCACTCTTATGTATAATTAAAGCGTGTGTGTGGTTCATTTCAATTATATGTGTTTGGTTGCATTATAAACCATAATAATATTCCATAGCCAACTGTATCTTCTCCCTTGTATTCTTCTTCTCTTCTATCTTCCACCGCCAATCTCGCTTTTATTTATTTTCTTTATTCATTTCTTTATTTATTTACTCATTCCTTTATTATTTTTATTTTTTTAATAGTAATAAATTGAGTGAATTATGTAACTAGCAATGCATAGGAAATTTTTATTAGGTGAATGACAATCGGAAAATTGTTATTAGAAACTAGCAAAATGATACTAGTAAAAACTGGATGGAAATTTAACATTCAATTTTAACTTACATTTTAAAATATTTATTTGGTACTTTGGTAAATGTACACGCCAATATTTAACATGTTAAATAGTAATACAAAATTTTCAAGATAATAATTACACGTTTTTATGAAGGAAATAGAAATTCATTTAGTAAATCATATTAACACATGAAAAAATAACATGTCTACACAAAAAAGTTATGCATTCGACAATAGTTAGATAGATGATAAGTGTAAATCCCTTGCTAACCTCTCTTTGATAAATTAAATGTGTACACGAAAATATAACATGTTATATATAAAAAATTATGCATCTCTTAACAATTAAATATTATGAATAAAATCGTTGTCCGTATGAGTTTGAAATGGTCTTGCTATTTTCTTAAATGTCGATTTTTTTCTCATTGTTAGAGTCCAAATACTCTAATAAATAATGGTTGGATTAAAAGAAAAATGAAAAACAAAAACAAAAGTGGACCTAGACGTAGGTCCTTCCAAACGGTGCCGTAACAGCGACCTCTCTCTTGACAAATTGGTCGCGTGGATAAATAAAAGCGATGGCAGTCGATTCTGAGTAAAGAGCGAATCCCAAAGTTTATTTATTCTTCTTTTTTTTCTTTTTCATTTTTTTTTCCGATTGACGGAGGCTGATCGGCGTAATGGCCGGAGTAATCATATCAGCCGCCACTATGCTCGATCTTATCGCCGAGATTGTCGTCATTCCAGTCAACGCCGGCGTATTCAAAAAGGACTGCGCCGATCTCACTCGGCGAGTCTGTCTCTTGACGCATTTGGTTGAGGAGATTAGAGACTCTAAGCCGATCGATTCCGCGGCTTCTTCTTCGTTAATCTCGTCGGAAAATGACTGGTGGTCTGATATCGTGGTGGGGATTCAAGCCGCGAAGCGTCTTCTGTCATCAGCCACTCGATTCCAAGCTCGCGACTCCTCTGTAAGCAAAAATCTAAACGACTCTTGAGAAACTCAAAATCACGAAACCTTGCAATTTCATGATCCATTAATTAATCTCATTAAATTCGCAGATTTAGATGTTTAAAACCCTTCGTTAATGTATGATTACTGGTTTATTAGTATCTGTTAAATGTAATTACGGTTATCTCTGGTTTGGCTAAACGTTGGTTTTCTGGATTAAAGGATGGTGCCAAGAGAATCTCTTTCCAGTTCCAATGTGTTACATGGAAGCTGGAGAAAGCATTGAGCAATCTTCCATATGATCTATATGATATCTCTGACGAAGTTAGAGAACAGGTAAAATATTCATTTATGCCCATGTATGCACAATCGCACATTTGTTCCATAAAGAGATGATTTCTAGTTTTTAAAGGTTGTTTTTTTTGGCTGTGTGTTAGGTGGAACTAGCGAGATCGCAGTTGATAAGAGCGATGCAGAGATATGGATCGTTGAATTCGAATAAGTTTTCGAGTACTTTATCCGAGCCAATGGAGAGAGATGCTTTTAGCAATATAAAGATCAAAGTTGAGGAAGAACAGCTTGAGAGTATTTCAGAAACCGTTCATTTTTCCGAGGAGAAGAATCGAGATTTGCGGCCGCGGAAAAGCTCTTCCGTTTCTTTGGCCTTCTATTTATCCAAGGATGCGGATACTGATAGATTAGACAAAATGGTCACCAAGAACACTGAGGAATCGAAGAAATCTGATAAACTCTCGATTCCAGTAGATTTTCTTTGTCCGGTTTCTCTCGAACTGATGAAGGATCCTGTTATTGTTGCCACAGGACAGGTCTGATTTCAAGATTTTACAGCATTTTTATACTTTTTTGCTTTCGTTGTTGCTTGGTTATTGATAGTTCTATCTTCTATGGCAGACTTACGAGAGGGCGTACATACAGAGATGGATTGACTGTGGGAATCTAACATGTCCAAAGACCCAACAGAAACTCGAACACTTTACGCTTACACCAAATTACGTTCTTAGAAGCTTGATCTCTCGGTGGTGCACTGAACACAACATTGAGCAACCTGCAGGTTACATAAACGGCAGGTCAAAAAACCGTGGAGACATGTCAGTGATCCGGGCATTGGTTCACAGACTCTCGAGCCGGTCTACAGAGGATCGAAGGCTCGCGGTTTCTGAAATCCGGTCTCTGTCAAAGAGAAGCACGGACAATCGCATTCTGATTGCAGAAGCAGGAGGAATCCCTGTTTTGGTGAACCTTTTAACCTCGGAGGACGTTGCAACGCAGGAGAATGCAATCACATGCGTTCTCAACCTCTCTATATATGACAACAACAAAGAGCTGATAATGTTTGCTGGTGCAGTCACCTCTATTGTCCAAGTCCTTAGAGCCGGAACCATGGAAGCAAGAGAAAACGCAGCTGCGACACTGTTTAGCCTTTCGTTAGCCGATGAGAACAAGATCATAATAGGCGGATCGGGCGCGATACCTGCCTTGGTGGATCTGCTCGAGAACGGGACTCCAAGAGGGAAGAAAGACGCAGCCACGGCATTGTTCAATCTCTGCATTTATCAGGGAAACAAAGGAAGAGCGGTTAGAGCCGGTATAGTAACTGCATTGGTTAAGATGCTGAGTGACTCGAGCAGCCACCGGATGGTTGATGAAGCTTTGACAATTCTCTCGGTTCTTGCAAGCAATCAAGATGCGAAATCCGCAATAGTAAAAGCGGATACTTTACCTGCATTGATAGGTATTCTCCAGACGGATCAAGCTAGAAACCGAGAGAACGCAGCAGCGATATTGGTCTCGCTGTGTAAGAGAGACACTGAGAAACTGGTCTTGATAGGTAGACTCGGTGCGGTTGTGCCATTGATGGATCTATCGAAGAACGGAACAGAGAGAGGCAAAAGGAAAGCAATGTCTTTGTTAGAGCTTCTCCGTAAAGCATGCCAATAAATTATTAATTGGTTGGCTGTTTCTTTAATTATGTTAATATTTTGTTCAATTGATTTGATTTTTTTTTGGGATACTAATTCCATTTGTTGAACCGAATTTGGAAATGGTGAGCTAAAAGGGTTTTCGAGAATCGACACTCTTTTTTTTTGCTCGCTGTGTACTTATTTTGTTATATTTGTAATAAAATTGGGGAAGAATAAATAAGCATTGAATTGATCGTTTTTTTGGGGTTATTATTAGTCAAATCTCAACTCAAAACTTTAGGATTCAAAAGCTGGATAAATTAGTAAATTATAAGGTACTTTGCTTCACGGAATCGGTTCACGTGAAGTGGTTACTCTTTTGATCAAGGTTTCTTAAAAGAAAAGCAACAATTAATCTTTCTTTTGTCGACATTATTATTCGTTAAATGTCAAAATTTCACTTGATTCGGTAGGCAACAAGAGGGGGTACCACACCACATGTCCTAATAAACCGGCGTGATAACCGGAAGAGTCAAATTCTTCGCTGGAGAGGTATCAAAACTTTCAGACAACATTACCTCATAATGGTCAATTGAAGAAAATGACATATTCCGAATTCAATGAGTTTGTGACATAGTCTTCTCATTGTTTGTTTGAAAGTTTCTTCAAGATCTAAAGCTAAATGCGACATAGTCTTCTCATTGTTTTGTAGTTTTTTTTGTTTCAAAATATGACTTTTCGTTGACCAAAATGGTTCACTATCATCATCTTCAACTACCCCCATAAATCTGGCAGTTTTTTAACGTGGGGGTAGTTAGCTTGGGAAGCAAGAAATCAGAAAAGTCCAGAAGATTAATCGTGAGAATTTGGAGCTCAAGGCATCAGTTAGGCGATGGTCAACGATTTCGGTCTGAAGCATTTCGGGATCAGAGGCAAACACTTTAAGCTTCACAACAAGTTGGGAATCTAAGAGGCTTAATTTCACAGTTGAAGCAATATCTTTTTTTGCTTCTTAACATGAACAAGAGTTAAAGGTTTGCTTCCGACACAATCAAAGTAAAAAGCCTTTCGATATCTTAATGGAAACCCATGTCGCATGCCAAGAAGAGTGAGATCATCGGGAATCTAATGTTGTCTTTTATATCATCGTCTCATCTCTCGATAACGAAGAAGGAAGATAAGAGCAGTTTGTAGTAGCGTAAACCTGACGATGGGTGTTATGGACTACTCTCTACTGCTTGACGATGCCGACCAATTTCTAGGGTTTGTTGCTCTGAAAAACTTATTTTGCAGAAGATCAAAACAACAAAATCCTTTATACAAAAAAATCAGTATGATTTACTTTGAATTGGGTGATTAGTTTGGTCGGTAAGTACAAATATACATCCTCCAGTGAGGTCTATCAAAAAATTGCTTTAATGAAGAAAATATAAGAGATTAGTAACGTTTCAAAGAATGGTAAGAAACACAGAGCTCTGGTTCAGGACATCAATGGATCAGGGACAGTAAGAAAATAACTAGGCATGGCTTCAGAGAACCTCTTCTTGTACTTCTCAGGGGAGATTACGGTCGGAGGAACATTTTTCGGGCCACCAAGTATACCTGAAGTCTTGATCACAGTCTCAACTCTTTTCTCCCATGTGTAGGGTCTCAAAAAGTCAATGATCCCTAGAACCAGCTCCTTGCGTTCCTCATCTAATCCAACCAGTAGAGAGTAGTCCATAACACCCACAGACTGAAGTCAACAAAAACCCACCAGAAGAAGAAGACAATGAGTGAGTGAGTGAGTGACTGAGTGAACAACGTGACAACAGATCACATCAAGAGCTTTGTTTCTTTTACTTACAGACAAGAAGGTAGTGTCATTCCATACAGCTCTCTCAAGGCTTCTCTTGGCCTTGCTTCCAACGAAAATCGGTTCTGTCACCAATAGATTCTCGTCTAGCAGAACGTTGTTTGCCCCAGACGTGTCTGTGTTATACCGCGACCGCTTAGATCCCTTGAGATCATAGATCCTTGATATTGTTCTATTGTAGAATAGATTCTCCATCACTACGAAGTCTTTTTTCCTCTCTTTACCGCCTTTCAGATTTTTGACAGAGACCTGGAAATGGATAGCAGCGGAATCAATCATAGTCGTAATCTCCCATTTCAAAGCAAACGTATCAGTTCCCTTGAGATTACATACAGACAGACCAACCTGGTAGATGCCGAGAATCTTGGCAATGCAAGTTGGTTTTGCCGTACTGAATAACTCTGCAAGATATTTGAAATATTCAAAAGCAAACTTCCCGAAAGATTCCAGCTCTTTCTTTATAACTTCCTTTATGATGAACCTCTCATCCAAAGATTTGGCAAAGTACACTTTGCTTTTCCCTCCTTGTGCATCCCATCTCTTACAGCGGCTCAAGGATCTCACAAAGTCAACTTCGCTTGGACAACATTTTTTCCTCAGTGTGTCAAACTGCGTTGCATGATAACATGTCACAAGGAACTTCATTTTGCATCCAGCTGCAGATAAGTTATCATTGAAAGAAATGGTGAAATTTGGAGAGTCTTTATCATCTTTAGACCCATCTACAGATCCCACTGAATTGGATCTGCTAGCAACCCAGTCCTTGTATTCTTTGGAACTGAGGGCATATGATACAGCGCTGCCAGGATCATCTTCGTAGACAGGAATCACAATATCAATAAGTTCGAGCTGAGGAAGCAACATCTGAGCCTCACCAGCCATGTGAGATGCCGAAGAGATGCATCTAGGCGTTGAACCAACAACCAGATTCAACTTATGTACTTCCAGCGGCAGCATTTGTGCGTAATTCTCCATCACATTAGACACATGGAATGATCCAAGCCTTGAGAGGTCTTTTTGAGTCCTCTCCCTGGCCCGTGATGCTGAATCAAGTGAATGAATACGTAATGGCCTCAGAAGAGGAGAACTAAGCGAAGAAAAGCTTCCTGTTTCTGAAATTGTCTCAGATTTCTCTAAGTCTTTGTTATCAGGAATGGCTTCCGGATTAGAATGGACATTTTCTTCCCTTTTATGTAGGCCCTCCTGCGGTCTAAGGTCAATCTTTGGAGAATGCTGTAACTCTGGATTTCTAGATGCCTCATCATCAGGAATTTTCAAGGCAGCTTCATTTTCGAGTCGAGATTTTAGCAGGAAAAGCTGATTATCCCAAGCATGAGAACCAATTAGAAGTGCACATCTCAGTCTATTGAGCTCTAGAATATCCAGACATCTCTTACTACTTTGCAGATCCTCCACGAAAAAAGGTTGCAGCGCATCCTGTTCATGACAAAGAGTCCCTTTAATATAATTCAACACACTTGGTCAGAAAAAAAGGAGTAAAAGTCAGGGAAAAGATACTCACGTTATATTCATCTTTTTCCTTCCGTAACTGATCTTTTAAGTCCATTATCTGGCTCATCAGATCCTTAACCTCATATTGTTGGGGATCAAGCAAATTACTTTTCGCTTCCAACGAGTTAAGCATAACAGATATCTCCTCATGCAGAGTCCCCATTTTAACGTTAAGCTGTAAGAAATTGCAGAGAGTAAGAATGTTGTGTCTAATAGGCATCTGCATAGCAAAAGGCTAATATTTCCACAAAGGGAAGAAGAAGAGTTTAAAGAATTTTAGACATAGACCTCCTCTGCCTCTTTACATATCCACTCAAGTTGACGATAGCTGTTGAATTCAAGCACTGGCGGGGGCAGATAGACGGTAAGTATATCAATGGGAGAATACCTGAAATACACAACCATGCTCCCGGATCTGCAAAACATTCAACCATAAATAAACGCATCCAGATACGAATTATTGTTTTTTTACATCATTGACATCATTTGTAAGAAATGAGAGTATTCAACTTTTACCCAAAAAATCGCAGGCAGTCTCTCTGAAGTGAATGGCCACAGGATGCAACACGGTTCATAGTTTCACGATTTGAAAAACTAAGTTCTAGAAACTTCCCAAATGATAGCCGCGATGCCGCATCAGACATAACTACTCTAGGACTAGCAGGTGGGACCCCGTCTACATGAGGACATCTTAGGCACCGGTGCCACATCCATATAATTCCATCATCTTCACCATGAAGCTTCATGGAAGAGAGCAGCTTTACATTGGTAGCTAGATTTCCATTCTGATGAGTATAGCAGCGAAGGTGTGCATCCACCAGCTGCTTACAAAACTCACACCTAGATGGCTGTCCAGAAATTGGAAACGGAAAAGGAATTAACTTTAGATTTCTTATTTCAAGGCATTAAAGAAAAATAGAAAAGTGAATTGACAATGCAGATAAAGAGAGCTACCTGAGTGAAAATCTCATTCTTCAAATATGTTCCCAGAGGTTTATCTAAGGTCCCGTAGAACTTAATCTGCAAGGGACGTGAGGGTACACATATTTGTTTTTTCGACACACAGCGGCTTGAGAAAAAAACCAGTATGCTCTGGCAAGAGTTTGCAACTGAGAAATATTCACTAGAAACATCTTCATCAAATCTCTCATGTTGTGCCAAATCATGAGTTTCCACTAGTTGAGTCTGAGACTCGGGGACTTCTCTACTTGAGGGTACAGATTCTTGCAAGCCCTTTAGCTGATTTGAAGAATGTGATCTTGTAGCCAACTTATTAGGCAGATCTTCATTTAAGGCACCGAAATCCTCAGCGTTAAGTCCACAAGATATCAGGCCAGAAGAAGATGGGATTACTGGCAGAGAAGCACCTTCATCCGCAAGAAATGAAGTCTCTAGCGACAAGTGATAGGCTGCAAAAACAGCATACTGAACTACGCGTTTAACCTTCTTTAGCTCTTCACGACAACTGCCCCTCAGCAGAACCTGCAGAAGTTTCTTAAACAGTTATAGTGAGACAAAACGAATCACTTAAAAAGAAATATACGCTCAAATTTCTTTAACTTCTTAACCACATAAGTTCGAGCTTTACAAATTCAACTGTGAAACTATTACATGAACATACCGTACAATCTAGGCGCCTCGGACATCCCTTAAAGAACATCAACGTCCTTGATGCTTTTCTTTTCGGATGACTGCCAGCTTCTAGTTGTTCCATCACTTCCTCTGTTTGAAACAGCTTACAATGACCCACCTGAGCAGTAGAAATACTATCCCCCCAGAGACAAAACAGAGCACCGGTGCAACGGGCTATACGTTCCAGCAATGGCCTTTTCATATCGAGCACCAGCGGAATTCCCTTCTCACGTAGATATTGCCGGGCGTATGAACTTAAACTTTTTTCTACGAGCAGAAGATTAGGAAGAAGAGACTCTATTTTTGCCATTATGATTGTCAGATAATCTTTTTCCTGTCCATTATTCAAAAATTCTACAATATTTATCCAGTTATTAATCAAAGAATTTAGTCATCCATATTAGCAAACAGAGAACAACCAACCTGCTGGAGTAATTTTTCAAAGGATGCTAACTGGCTTGCTACTCTCTGATGTTCGAGAGACTCGGCTAAAAGCAGAAACTTTGGATTTTCAAACTTCGAAAACGTTCTATTATGGTCGATCTTCTTGCTGCAGACGATTCCCTTAATGAGGATGCTACAACAACAAAGCACTCAATTAATAATTATATCAGCTAGAGAATATATGACACTTAAAAGTGGCAAGATTGGAGGGTTTAGAAGGAAAGATACAAAGAGAAAAGTTATACCTCTGGTTTGGGTTTCCCGATGCCACACATTTTATTTTCACATAATGTCCAGGATCCATACTGCCGCCTATGCTATTAGTATCTGGCTTAATGAAATTTGCAGCCTCCCGAGCTAAAGTAGTAACAATGTCCAGCCAGTCGGTGTTGTATCCGCGTAATAACTCTACCACAATAGCTCGAAATTGGTCATTTACCACAGTTCTAAGAGGTTCTTCTCTGGCTGGATTATGACTAGAAAACTCAGACGCAGGGTGTTCAATATCACTGTCTTCTTCGTCGTATAGAAAGTCACTACTTTCAACGCCATCCTTAGGTGGTGGAGGATACCAGATACGGTCGTTGTTCTCAAAATCCAACGGTTGTTGTTGTGACTTATCCTCCTGGCTCTGAAGAACTTCATGACTTTCTGGATATAAGTCCCCTTCTTGATCTGACTTTCTTAAATAAGCCACATGTTCTTGATCAAAAGAATCGACATTAGGTCTCTCCTCTCTTGCGAGCTGTACAGAGTGCCCAATAGGACTAAAACTGTTCCTACATGGACTGTCTTGAGGACTCGACCCAACTCCAAAGAGCTCATCTCTACCACTAACTCTATCTGACTCTATATCTAAACTATCCGAGGGGAATAGAAACTGTTCACCATAATTTCTTGCCTCTTCTTCCTCATACCTGCAATCACAACACATACACAAGACACATATTCCAACAATGAATCACGATTCAAGAAAGTGCAAAACTTTTCACATCATAAACTTACTAACTCATGTTACTACATTTTCAATTGGAATCTAAGTCGAACAACACCTAGAAAGAGAACCACGAATGGAGGCCGTATTCTTGCAATCGCCGGTTTCAAGACTTGAAGCAAGAAGATTGTCACCCTGAGCAGAATCATTTGCGAGAGAAGACGAGTCGTAGCACTTCCTTCCTAAATCACTCCCTTTGTATACATTTACGTCACAAGCTCTGCACAGCTTCTTCCAATCTTCCTTCTCCTCTGTATCAATATTCACAGCCCGAGACTCGGTGCAACTCGCACAGCTCTCACAAAACCATCGGCCACAGTTAGTGCAACAGAATCCGTGTGACTTAAAACCGCTCAAGTTTGTTTCACAGCCGTGGCACTTTCTGCAACTTGTTGGCATTTCAAAGACTTGGGAGAAACACAAAAGAATGGCTTGCACCCAAAGTTATCTAAGACCTAAACCCAAAATCAGAAAACCCAAAATGTGTATTAGCAATTGCCCCAAACACCATTGACAAAGAAAGAAATCCGATTCCCTCACTCGTGAAAACACAAGAAAACTTTGATTGGAGAAAGAGAAAAGATAAAAGAAGAAAGACTCAGAACGATTCTTGACTTTCGCTCCTCGATCGAAGTTTGAAAAGAAGAGAGATTGAAGAAGAAAACCCCCAATGCGAGTGAAATTGAAGGATTCGAAACAAATTGGGCAAAACGAGAATGAGAAGAAGAAGTAAGATGAAGAAGGTTCGATTTCTTCTATCGCACTTGGCTCGCATCTCGAAAACCTGAGACATCTTTCTCCTACTTATACTGATTCGTCTTCTTCTTCTTCTTCTTCTTCTTCTGTATAGTTGAGCTATTTTTCTTCTTATATCCGCCATTAAAACACTCACTCTATCTCTCTCCTTTATATTACAAGATTTACTAATAATTTATAAGTACCAAATAATTTTCCATTGGGCCAGACAAATGTCTATAGGCTTTAGTGCTTTGTTTCAAATTTCTATTAAACCCAGATAAATTCTACAAGTTTAGTCTTCTATTATGGGCCAAGGCCTCAAAATGCTATTTCCATAACCCAGATCCTTCCTGGTCGTGCATAGGCCTGGGAATACCGGTTCGGTTTTGAGAATATTTAATTCGGTGATTCGGTTTGGCTTCGATATATTTCGGTTAAATTCGGTATATTTCAATTATTTCATAATTTTGTTTAGTTCAGTTTTTTCAGAGGGAACTTAATTAGACACAAAAATTAAAAAAACGAACGATTTAGATCTACCAAACCGAACTGAACCAACCAAAAACCAAATTAGATTTAAGATGTTACCGATCGGTTTTTTCTTACAAACCGAACTGAAACCGAAAACTGAAAAATTTGGTTCGGTTAATTCAGTTCCAATCGGTTCAGGTTTATGCCCAGCCTAGCTGTGCAGGCTCGCCTTTGGAATATTATCCAGCTTTTTCATATTCTATGAACCGGCATCTAAATAATGTACATTTTGTAATGATTATTGAATTTTATAAATAATTTTTTTGGACCAATATAGACTTAGATTCTCCTTTGCATGTTCCATATATATGGCTACCGAAACCAGTTTTGACATGTAGTATAAATTTATATATTTTTTTAACAAAATAGTCTACGCTGATATATTTTACTGTCACGAATTATTCTTCAATCATACGAAAGCATTTTATCCATTTTTTTTTCTCTATCAAACGATAGCATATGTATGAAATATTTTCTGCCATCTTCTTCTCTTTTATGTAATTGAACAACTAAAGCAAAGTTCCACTAAAAAGCAACACTTACGCTTTAAGCAACTACACGCACTCGCATATGTACGATTATATTTCCATTTAGCTTTGATTCAATATTTGTTGAAAAAGCATTAATTATACATAATTTTCAAGATAGACCATTTACTAAAGCAACCCTAATCGTAGATACTAGATAACAAATACATTAGAAAATTTTATGTTTTGGGTGTGAGATACCATTATTTATCTCACATGTATAGTTTATATATGCTTTTGTTTGGGTAGACGACGGTGGGATTTTAAATCGCTAATTAATTCCCCAACTTAAAATTTCATGACGAAGAAACCCAAAATTGTTAATGTGGGGCCCATTCACACGAAAATTCAATTTCCTTATGACGAGTACTCCTTAACTAACGGTGTTATTTCTTGTTAGTGTCATATTAGAGTATTTTTATTTAATATATAATTTCGTTAAAAAAAGACTAGAAGTTTACACAATATTGATATATACACACTATTTAATAAGTCTACGAGTCCCATGCACTTCGCTTACGTAACAATAACGCATTCATCATCACCTCTCATAGTCTCATTTTCACGTCTCCTCTTAACTCTTAAGCGCAACCTCCACACAAACTCTCCTTTTTATTTCTCTTTTGATTAAATCGAAAAACTCTCGTCGATCACAACATGCCGGGAAATTCACACCGCCGGGGATCCGACGTGGCACTCATCTTCTTCACGGTGATGATCACGTTGCTGACGTGTCCAATAATCATCAACGCTTCATCATCAGATTCTTCCTCAGTCAACAGGAAACTCGATGAGGTTGATCCGATAAAGTGCTCTCCAAGCTGCATCCAAAACCCTCCTCCGCCTTCTCCTCCACCACCGTCTCCTCCGCCTCCGTCGTGTCCTCCTCCGCCGGCTCTCCCGCCACCGCCGCCGAAGAAAGTTGGACCCTACTGCCCACCGCCTCCGCCGGCTAATTTCATGTACATAACGGGTCCGCCGGGAAACCTCTACCCCGTTGACGAGCAATTCGGAGCGGCCGCCGGAAAAATCTTTACGGTGGTGAAGCTCTCCGGTCTAATCGGGTTTGGAATTTTCTTGATTCTTTGAAACATGATTGGAGAAACAACAAAATTGAAGATTTGTTGGTATGTTCAGATATTTTTCAATTAGTTATTAAAGAAGGTTATTGATCGGCGATTAATAATATTTCTAGCTAGGATTATATATGTTTCATCATATTTTCCTACATCCAAAATTTTCTAATGGTATTTTAACCAAATTAATAAGGTACGTATACCAAAGTTCTGTTCAGAGAAATTATGTAAATTCTAGAAATGTATTCTCTTTATCTGATATCGATATGTTCTCTGTGTCAACTTGTTGTTCGATTGATTCTCGAAATTGGAAAGTTTACTTTATGGGGAATAATTTTATAGAAAAGGAAATTAGACTTCAAAGTTAACAAATGCAAAGTAAAATTTATCTAAAAGCAAAAAACAAATGTAAAGGCAAAACTGGCGAAATTTTTGTTGGTCCTTTTTGGTTTTCCTCTTCACGATTCTAATTAATTGTTATATTATATTCATAGATAATTTAAGAAAAGTAAATATGTTACATGGGTTGAGTTGACAAAAAAGACTATTGTAGATGAATTGATAAAATATTAAAGTCAGGCGTTGGGTAATTTTCAACAAGAAAAAGATACGTGTCAACAAGAAAAAGACACGTGTCCAACGGTCTGAGTCTGATGTGAGATGAAAAATGAAGATCAACTTGGGTTTCAACAAAATGGGGCCCCTAAGAAGGCCGACCTCAGACATGACATGTTCATTTGTTTTTTTCTTGATAAAATGGAGGAAGGCTACATGTTCATTTGTTTCGCCTAACGCTATATTCTCTACCAAATCTCACCTACGTTTTTACTTTTTTTTTTTTTTTTTTTTTTTTCATACTTGCCGAGTATTTACGTCAATCGATTTTCAGACCATAAACCCATAAAATTTAACATGTTTAGTATTTAAATAAATCCAAACAACTACAACCTATCTTAAAAAGTTAGATTTGTTCCGAATGAATAAACCAAAGAACCATTATTTTGAAAAAAACATATAAAGATTAAACATCGAAAATGTGAAAGAATCAGTAATATATACTAATATTAAAAAAAACATGAAACACTTCGCTAAATTCTAATTATTTTTGACGTTTTCATTTAGAAACTTAATATTTGAATATAAAAAAGTAATATATTTGGGTTCTATATTTGTATTTTTTTTGTTTTCTCACGGTTAGACCTATAATTAGTTTCCAGAAAATATCTACCCTCAAATTTTTTTTTTTTTGTATGTTTTAGTTTTTTTCTGTGTATTTATATCATATCTTCTACTATGTTGATATCGGTGTTCAAGAAAGCGCTAGGCGTTAAGCGGGCGGTGATCCTCAGCCTAGCGCCTAGAACGCTTAGTCGGGGTCTAGACGATTTTGTAGGTGGGTTAGGCAGTTTTATAATAAAACTATATATATATATATATATAATCTAATTATATATATTATAAAATATAACATAATGATATAATCTTAAGAAACATGATCAATGAAAGATAAAATAAACGTAAATGTAGATTAAAAAATAAAAAAAATTGAGTTTTTAAAATGAATAAACTCTCATGATGATTCTACTCGCAGTTCTCTTCACCTTATTCCCTCTAAACATGCTCATCATCTGACTCAAATATCAAAACGGTGCTGTTTTGAATTTAAAAAAAAAAAAAAAAACAGGCAGATTTAACCCGCCTAGTGGCCGTCCAAGCCCCCAAATGACTCCTTCCGCCTAATACCACCATTTAATGTAAAATCCAAGCGGCCTAGGGGCGCCTAACGCATAGACTAAGCGGCTGCCTAGGCCGCTTTTTTGAACACTGGTTGATATTCGTATTCGACTTGAAACCCAATTACCGATCTCCTTTCTACATTTCTTGCTTTTTAAAGAATAACGAAGGAAAAATTAATTTGCCAAATTAGTAACGAAGAAAGAAACGGAATCAATGAAAGGATTATTCGCTCAATTTTTTAATTTTTTTCTTAGAGGTTGCAATTGTTATGGACTTGATAAGGTATGCAATTATTGTGCACCACACAGCTGTGCTTACGCTTTAATTGCCTGAAAAAAGGCAACACAACACAAACTCCTTTATAATTTCATGCAAGCTCCCTAAGTAATTACCAATTAGTATATATACAATTATACATGTATATTGTATATTCTTTTTTTGTTTGTTTGTTTCTTAACTTCTGATTGTCATTATCACTTTTGACTTATTTTGGTAAGAAGGAAGTCGCGAGTTGTAGTAGCTATAACTACCGCACCCTATTTTACAATTTTGAGGCCATTAATTTTGCAATTACTTTATTCTACCATATTTGGGTTAAATTCTCCTTTGTTTGTTATTACTTTCTCCACCTATAATAAAATTACCTTTTTAATATACATATTACAAATCTTAATAAGTATATAGAATTTATTTTTACATCTTTGGGCATAAGCTTATTAATTCCTATTATAAAGAGACTAGCTAGGTAGAACAATGTACAATTAAATTAGGGTTAAACCCTAAACATGGTGGGATATATGGAAGCTCTAAGCTAAATCACTTTCCCCATGTTTTTAATATACCTATAATTAATATTTATATATCTTATTATATAAAAACAAATGCACTCAAAATTATAACTCATTAGATCGTGATATGTGTCATTTTAATTGAGATGATGACACGTGTTAACATACTAACGTGTTAAATAATATTTCATTTTTATCTAAAAGTTAAACAAAAAATACATCATCGCAAAAAAAAAGAAATCCTAACGTAATAAAAAAAGTCAATGTCCTTCTGTAAAAAAAATTGTCATTAAAAAAAGGAAAAATTTGTAAACAAAATGTCACTAACAAGGTAAAAGGAAAATTTGTAAAAAATATTATTAAAAAGGGTAAAAGAGAAAATTTGTAAAAAATATCATTAAAAAGAGGAAAAATTTGTTTCATGTCAATACGTTTAAAAACAACAAAAGGAAAAAACTAATCGAGAAAGAAAAAAAAAAAGAATACATCGTTGGAAAAATTTGTAAAAAAAAATGTCATTAAATAAAGGTAAATGGGAAAATTTGTAAAAAATATTATTAAAATAAAAGTAAAAGAGAAAATTTGTAAAAAAAAATATCATTAAAAAGGAAAATTAGGAAAATTTGTTTCATGTCAATACGTTTAAAAACAAAAAAGGAAAAATGTCATAACTAATCGAGAAAGAAAAGAAAAAAAAATACATCATTCAAGCATATCATGAATTCGAGAGTTCCACAGATCGATCAAAACTATTTTATTTTAAATTTTGTCCAACGTGAGTGTGACACGTAGGAAAAATCGTAACTCACCAGATCGTGACATGTGTTAATTTTAATTGAGATTGTGGCACGTGTCAATATATTAATATAAAAATATAATACATCATCGCCAAAAAAATGTCCTAACGTAACAAAAAAAGTCAATGTCCTTCTGTAAAAAAAAATTTCATTAAAAAAAGAGAAAATTTGTAAACAAAATGTCACTAAAAAGGTAAAAGAAAATTTGTAAAAAATGTCATTAAAAAAGGTAAAAGAGAAAATTTGTAAAAAATATCATTAAAAAGAGGAAAAATTTGTTTCATGTCAATACATTTAAAATAAAGAGAGGAAAAATGCCATAACTAATCGAGAAAGAAAGAAAAAAAAAATGCATCATTAGAAAAATTTGTAAAAAAGAATGTCATTAAATAAAGGTAAATGAGAAAATTTGTAAAAAATGTTTTAAAAAAAAGGTAAAAGAGAAAATTTGTAAAAAAAAAATATCATTAAAAAAAAAAAATTTGTGTCATGTCAATACGTTTAAAAACAAAAAAAGAAAAATGTCATAACTAATCGAGAAAGAAAAGAAAAAAAATACATCATTCAAGCAAATCATGAATTCGAGAGTTCCACAAATCGATCAAAGCTATTTTACTTTAAATTTTGTCCAAAGTGAGTGTGACACATAGGCAAAATCGTAACTCACCAGATCGTGACATGTGTTAATTTTAATTGAGATTGTGACATGTGTCAATATATTAATGCAAAAATATAAATTTTCTTTCTCTACATTATTTATTTCTTAAATCAAAGTGTAGTGTAACTAAAAGGAAATAATAGTCTAAAAAAAATAAGACATGTTATTAAAAAAAATTAAAAAGAAATAGTAAATCAAAAAGTCTAAAAAAAAAAAAATAAGACAAATTATTTATAATTGTAGTGTAACTAAAATGAAATAATAGTCAAAAAAAGAAAATAAGACATATTATTAAAAAATTAAAAGGGAATACTAAATAAAAAAACTAAAAAAGGAAAATAAGACAAATTATTTCCAATTTCTAAAAGTATTAGTGCGGCATATAAAAAATTGATATTCATGAGATTACGACATGTTTTGTTAATACTTTTAAATTTATTTACTAATATATTTTGTTAATTTTATTACTATTTGTTTAACACTAATGACATATATAGACATAAATTTGATAGAATATATTATGCATATATTATTTTGATATGAAAATCTGGATATTATTGATTGACAAGGAATGCATGGAGTAAAAAAATGGTTTTAATATTATGGATGAAATACATGAGTTGTATTGCGAGATGAAATACGTGGAGTTGAAATTCAGTTTGAAACAAAGTTACTAATCAACATCTAAAATAAGTGTGCGAGTAACAATCAAAATCTAAATATTTACATCAACAAGATTTAACATATATTTTTTACATTTTCATAAATTTTATCTTTATTAAATTTAATCGATTACCGACACGTTTTACTTTATTTTTTTATCATTTATAAATAAGTTATAATTAAAACCCCACGTATTATGCGGGTCCTAATCTAATAGTTAAGAAAACACTATATCTCTTTAATCATGTAATTATTTCAACATATTAGATAATAGATCAGAAGTTTCAAAAACATTGAAAATACAAAAATTTCCTCAAGAAAATATTTATATGGCATGGAGAGAGGACTTTTTATGGTTTTCACTATCTACCATGAGTCCATGACTATATACTATATATAGTCAATGTTATTGTTAGCACTTAGCACTTAGCACTCACAATTGACTATCAAACACGCACAAAATGACACTAGTGGTGTGCTATTCGTGAGTCTTCAGATTAGCATGCGATTTGACATTTTATTTAAGTAATTCATTTTTTATGAATTTAGATTTTAATTAATTATTTTTCCAGTAACAAAAATATCACTTATCGATGCCATCTACTAAAATCTCGAAAAAATGTAAATAGCAATGATGTACCTTTTAACCTTCAACATCACTCAACGTCTAGCCCTTTACAGATGTGCTCACGAAATTTCCTCAAAATTATAATCACCAAGTACCATTTTCTTTTAAAAATTTATTTTATCTTATTCATATTTATTAATAAGAAAAAATCTACTTGAAGCATCAATAAGATTTCTGGAAACAGATGCTAGTATGTATCCATCTTTCTTTGGGAGGGTTAAATTATTATACATATCCATCTACCACTTTAAGCATCAATGACGCATTGATTTCTTTAGAGGGCATAATTAGGTCATCGTAGTGGTTGTTGTGTAGAATATTCATTTAAAATTGGGCCGACGATCTATTTCCCATGAAAAATATGATATCATCATATATGCAGTCCAAACTATACCCTCTGTCTATATATCTTCGAAAATAAAATTCTAAACCTAAATTTACCTGAATTAAAAGTTCGAAACATATATACCCACATATATCGATTTCAATCGGTTTTTGAATGGTTTAAAATCTAAACCAGTTATTAAATCGAATTAAAAATGGTTTAATTATTTATTATAATTAATACAATAATAATAAAAAAAATTAGAGCTTTTCGTCGGATCCCTTTTCTTCTCTCATCGGAAGAAGAAAATCTTCTATACCTTCAAAACAATTCCACTTCAAGTATTTGTTCTTGATTCATCGAAACTCTTGGTTTCTTATAGACTCGAAGCAAATATGAGATTTTCTCAAATCTGTTTGTTTTTTTTCTCGCGAGAATCAAAAGTTTTCTGGGTTTGATCCGTTTGAACGAAGATGATGATGCTTAGAATTCGAAGCAGAGATGGATTGAAGTTAGTGAGCGTAGATTAATCTGAATCCTCTGATCTCTTCTTCAGAAACGAGATATGAACAGTACAAAGAGGAGTGAATCCTCTCAATTTCTCAGCTTATGCAGGAACGGAATCGAGGTGAGAGTTGAAGAGAATCGATGGAAGTTTAGGTTTTGATCCGACCCATGTGATGATAAGCACAAGTTTTCCAGAGATGAATTCGATGGTTCCAGAAGTAAGACCAATTGATTCGGGAGATTGTTGATGGAGTATCTCGTAGAAGGATCTCTCGGCGGCTTGTACATCAACATGTCATTGATGTACTTAAGAACATGAGAGTTATCTAAACACAGATGGAGGAGAATCTGTCGGTGAAGACTGATCCGACTGATTCTGAGTCTCGAGTTCGTTGAAATTGGGGTAGAGATTGTTCCCAGATTCGAGATTGTTCCTGGATTTGCAGCAAGATCCAGATCCAGAACCGTTTTTGAATCAGAAACCATCAACTGAAACTTGAACAAGAGTGTCCATGGTAACACAAAGGATGATGAAGAAAAGACTTTGAAAGCAAAAGAAATTTTTTTTTTCAACGAGCAGAAGAAGGAAGAAGAAGATCTATGAGATATGAGAGAAGAGCAAAACAGTTTTTGGGTTCGTCGATGGATAGAGAAGAAGAGATACTAAGCTCCTCTTTGTAAACGGCAAGCACAACGAAGAAGAAGACGATCCAATTTGGTTTAGGTGTTGTAATCGGTTTTAATCCGGTTTTAGTATCATTTTAATTGGTTAATATGTAATTTCAAAACAGTAAACCAATTAAAACCAATATCTGTGGGTTCTGAGGTTTTGAACTTTTTTTGGGGGGTGATATAGGTTTAGAACTTTTAATTCGGGTAGATTTAGGTTTAGAACTTTATTTTCAGGGATATATAGACAGAGGATATAGTTATATATACATATATGATGATATCATACTTCTCGTGGGGGAATAGATCATCGACCCTTTAAAATTTGTCGTTTAGGAAAATAATTTTATTTTTATATTTAATAAAATGATTGCATTATATCTCTCCTTTTATATCATGTTCTTCCAAACTTTTCAGAGTCAATAATATACGAGTATATTTTACCAAACAGAGCGCCGAAAAGCCCGTTTATAAGTATAATCAAACTAAAATCCAAGAAAAGGGTCGACGACCTATTTCCCCCCAAAAACAAACTTATAGTACCAGATCAATACAGTTTTTAAGCCTTAATGTCTTTCCCCATGTTTTGAAAGTTACACACTTGTTTGCACACAAAATGAAAGTTACAGACTTATATACACACAAAATGAAAGTTCGAAATCAAATTACAAACATAACACGATTTGTTTTGGTTTACTGTAGACCAATCCAATATTAACCATGTAAACACGAAATAACTGCGACTAAACCCGAATATGACCCGATTAAAATGTATAACTTACCCAGTCCCGATTTTTTTCATTGAACCCTAAAATCGAAAATCCCCAAATAAAAAAATCCCCAAATCGAAAATCCTAAAATCGATTTTGTTCGAGAACCTCAAATTTTCGAAGGTTTGAGGTTGTTGTTGAAGAATCTAGGTCGTTTATATGTAATCGATGGCTGAAATCGTGGAGTATAACGGCGATCCTGGAGGAGATGAGTCCGATCACGAAGATCCTCGGGAACGAAATGACTACAACATCGAAGAAGCTATTGCGGGCTTCAATGACGAGCCTACAATTCGTCACAACGTCTGTCCAGACAGAGTGATGAAGAAGAAGATGTTCTCATAAGAGAGAGAGATCGTTCCAATATCAGAAGAGGGAATGGAAACTTGTATGAATGACAAGTTTTCTTCAATGGAATACCGTTTAAGGAGGCTATACTCGAATATGCTCTGAAAACAGGTCGGAATATCCGACAATGCAGGTATGACAAGACAAAGCTTGGGTATAATTGTGTAGGTGACAATTGTTCATGGCGTATATACTGTTCTAGAAATAAGAAGACTGGTAAGTGGAAAGTTACGGTATTCAAGAAGGTGCATTCATGTGTTCCTAATAGGGAGTGTGAGTTGATTAGGGTCCTTGTGATAGCTAGATTGTTCATTCATAATATTAGAGATGATCCAGAATACTTTATGCCAATGAAGATTGAAGAATTGATTAAGGAAAGATGGAAGATCAGTGTTAGTAGGCCGCAATGTCAAAATGGTAGGCTTAAAGCTTTGAAAATAATTGATGCTGAATATGCTGAGCAGTTTTCACGTCTAAGAGATTATGAGGCTGAGATATTAGCATCTAATGAATGATCTTCTGTTAAAATCGACACGCTCACGACTGAGGAAGGTGTAGATGTGTTTAACATGTTCTACGTCTGCTCTGATGTTCTTAGAAGGTCATGGAAAGAAACATGTAGGCCACTGATAGGATTAGATGGTTGCTTCTTGAGATCAAAAATGAAAGGGCAGTTGCTTGTTGCTTTAGGTAGAGATGCAGACAATGCTATTTATCCAATAGCATGGGCTGTAGTTCAAGCGAAAAATACTCCTAACTGGTTGTGGTTTGTGAAGAAGATAAAGAATGATTTGGGACTAGAAGATGGTGAAGGATACTAAAGGCCAAGCTTCTCAAGAGCATGCTTCTCAAGTTCAAGCTTCTCAAGGTCAAGCTTCACAATCTCAGTCTTAAGCAGCTGGATCAGTTTGGGACTTGTGAATGGTTATGTGTTTCATCAGACCAAACAATATCATAAACCCAAACACTCCAAAAATCATCATTTTCTTCACACTTGATTTGGCTTCGACCAATTCATCTTTAACCCTCTCAAATATCTCTTTCTCCAGCTTCAATTGCATCCTCTCAAACACGATTTTGTCAAGCTCCATCTTCTTTGCTGTAATATCTTTCACAGATTGTTGGAGACTCGAAATTTGAAAACTCAATGCTTCAATCTCATTAAACAATGCTTCATCGACCCACTTGAATGCATGGTTGTCATTGATAAGCTTCTTTGATGCAACAAAAGCACATCGATAGTACCTACGGTAAAGATTAGCATCAGATTTGGAAATTAATTCCACGGTTTGTTGCCCACACCAACATATCTTCAGAACACCCATGATTCTTCCTCTTCTTCGGGAATTTGATGTTCCAGTAGAAGCTCCAGATCCACTGCTCATATTCGCAACCGAATCTCCAGTAACCTGCAAAACCCAGAAACTTCATGAAATCGATTGTTATTGCATCAAATCGACTATCTACCCTACAAAATTGTATTCCCTAACAAGAAACTTACTCAATTTCAAGAAATATTTAACAATTTACAGTCGATTTAGAGAAATCATTTTTTAGGGTTCATCGATTTATAAATTGTGAATTTTTTTGTTCATAACGGCTCTTTTTCAAATGGTTGATGGGACGGGTTTCGAGTCGGGTTACAGGTTGGTTTCGGTTTTCTAATTCGGTTTGTTTTCTGTCTTATGTGTGGTTTCGTATCGGATTCAAATCATAAACCAACATAACCGACCGTTATATGTATATAAGTCTATAACTTTTATTCTGTGTGCAAACAAATGTGTAACTTTCAAAACATGGGGAAAGATATTGAGACTTAAAAACTGTGTGAATCTGGTGCTATAAGTTTGTTTTTGGGGGAAAATAGGTCGTCGATCCCAAATTTTTTACATATTACATAGTGTAAGTATAAATATTATATACGACCAAATTTATCTAAACCTAATCGAATATCTTACATACTTATAAGTTTATAACATCCTAGTTAAAAGTAGTTAACACGATGTCCATCCGATGTCTGTAAATATTATGGACTAAAAATCTGAAAATAATTGGTAATCGAAAAAGAAGTCAGCACTAGTTCAATACAAATCCACAATTAACAAAAAAAATTCCATCAACAAACGATGATTAAGACCGACTAAAATTGAATAATTAATTAACACCAATAATCAATGTGATTAAGGAAGACAAAGTAGTAGTTAGAAACCATTAGTTCCAATAATTCACAAGACAAGTGTCCTCTAGGCTCTAGCTAGACTCCACACCTTCCAACTAAGCTTTTCCCCAAAACTTCTTTACTTTCTCACGCTTTATCGTACCCAACAATTCTTTGTTTACCATTTAATTAAAAAGAACCATTCTTTCGTCAAGAAAGGTAAAACAAAAGAAGAAAACATGAACACAAACGATCATGGCCTTCTCTTCTTGAGCTTATTTTTCATCTTTTCTCTTCTTTACTTTCCCTACTTAGCCATATCCGAGACACCGTGTCCGTACCCGTGTTATCCGCCGCCAATCGGCGGTGGCTCCTCCACGCCGTCTACGACTCAACCACCACCATATCCTCCTCCAGCCGTTAACTACCCTTCTCCGGCTGGGAATTTACCAAACTACCCTTCTCCACCGTACAGCGGTGAAGGCGGTAGTGTCAGCGGTTTCTACGGTCCTCCACCGCCGGACGCTATAATGCCTTACTTCCCCTTCTACTTCAGAAAACCTCCTCACCAAACGGATCAAACGTCGTCGTCGGCTTCTCTCGTGGCGGTTCCAGGGAAATCGACGGTGATGATCGTAGCCGTAGCAAATCTTGTGGTGGTTGGTGTTCTCGGTAGCATTTGGTTTATAACATAATTAATAAGTATTTCTTCTGTAATTTGTTTTCGTATGTTAAATTAGAAAATATAGATACTTTAGGAGCTAAACCAGAAAAAGGAACTATTCGATAGTACGTATTACTTTTATATATTATCGTTCGTTATACTAATACGGTAATACAATTATGCAATTTTTTTTTGATAAAGTACAAATATGCAATTTCAAAAGTTAATTACATCATATCATTGTGGATTAATTAACTGAATATTACTTTTGAGAGAGATAATTGGAAAATGAGCAGTTCTATTTTTGAAATTAGGTAAATAGCAGATAAACAAAACTGGACAAAATTATCCATGTAATTATCTAAAACTATCAGTAAATAGCAGATAAACAAAACTGGACGAAATTATCCATGTAATTATCTAAAACTATCTAAAAACATAGTTAACTATTTTCATAAAATAGTTACCAATTTAAAAACATAGTTAACTATTTTCAGAGCATAATTATCTAATTTCATGACATAGTTGATTACATGAAAATATTATTGTAATAGTTACTTATTTAAACAAACATAATTAACTACGTTCAGAACGTAGTTACCTTTGCATAATAGAAAAATAACATACATAGTTAACTATTATGAGAAACATAGTTACTTATTAATTTCCGAACATAGTTAACTATATCAATTTCCGAACATAGTTAACTATGTTTATAAGTTTTTGTTGTTTTTCATTAAAGATAAAATCAGAATTTTAGATGGATTAAATGTTAGTTAATATATTATATTTTATATAATGTTAAATAGTTAATTATAGATGTAAAAACTAATATAGAATGCAATTTGTCGCGATCCTTGTATTAGGATAAGCACGAGCAATGTCAATAACGTCACATTTGGTGGGTGACTTCGTAGTGGACAACAATGGAGGAGGTTAAGGAATGGACAAAAGGATTTTTAATAGTACTATTAGTTTGTCTCTTATATTATGTGGAAACTCATGCAAGCCGAAAAGGATAATTAGGCCGCCTCGAATTAAATTATTTGGAAATCAAAATTCAATTTAATGTTATGATGAAAAAATAGAATTTAATTTTCTGTTTTACAAAAAGTGTCTCTTTAGTTATTTTATTTCAAAAATAATGTCCTTTCATCTTTTTATGCGACTTTTTAAACCCAATTTATCATTTACCTTCTACCAAAGCTGATAAAATTTGATTTAAATCATCTTTCATCAATAGTATATTGAATACGAGTATATTTGTATATTTAAATATATGTGTGAAATATGCGAAAACTAGAGATTTCACAAAAAAAAAAAATTAGAATTTCGAATCTTATATAAATGCACTACTTTATTAGTGGAATGGTGATTCTAACACTATATTACATATGCTCTGATTGTTTATTTGAATTTGTGTTTCTATGTTATAATATATTTAATCATTATAACAGAGAAACACAAACGTAAACGCAGAGGAACAATTGAGGCCATAGTTCTAATTGCAGCTGAAGTTGAATTTAAAAAACAAAAGCAGAGACTGGGTGGATTGCTCACAAAGCAACCTCAACCGCAGACCGCCTAACCGCTAAACTCCTGTTTGCGTTGCTTCTCGCGGTCTGTCGCTGCTCTTTGGCAGACTTCCATTTAGACTCTTCCTTAGATCCACCCTCTGTTTGTTAATACTGAGCTTACTCTTGGCCGGTCCATTTGCCACTAACCGATCACAACTAGCTTTAGATGAGTGTTCTTTAGCATCATCTCTTGCCTTTGCTTGACCTTTAGACGTGTTTTGAGGTGTAGATTGTGTGCTATTAGGCATTGTTCTTGCTTTAAAGTTGAGAGCTTTACGCACTACAACTTCCACCTTTTCCTGCAACATCAGAAAATGTTCCCTCATAAACTCAAAATTTCTCTGTAAAATTGGAACAGAGTAAAAGAGAGATAAGTTATCTCTGTATATCTCTTTCCTCTTCTCTGCTCGTTCATTAGTTCTGAAACTGAAACCAATAGTAGTTGTTCTCTTCTCTCTCATAGCAGAATCAATACAACTCTTGGACATGTACTTGTTTGTAGCCAGAGGAGTTAGGTTCTCAGTTTTCTTTGATGTTTGAGCTTGAGATGCAATGGTTTTAACAATCCTCTTCGGCTCCAATTCCTTTTGTCTGCCACCGAAACCAAATAGACCTTTAAGAGTGGTGAAAACACAGACATAAAGTTGCATGAAAAGAGAGTTATAAAGCTTAAGCTATACCTCTTAGTGTCAATACTGGTTTTAGTATAATTTAAACTTGGAGATCCCTTTGTTATCACAACATGCTTCTTTGTAGAAGCTTTAGTCGCCGCAGAATAAGGAATAGGTTTCTGGACATTTTTCAAAGGCTTCGATCTAGTTGCAGAGGAAGATGTCGTTTCTTTTTCATCCTCTAAACTCATTTCACTGCAACCAATTTCAGTTTTCTCCAAAGAAACAGAAAGAGAACTATGCTCATCATCATAACTCACACAAGAATCGCCGAACTGGCTCCTTTCTTGATCACATTTTTCTTGTTCATAGCTGAAGTGGCTACACTGACTCGTGCTCTCCCACAAATTCTCATCTTTCTCAGTACCAGTTTGATGATGATGATGAACAACTTCTCCCCATGTTTGACATTCTACAGAACTTGGAAATCGGATCCCTTTCTTCTTGAAATGTGCCTCGAAATGAGCTCTCATCAGAGTAGTAGAGCCTGGTTTAGAGAATTTCTCAGCCTCTTCAAGATATCTATTGTGAGAGAAGAATGATCTCTTCTCCCATAATAAATCTTCCTTCTCAAATCTTCCAAATGAAACCGATCCTGAGTGAATAGAATTCTCCTGCAGCACATTCAAGAAACACATATAAGGCTTCTATTGTTTCAAACACAATTTTTTTCCTTCTTTTTTCTTTGACAGCACACAAGTTTTTCCTTGAAATATAAAAGATTTTCAGTTTTTCTTCATAAAATATTTTTGCAAAATTCAAACACAAAACGCTAAATGAAAACGGAAAGTTCTTTATGTTTTATTTGTTTTTGTCATCTGGAATTATATTATTGAAATTTCATGGAAAACATTACAAGAACCGGCGGAAATTGTTATACAAAAGCCGGCAGAAAATGTAAATATCCCCCGAGCCAAACGCCGAAAAGAGGGAAACACACGACGTAAGAAAAAACAATTAACAAAAGAATAGGTTGTGGATTCAGTACGTAAACGTAAATATACACTAAACGCAAACGCAAACAAAAACAAATAATCGAAGCCTAAGAAAAAACAATATGTTTCGTGAATGTCAAGCTAGATCTTAACATGAAGAACCAAACAGTCAAACAGACAAGCCAGTATCTTATTTCTTAACTGAAGCAAGATCAATGGGTCCATGAAAACGAGTGAAATCCCAGGAAAAAAATAGTAATAAATTGAACTGAACATATAATCTGGAAACTAGAAGAAGACAAAAGTAGTAAAACTGGACATGTATATAATTGCAGAAATTACAAGAAGGCTTAGGTTAAACGGTTCTTGAATCTCTCTCGCCATCATATATCTTGTTTTAAGTGTTGGACGAAATGTCCGCAAAGTTTAGTATTTGTCTGTTTATTGAAAACATCAGCACATTTTTAGTAGTTTGATCGAAGAAAATCAATAAAAACACATAATCAAAAGCACATATGCCTGAAAAGAAACCGTATTTTGGGACAAAGAACATGAGAACGAATGAGGAAGTTGGACAAGAGAAGTCTGTAAATAAAGCGTCGAATTCAGATTTGGGAAAGAAAGCTGACTAATCAATAATCATGTTCATGTTTCATGTCAGGTCATATGTGCTTTTTTTTTTTTTGGTCACCTTAAATTTTATTAAACTTTTGGTAAAACACAAAGCCGGAGGAATAAAAAGAAGATCCGGAAACAAAGCTGGTGGTTAACATATTATCTTATAGGCCTGCGATTTCGGATATTTGGATCAGTTCCGGATACGATCCGATCGGTTCCGGGTATGATCCGATCGGTTCCGGGTTTAGGGGTTTAAGATCCACTTAGATACCGAAATATTTTCGGTTTGGTTTCAGTATTGGTCGATTCCGGGGGTTCGGATCTACTGTTTAAGAACCGAAATTATTCGGATATCATTCGGTTCGGGTATATGTTACCCGAAATTTCTAATTTGTACCCGAAATATTTAAAAAAAAAAAAACAAAATGACAGTAAAGTAGCTGTACCCGAGACAGTTTGGACAATTAACCAAATGCAAAATACACTGAGTTTATCCTACATTTCACAAGCAAAAGTACTAGAAAATATCACGGAAGCACCATTCCAAACTAGTAACAACAAACACATTGGCTCCATTCCAAACTACATCAAAAAGAGAGAACAAATGTAAAGATTAAAGAGAGAACAAATGTAATTAGGACAGAAAACTACATCAGAAAGAGAGAAAAAATGTAAAGACTAAAGATAGAACAAATGATAGACTAAAGAGAGAACAAATGAAAGACAGTAAAGTAAAGAAGATTAGTACTTGGTAGGTAACAAGTTAAAACTATATAGCAGATTTGCAGGTTTAATATGTAACAAGTTAAATTAAAACTATAAGAATACCTTATTCTTGAAATCAGTCAGATTTCAGTTTCACCTTCAAACTCTGAATACAATTGAAAGATAACAAAACACTGATCAATAACAATAGTATTACATATTACATTCCAACTTCCAACTAACAGATTACATAATACTAAATAATGTTAATATTGTAACTCTTCAAGATCGTGACACGTGTTAGTTTTAATTTAGATTGTGACACGTGTCAAATCTAAATAATGTAAAAATAGAAGTTTTCTTTCTGTAAATTAGTTATTTCTTAAATCAAATTGTTGTCTATTGGATAAATAGCATTGTCTGCATCTCTACCAAAAGCAACAAGCAGCTGTCCTTTTATTTTTGATCTCAAGAAGCAACCATCTACTCCTATAATTGACCTACATGTCTCTTTCCAAGAACTTCTAAGAGCACCAAAGCAGACATAATCTCTTAGACATGAAAACTTCTCATCATATTCAGCTTCAATCATTTCAAAGCTTTGAGCCTACCAGCTTGACATTGTGGCCTACTAACACTGATCTTCCATCTTTCCTTAATTAATTCTTCAATCTTCATGGGCATAAAATATTCCGGCTCATCTATAATGTTATGAATAAACAACTTAGCTATTACAGGGACCTTAAACATCTCACAGTCCCCATTTAGAACACATGAATGGACATTCTTGAACACCTTAACTTGCCACCTATCCGTCTTTTTACTTATAGAACAGTAAATACGCCATGAACAATTGTCACATACATAACAATACCCAAGCTTCGTCTTGTCATACCTGTACTGTCGGAGATTTTGACCTGTCTTCAGAGCATAGTCGAGGACAACCTCCTTAAATGATATTCCATTGAAGAAAACTTGTCTATCATACAAGTTTTCGTCGCCTCTTATGCTCTGGTTACGATTTCTCTCTCTTACGGGAACATCGTCGTCTTCTTCACTCTCACTTTCTGGGTATACATTGTGTTGAATTGGAGGCTCATCATTGAAGTCCGCAATAGCTTCTTCGATGTTGTAGTCGTTTCATTCCCGAGGATCTTCATGATCGGAATCGTCCCCTCCTCCAACAACACCGTTAAACTCCATGATTTCGGCCATCAATACCACGATTCTTCAACAGAGAACTTCGATTTGGGGGTTTTGAGAGGAAAATCAATTTTAGGGTTTCTGATATAGAGATTTTTTGATTTGGGAATTTTATGTTTCGATTTCGGGTTCTGGATAGGTTAATAGTTGTAATCAGGCCAGCCTCGGGTTTAATCAGGTCCAGTCTCGGTTTATTTGATGTAAAAATGGTTAATAATGGATTGGTAAATAGTAAACCGAAACAACTCGACTTCTGTGTGTAAATCGGATTTGAACTTTCATTCCGCGTGGATTTAAAGTTCGAACTTTCATTCGGTGGGGAAATAGGTATTTAACTTTCATTCCATGGAGAAATAGATAGAGGCTGAAAATCTGTGTAGATCTGGTGCTATATGATAGTTTTGGGAGGAAAATAGATCGTCGGTCCCGAAAATAACAATAAAGAAATGCAATCTTCTGATGCATTTTTCTAGGATTGTTATGGTTAAAAGTGAAAAGATAGAAAAAATGAAAACATCTGACTTTCCAAAACATTTTCACATTATTAAAAAATTACATAATGAATATGTTAGTTAAGAAATATTAAAATTTGATATCTTAATGCGAATGTAAAATGTATGTGAATTTGTTGTTGTACAAAAATATATTTTTCTACAATTGAAAAAATATATCAAATATTAGGTATTTTAGATTCATAAACAACTAATAAAACTATTTAAAAATAAGAAGATAACAAAACCAATTGTAAACATTGAGACCTTTTCTCAAGGATAAACAAATAGTTAAATAAAATGATATGTATGAGTAAACAAAATCTACAGTATTTATAGTTTCTATGTTGAAAAAAGAAAGATCTACTTGTGGAAAATCGAGTAATTTTTTAAAAATTAGTAAGATTTTGTTGCAAGTAAGATAGAACTCTCTATTTGGTATGAATATATCTCAATCGTTTTAATCAATTTTCCTAATTCTTGTTTCTGTGATTGCCATCAAAAGTTATATAAACATTATTTCTTTATATAAAATGGTTAGCTTTTTCAGATCCGTTTTAATTTCGTTTCTCTTTGTTTCTTCTAATTTTGTATATCTGAAGTGTCATGGATTCTGGAGAAATATTTGATTTTGTCACGAAAGCATATGAATTGGTGGATGATCCTTCAACGGATTCTGTAATCTCGTGGAAAGAAGATGGCAAGGGCTTCACAGTTTGGCACCCTGCAGAATGTTGCAGAAACCATTTTCCCCGACTCCTAGGAATCACCACCTTTGAAAGATTTCAGATTTTGGTAATTTCTTTTAGTAACTCGAGTCGATGTTGGTTAGGTACAAATCAGTATGGAATTGTGTCCAAATTCTTTAGATTGGTTCTTTCTTCAGATGAAAGAATATATAGCAAAAGCAACTCTTGAGATTATAAAACAGTTCATGTAAACCTGATGAATTTTTACCTCTATTGTCATCTGAATTTTGAATTTACAATGGATTATTGAACCTTGTATAAATAGATTCTGCCAGTCTTTGAGATTGATGTTGATGTTGTTGCTTGATCGTAATGCAGGGCTTTAGAAAAAGCGAGTCCAGAGGACTATTGGAATTTGCAAACGATGACTTTGTGAGAGGCCGACCTGAGCTTTTGGACAAGATTGGCAAACCCTGCTGGGGTCCGACGGATGCAGATCGTGAGATTATACTACGAATCAAGAATTGCAAGGCCATAGAGGAACAGCAGGTACTCCTCAAGGAGTTTAAGGAGAAAAAGAGAAAGGAGAGAAATTTGATGACGGAGGCAGCTTTAATAAAATCACTTGATGATCTACTGAAACGTATGGCACGTGAAAGGGAGGAAGGAGGTTTATCAAAAGATGTGGAGGATCAATTGCAGCGTAATATTACGGGACTCTGGCTCTGATGTTCAAATCCCATCATCAATGTTATGAATTGCGTCAAGTCTCTTTTCTTTTTCTTTTTCAATCTTTATGAATAACTATTATGTTGGAGTTTTAAGTTATCAATCCCTTGGGTGGATTTGTCGTGTAGGGATAATTGGATTTCCAGAAACTAAAATGCTCTCTAAGCCTCTAGTTTATGTTTGATCTGTTTTGTATAAAGAACACTAATTCGCAGCAATTGGAGGAAAAGCAATGATCGAGATGGATCAAATCTCTTCACCTCTGCCATATGTATAATCAATCATGTTGGTGTCATAAGGAATCAGTCCTGCGTTAGTGTCTACATCTATCAAAGCATAAGTAACCAAGAGAAAACTTTGTTGCCAAAAACGATCTACAAAGTAGATCTCAGGAGGGATAGTGCCTGACATTCCTTGTGAAGCAAGATCAGAATCTTGTTTGTCCTTCCTTCTCTGCTGCGCTATCAGCTAGTAAGGGAAGTGCCTCGGCATCAGAGCGGATGAAGGAGCCTGAGTCAACATCAGATTTTACCATCATCAGTAACCATATCACAACCTCAACAAGTGCTGAAAATGAGCTATGAGGAACTATGATCCGGATAAACAGAGCATATATTCTGGATGTTGCTTGCTTCTTTAGATCAGAAAAGTTGGATTTTGTTTCGAGGATTCTGAGTAGTTACCATATTTGATGCTTCTAATATGAAGATCATACTGGCCAGTTCTCGGTAATATGCACTTGCAATCTTGGAGGATGGAACGAGCCATCTGGATCATCTAGCCACGAGGAAGAACCGAGAAGACTCAGCTCTGATCATGTGTTCATCAGTTATAACAAGTTTTTCCACGCCAAGAAAAGACATGACCACAATAGATGTCGCAACACCACCGCCTCATTCACATTCTCTGTTACCGACGGAGCCAAAAGAAGCCAAAATGCTGTGAGGTGGTGAAATGTGTTTGCTTAGAAGCTCCTTTCACAATGTATTTTTCCAACTCCGTACTTCCCGACAACCGCTAAAGTCTTGAACTCTTTCGATTCCTTTTGCTTCAGCAATAAATTCTTCAGGAACAAGGTCTCGTTTATAAAACCATGAATGGTTTCACTCGGAACCTCAGAGCTTGTCTCTACACGGTTCGCCTTAGGGCGCACTCCTTTACTGATGCTGCTGCTGTTGGGAGTTGTTGATGAATCACCATTTGTGGACAGGCCTCCATGATTAGACAAGGAAAGACTAGTGGGAGATTCACTCTGTTTTTCTTTGTCATTGAAAGATAACTTGAGTGACGCGAGCTTCTGATGAATCTCAGATATAGACATGTTATCAGCTTGTTCCATAACCTCTTCTTGTGCTTCTGAGAAAAACTAAAATGGGAGGGATTTATGGGTTTCAAAGTCTGCAGCTTTCACTTTGGAGTGACACAGATATATATGTATGTATACATGTAAAAGTCTGCGAATTGTTTATCTCCAAAAGTAAGGAATAAAGCAAATGGAATTAGAAACTATAGGAAAAAAGATATTATTTGATTAAGGGCAAAGCCCAAAACGTCAAAACCTGTGGTGTAACACTAACTACACTTTTGGTCTTTTTCTCTTTTTTGTTTTGTGAATCACGTTAACTAAACTAAACTGTTTATGAATGCTACTGTGAAATCCCAAACCTTTTCGATGTATATCTGTATCTGTAGCAAGTTCACCAAGTGATTCACGGTAACCTCATTGCCACACTCAAAACTACGAACCAAAATTCCAACCAAATGCCGAATACCCCGAGGAGTTATTTGAGCCAAAGCCAACCTATGCTTCCATAGATACTCAAGAATATTTTTGGTATTGGAAACCAGAGAAAGCACATGTAGAAACAACTTTCATACAAGGTGAAACTCCTCTTTGGGAGCTCATCGGCTCGATCTAATGGTGACGGAAGGATAAGCTCAATCTCTTCAGAGATATTGAACCGATGCCTAAGACTCTCCAAAGTTTCTGCAGTAGAAAGGGTAGACCTCGGAGGATCGGGTACCTCACGTTTGGATCCACTCTTAGAAGCTCGTCGCTTTGAAGAACACGCTTGGAGACCCGCGTCTCGCTTCATCTTAGCAAAATCAAAACTCCAATTCTCCGTTTCGATTTTCACTTCGAAAAGATTCTCCGTTTCGTCAATCAAAAGGGCAGTGAAATCAATCGGGCTTGTCATACGATTGTTGACTTCGTCAGGGTCACAAGAGTCTGCAATCCTTCTCTCGAACATAGAAGGATCGATTGTTGGGTCCATACTATCGTTCAGCTCTTCGGATTCATAAAACATACTTGTAGGTTCGGTTAGAAGACTTCGGCAACGCATAAGAGCCTCTTCGGCAAAGAGAAGGACTTCGGCAACGAAGAAGAGCCTCTTCAGCAAAGAAAAGGACTTCGGCAACGAAGAAGAGCCTCTTCGGCAAAGAGAAGGACTCCAGCAACGAAGAAGTAATCTTCGGCAAAGAGAAGGACTTCGGCAACGAAGAAAAGCCTCTTCGGCAAAGAGAAGGACTTCGGCAACGAAGAAAAGCCTCTTCGGCAAAGAAAAAGGCACTTCGGCGAGAATTCTTTTCGGCAAATCGAGTCTTCGCAAAAGCACTTCGGCAAAAATTCTCTTCCGCAAAAAAAGCTTTTTCGGCAAAGGCACTTCGGCAAGAAGCTTCTTCGGCAAAGGCACTTCGGCAAGAAGCTTTTTCGACGAAAACACGAGACCACTTCGGCAAGGGGTCTTCGGCGAAAACACGAAATCACTTCGGCAAGGCGTCTTCGGCAAAAAAAAAATCACATCGGCAAAGCTACAAACGAGCGAAGCTGCGAATCAAGCCCAATCAGCAAAACCTCAGGCCGGTTTGACGAAAAGGGGGCTCGGCGACCGCCGGCGAAAGAGACAAAAAAAACAAACAAAAAATCTTTAAATGAAGAAGAGAGAAGGGAGGAAGGGAGTTACCTTATCTTTTTGGAGATTTTTGAGAAGTGAAGAATAAGTGAGAAATGAGAAGGAGTGAAGATATATATAGACCCTTAAAGCAAAAAGCTGATGTCATCGTGCCTTGAGAATCGGCCAAGACACAGTTGCATGAAGAAATTTCTTCTGAGTATGAAATTACCGATCTGAAGACAGAGAACCTGGCTCGGTAAATTCGACGTAATCAAGTTTGGCAGAATATCAAATGCAACGGATTCGGCATCACGTTGGTTCGGCTCGTATTGATTGACATGATGCATTGATCCCAGCTTAGACTTCCTTTACCTCGGCACTATCATAAGTGAAACTACCGAGTTGGAGGGCTAACTGTTGGGGTCAGATTCCATCAAGTTGGGATCAATGGGAATGACTAAGCTAACGAAGCAGCTAAGGCCTAAGCCGACGAAGACAATACGGCCGAAGCCAGTATGGCCGAAGCCAATACGGCCGAAGCAAATATGGCCAAAGCCAATACGGCCGAAGCCAATACGACCGAAGCCAATACAACCGAAGCCAATATGGCCAAAGCCAATCCGGCCGAAGCCAATCCAGCCGAAGCCAATACGGCCGAAGCCAATCCGGCTGAAGCCAATACGGCCGAAGCCAATCCGGGTGAAGCCAATACGGCCGAAGCCAATTCGGCCGAAGATAACTCGGCCGAAGACAATGCGGCTGAAGACAATACAGTCGAAGCCAATCTGGCTGAAGCTAATACGGCCGAAGCCAATCCGGCCGAAGCCAATACGGCGAAAGACAACTCGGCCAAAGACAATGCGGCCGAAGCCAATACAGTCGAAGCCAATCCGGCTGAAGCCAATATGGCCGAAGCCAATACGGCCGAAGACAACGCGGCCGAAGCCAATACGGCCGAAGCCAATCCAGCCGAAGCTAATACGACCAAAGACAGTATGGCCGAAGACAGTACGGCCTAAGCCGCCGAAGTCAATAAGGCCCAAACCGATGATAAGAGCAAGGTCGATCCCAATCCTGGCATAGGCAATGGGCCGAGCAGAATACGCAAACTTGCGGGCCAAAGCAACAAGTTTGTCTTTGGCCGATGTCAAGACGAAGGCCCATGAAGCCGAGCCAACTTAGCTAAACGGAAATCCCGAAGGATTAGGAAGTTTTCCTTATCTCTTTGGAATTGGCCTGGCCGACTCAAACTAGTATATATATCTATGTACATCTCTTGAAAAAGGGATCCGCAATTTACTTAGCCAAAACTCTAGACTTTTCGTTCTCAAATTCTTATACGCAAAAGTTTTTCAAAAAATCTTAATAAAACCATCTTTGGACCTTCGTTTTAAAATTTTTGTGACAAATCTAATTGTGTTGATTTCGACTCCCACAACATCTAACGACTTTTGCCATAGCCATGGGTCGCTCTAACTTCAAAGAAAGTGAAAGGGATGTCGGACAATTCCTCCTTTTCGTAGAGCACCTCAAGGGCCCGGCACTCTAGTGGTTTTCCATGCTCCAGAGGAACTCCATAGATAATTACAACCAGCTATATACAACATTCCTGAAGCACTACTCCATATACATGGATCCCAGGACTTCAAATGCCGACCTGTGGACCTTAGCTCAGGGGCAGAAAGAAATACTTCGAAGTTTCATTGGAAGATTCAAAGTATTCATGTCCAAAGTAGAAGGCTTAAGCGATAAAGCTGCTCTACTAGCCCTAAAATGAGCACTTTGGTTAAATTTTGACTTTTGAAAAGAGAGATGTCATTTCTAGTCTATCTCTTTAGAGATCGCATTAATTGCCCCCACGACGATACAAGACGCAATGCACTGAGCTGCTGATTTTATAACCGAAGAGAAAGAGATGAAGATCCTAACCGAGAATTATGGAAAGGCAAAACTTGTGAGCCATCCTCCCCAGGCTTCAAATCCTTCGAACAATAAGAAGAACCAAGGTTCCGGCTACGTTCACCACGAGGGATGCTTTCGAGGAGCTCATAACTATCAAATTGACCCCCCTGGATACGGTCGAGGAAGAGGCCAAGGCTGTGGCAGAAGTTCATGGAGCACGGGGACCAAAAGCGACAGTTTTTATGACGAAATGGTTTATTGCAAATATCATCATATCTACGGGCACTCCACTGCAAACTGCTGCCTTTTGGGCCTAAAACTTGCCAAAAAGTTAGCAGTTGGCGAACTCGGAGGAAACATCAGCCTTAAGGACTTCGAGATGGATGTCAACACAGACAAACCTGACCAGAAAAAGAAAGATCATTCTAAGCATGGAAGACGGGACGACGAGGCCCCACACTCTGGATCAAGAAAGAGAATAAGCATGATAATGGGGGATCTCATTATTGCTCGGATACTGTCTCGGCAATTAAAGCATTCCAGCAACGGACAGACGTCAGCGTCAACTGGTGTAAACCCTCAAAATTTCCTAATGACCTAATCTCATTCGAAGAAAAGGAAACAATCAGAATCGATAGGTCGCACGACGAGCCTCTTGTAATCGAATTAATCGTCAATGATTGTGATGTAACCCGTGTACTGGTAGACACTGTTAGTACGGTGGACATAATCTTTTTCGAGACACTCAAAAGAATGAACATTGACCTATTTGAAGTGATATCAACCCCGAAAACCGTTGACTGAATTTTTCAGGGAAACTACAATGACCGCCTGATATGATCATGGGAAGCAGCAAAGACAAGGCATGAGGACATCAAATCTGAATGTGGAAGCAAAATATCTAACCAGGTCTTGCAACTTCATGGGCTTGGATTTAAGAAGAGTAGATCTTAATTGGAGTATTTTCAGTCTAGAAACAACAAGAAAAGAGAGAATTTCGTCCACATTCAAAGCAGCATTTATTTAAGTGTTTTTTCTCTCTCTTACATGCAGTTTAGAGTTGAATTTTGTTTCCCTAGATGCTCTGCATGTTTAGCTATATTTATTGACGTTTTTGATGTATTTTCTCTATATAATGAGGCTCATTTCATGAATAAAAAAAAATTAAGAACCCTTTTGATATTTTTGGAACTTTTGAGAGTGATTCTCATTTCTGTCAATGGTGTGTAATATCCATTGATCCGATCTTTGGTGCGTAATATCCATTGATCAACCCGGTAAATCAAGAGTCTTCCGCAACTCTTGTACGACCATTCGATCCATCGATCCGTCTTGGTGCGTCATATCCAAGGGATCAACCGGTAAATCAGGAGTCTTCCGCAGCTTCTGTGCGCCCAATCAATCCACCACCTTGTTCTTGAAGTGTAATAACTTCTTTGAGTCAAGGATTATCCCCTTTGCCAACTTAGAGTGACGAATCCTTGGGAGATTCTTATAATTTGGTATCAGAGCACCATTCTAAGTTTGGTATTTTTATCATTCTATCTTTTTTGTTCATCTTCTCTTCTTTTCATCTTCTTTCATTCATCTTCTATCTTTTCATCTTCTTTTCTTCTATATTCTATTTATTTTCGTAACCAGAGAAAAAAAAACAGGAAAAAAAAAAGGATCAAAGAAGTTCTGGTTGTTTTCCAATTCTAAATATCCTCTTGATCATTTGTGTTCAAGTTGTTCTTTCTTTGGAAGAGCAAGATTTGAGGACAAATCTTTTTCAAGAGGAGGAGTATGATATGCTCATGGAAAGCAGCAAAGACAATGCATGAGGACATCAAATCTGAATGTGGAAGCAAAATATCTAACGAGGGCTTGCAACTTCATGGGTTTGGATTTAAGAAGAGTAGATCTTAATTGGAGTATTTTCAGCCCAGAAACAACAAGAAAAGAGAGAATTTCGTCCAGATTCAAAGCAGCATTTATGAACTGTTTTTCTCTCTCTTACATGCAGTTTAGAGTTGAATTTTGTTTCCCTAAATACTCTGCATGTTTAGCTATATTTATTGACGTTTTTGATGTATTTTCTCTATATAATGAGGATCATTTCATGAATAAAAAAAAATTAAGAACCCTTTTGATATTTTTGAAACTTTTGATAGTGATTCTCATTTCTGTCAATGGTGTGTAATATCCATTGATCCGATCTTTGGTGCGTAATATCCATTGATCAACCCGGTAAATCAAGAGCCTTCCGCAACTCTTGTGCGACCATTCGATCCACCGATCTGTCTTGGTGCGTTATATCCAAGGGATCAACCGGTAAATCAGGAGTCTTCCGCAGTTTCTGTGCGACCAATCAATCCACCACCTTGTTATTGAAGTGTAACAGCTTCTTTGAGTCAAGATTATCCCCTTTGCCAACTTAGAGTGACGAATCCTTGGGAAATTCTTATCACCGCCGGGACGATCAAACTACCTGTCCGAGCTGGAGAGGTGACCAAAATAGTCGAATTCTCTGTAGCTGATCAACCAGCAATCTACAACGTCATTATGGAAACCCCTTGGTTGAATTCTATGCGCGCTGCAGTTTCGATATATCACCTCTACTTGAAGTTTCCTACCCCAAACGGAGTAAAAACGATTCGTGGGAATCAGAAGGAGTCTCACGTTTGCTTAATGGCCGCACACAAGCTCAGGAATCCGGTCACCGGTCTGTCTGCAAATTTAAAGCGCAAGAAGATGAAGGCAGACAGAGAGCCAGTGAAGGAGCTCTCCAAACTCTGATAGCAATTACAGATCACGGAGGATCGTTGTTGGGGTCGGTTTTCACCCCATCAAGATCAACTGCTGAAAATACTAAGTGTAGATATTATGTCTAGCTAAACAAGCCATAAGGGTGAAGACAATGACGAGCTGTGATGGCGGAGATACAACAAAGCTAAACGAACCAAACATATTGGCGACGAGCCAAACACTTGGTGGCGCGCCAAGATAACGGTGACGAGCCAAACATCTTGACGACAAGCCAAAACACTTTGTGGCGCGCCAAGATAACGGTGACAAGCCAAACATCTTGGCGACGAGCCAAAACACTTGGTGGCGCGCCAAGATAAAGGTGACAAACCAAATCCTTTGCTTGGCATCAGGGAGAAGCAGCGACGAGCCAAAGGCCGAGGTGACAAACCAAATCCTTGGTTCGCATCGTGGAGCAGCGACTAGCCAAAATACTTGGTGGTGCGCCAAGATAACGGGGACGAGCCAAACATTTTGGTGGCGAACCAACATTTTGGCGACAAGCCAAACTGCTGACAACACTCCGAGCCAATGAGCTTAGTTTGGCAGCACACCGAGCCATGGAGCTCAGGTCGGCAATACACCAAGCCATGAAAATCGGGTCGGCGACATACCGAATCACAAACAGGCTCGTCGTAACCGAGCCAAAGCTCATCATTGAAGGTATAGCTAAGCTCGGACAGAAAGTTGGGCCAAGCTGAGCAAATGAATATACGGGCCGAGACGACGAGCCATGAATTTAAGCCTATAATAAAGATGTGACGATATCAAAGCCCCTAGCTGAAGACGAGGCAACGAGCCACAAGAGTTTGGAGGCCGAGCCCAGCTGTAAAGCTTAAGATATCGTAGCCAACTAAGAGAAGAAAAGAAATCTCGAAGAATAAGGAAGTTTTCTTTTATAGTTTAGGAAAAGGCCTAGCCGACTTATTCTTGTATAAATAGACATGTACCCCTTTGAAAAAGGGATCTGAAATTTTACCAAACAAAATACTTGTGATTTTCTCTGCAATAGCTTTCTAAACAGTTTGAATAAAAACACAATCTTTGGATCTCTGTTCTGGGGTTTATTTTCATAGGAATTTTTTGAATCCCTTATTTTTTCTAACCAAATTTAGTTGTGCGAGTTTCGATCCCCCATAATTTGGCACCGTCTGAGGGGAGTCTTTAAACTTTCTGACACCTAAGAACCACCGAATACGAGATCTGAAACGATGACTACCGACAGAGACCGGAGCGGCGATGATGCAAGCAACACTGGCGCTGACCTTCCTGGAACGAAAATCAATCCGCCGCCAGCAAACACGGAAGGCACTTCAGAAACACTGACAGAATTAAAGAACATAATAACCATGTTGCTAAAGAAGGCGGAGGAGCAAGATAAGCTGAATAACTCGCTAACGGAGAAAATCGAGACACTGGCGACGGAAACCCGAGCCAGGAACACACGATTCGGAGGCATGGGTTCGGCAATGAACCCATGTGTCAGCAGAATCACTAGACGGCTTGATTTAAACCCGACGGCTCTGGATTTTTCAACACCACCCGATGCACCGAAGACTTTGGGAGGACTGCCACCGAGCCACCTCGGCTAATTCGTGGGGCAAGAGGAGCCAGCGATGGACGTGACCAACACACCAGCGGTGGGTCGGCTGCAGGATGTCTCACACCGCTGAGCTGGAAGATTTTGTGGGTTCGGCAAACTCTGCCCCATTGCTTGGACACAAGATGGTGTTGTCTCCGCAGGTTACTGAACCAGTCGAACCTAGTTTTCCACTAGGTCAGTTGCAGCTTGTTGTCCCATCTTTGGTCGATGAAGCTTTCGATGCCGAGGTAGATGCCTAGGCGAGTTTGATACAGAAGGATCTTGAAGAAATCAAAGCCGAGCCAATAGAATATACTCTTGACGAGGCTGAAAGGGTGCGGTTAGAGAGATTATTTGCGAGTCACCAAGCTAGCACATCAACGAGGCAAAAGATTAAGAGGAAAACTCCTAAGAAAAAGGCCGACCCACCTGGTTCGTCTTTGTGCACAGCTGAATCCTTGGAAGCATTGAGGCACCGATTCAATATTTCAGAAGATGTTGATTTGATTGTTCCTGCCTCAACGGACCGAGCCAAATATCCGCCGCCTGGGAATTTCACTCTCTATGAGAGCTTCTTTTATCAATGTCTGCTTTAGTTGCCAATTCCCGAATTGATCATCCATTTTCTTTTCAAGCATGGGTTAGCGCCGAGCCAAATTACTCCTCGAGGGATGCATCATTTGGTTGGGATTCTGGTTCGGAGCTACGAGTGTGACGTAACCGTTCGCACTTCCCATCTTTGGCAGTTCCTTGAATTTTGGAAGATCAAAAATTCTAAGGCCTACTATATCTCTAACAAGAAGCAGAGAAAGATTATTGAAGGCTTCCGAAGCAAGGATAGCGACTGGGGGAGCTATTTTTTCTTTGTTCCCATTAACGACGCCACGGTGGAAGCCGAATGTGTCCGCCATGTCAAAACAGAATGGGGAACTATTGGTGAGCGAGCCGTAGATTTTCGGAAGATCTGTCAGATTTTTATTTTGTAGCGAGCTGACCACTTTCCTTTGTTTTTTGCAGTGCGGCAGATTCTCCCACACTTCCCAGAAGAACGCTTACGCTTCGGAACACACTTGCTGCAAGAAAGTGCCATTGGAAAAATCATTTTCCCCTGAAGAGAGTTGAAAAAGCCCGAGCCATCTTTGCCGGTGTTGAAGTATCAGACAGCTCGGAGTCTGAGTCTCCATCTCATAATTTTACGGAAAAAGCTATGGGCAAGAGACTGACGATCCGTGACAGGCAAGCTATGAAGGAGAAGGAAGAAAAGGAAGTGCCAGCCGAGCCGCTGATGGGGTCGAAAAATCTACCGAGCCGAACCCCGCAATGGTTGATGAGATTGACACTGGAACAGAGCAAAAAACTCTCCCCGAGCCTCCGATTCCTGATGCCAAAGCTAGGGATTTGGCTTCAGCTCTCGTACCAGTTGCCAGGCCTTCAAGCTCGGCAATATCTCAACACAAAGAGGGTAAAAAGCCAACTTCGGGTAAACACTCCGTCCCCGAACCCGACAAGGAAAAACCCAAGGAAAAACAAGAAAAAAGGAAACGCCAAAAGCCTGCCCTTCCCGATTCGACCGAGCCAGCGCCAATGTCGTTTAGGAATGAGGATCCGAGCCCATCTGCAACGACGAGGCAGCCTCGGCAACCTTGTTCTCCAAATTTTGCTGTTCGGAGAGAGATTACCGCCTCTCAACATGCTGTCCCACGGTGATATGTACACCGATATGTCTCTCCGAGGCACCAAGGTACGTTTGGTGATTGTATGTTTTGTTGAATAAAAAGCTTAAGTACTAAGTACTAATAATTTCTCTCCCTTTGGTCAGTTCGTCGAGTCCATAAACAAAATCGTCGCCGCCTTCGATCAAGATGTATGAAAAGACAGGCGCCAAATCGAAGATGCCCAAAAGGACGCATCCTTCTTTAGAACTAAGGTTGCCGAGCTGGAGGATAAACACGCTGACGATCTGGCAACTGCTTCAGCTCGGATTGAAGCCCTCGAGAAGGAAAAGACATTTCTCAAGGACGAATGGAATAAGGCAAGAGACTTGGCTATGAGATTGGACCTCTCTAAACAGAAAAAGCTGCCTAAATTGATGCCTAAAAAGGCAACTCGCCGCCGCTAATGCTTTGTACGAGGCAAACATTGAGAAGAACATTGACGAGCTGAAAGCGGCGAAAGAGAATGAGCTTGATCTAGTCCAGGTCGACAGCAACCTGTAGTTGCTTGAAATTCTGCAGAAAGACGACTCACCTGCTCTAGACTCCGAGGTGATGAAGTTGACAGGATGGAGAGTCGACTTGGCCGATGCGAGTGATGAGTTTGAGAGGATCGAGGCCGAGCTGAAGAAAGATCTGACACTCTCTCTGGTTTCCTCTGACTCTGCGAGCTCTCTCCTTGGAACCGAACCGACAGAGAATGTAGCGGCGGTAGCTGGGGTCGCAGACTTTGCAGGCTCAAATGTCGGCACACCAGGGGTTGCCGATCTCATTAATGAGAAGACTTCCAAGCCGGATCCTCTCAAATAATCTTTTTCTTAATTCTTCTTTGACTCCGAACTCTTTTTTTTTTTAGTATTTGAAAACAAGTGCCTGGATGGCTTTATCCACCCATTTTCTTTGCATCACTGCTAAGTTTTATGGATGTTGCCGTTTGTTGGCGTGACAACTTTCACCTTTGCTGAATTTTTGCTTGTTGTTCTAGTTTATTCTGTTTGCATTTTGATATGATATGTCGCGAACAATCATATGGTTGTCTTTGATTTGAGTGTTTTGTTGTCAGTTTTAGGATTTGCAGTGTTCCGACTTATATTCCCGTTTTTTGACAGTGAAATATGATTAAAATCTCGTACTAACTGGTGAGTTTAGTATTATGTTTGGGAGATGTTTATGACCAGTGTACCAAGAGGTGTCTACTGGGTTTAAGAGTTTATTTCGAGTTTTAAGACTTGCAAGTTTTCGACTTATGGGTCCCTCTTGAAAGTAAACTTGTAAGAATATCGTTCAGGATATACCTTTCAGATATTAGACCAGGATATACCCAGTCAGAATTTATATAGCGCTACTATACTTGTCAGAGGGTGTTGGAGAACTCTATTCCATATAGAAATAGTGGTTTAGAATCTATAAAAGATGCAGTAGTTTATCTGTTGTAGGCAACAACAGATTAGGTGATACAATATCCGTGAAGGATGTAAAGTTTTGATTTGCGTAGACCAAGTCACATGAGTTTGGAATCGTTGTCTTTGAAAAGTGTAATGCGAAAGATCGCGTTTTCGATACATGGGAGTATACATGTATACGCACCCCCCCCCCCCTTTTAAATGGAAGGGACAGCTGAACCCATCCGAAGACGAGCTGCCTACGTACCCTTTGCAGGGATCAAGCCATCCCGTAGTTCATGCGAAGTGTCTTAGTGATAGTACTTCTTTAGGTGCATTGCGTTCCAAGATCTTGGTATCGGAATGTTAGACATGTTCGCGAGCTTGTACACTCCTGGTCGGATTGTCTTGGTGATTTTGTCAGGTCCTTCCCAGTTTGCTCCTAACTTGCCAGCGTTTGCTTTAGCTGTGTTCTGAAAGACTTTGCGAAGAACCAAATCGCCTTCTTTGAACTTGCGACTTCTGACGTTTGTTTGGTAATATTTAGTCGTCGCCTGCTGGTAATTTTGAATCCGAACCAGCACTTGGTCTCGTTGTTCGTTGACCAAATCCAAATCATCGAGTAACATGAGATGATTCTGCCCCTCCTGCCGTAAAAGAAGTCTTCGGCGGACTCCGAGAAATTCCACTTCAGCTGTAATGACACATTCCGCACCCTAGACAAGGGCAAAAGATGTTTCTCCGGTTACTCGTCGCGGAGTTGTCCTGTGTGACCATAACACTCCTTCAAGTTCATTCGCCCAGCGTTCCTTTTTGTCATCAAGGCGCTTCTTCAGAACATCAATGATCGTCTTATTTGCTGCTTCAGCTTGTATGTTCCCTTGTGGATAACGTGGCGTAGATTGCTAAGCCGTATCTTCTATTTTTCGCAGAAAGTTTCGAACCTTGTAATGATAAACTGGCAGCCGTTATCGGTGACAATTTCGTATGAAATTCCATGTCGGCATAAGATATTTTTCCAAATGAAATGCTCGACTTGGGCGTCCATTATGTTGGCGTAAGAATCTGCCTCGACCCATTTGGAGAAGTAATCCGTCAAGACTAGCAGAAATCTCTTTTGCTTAGATTTTTGTAGAGGTCCGACTATATCCATTGACCAGCGCATGAAGGGGTAGGATGCTGAGATTGGCGACAGCAACTCCGTGGGTTGGTCAATCACCGGGGCATGTCGCTGGCATTTTTCGCACCTAGTAGAGAACTTCTCGTAGTCCTTTACCATAGTCGGCCAATAGTAACCGTGACGCTTGATCTTGATTGCCAAAGCTCTCTCGCCGGAGTGGTTGCCACACGGCCCGTTGTGGACCTCTGCCATGATTTTTCTAGCTTCGGTGCCTTCGACACAAGCCATCAGCGGTCCTGAGAATCTCCACTTGAAGACTTTTCCGTCTAATAGAACGTATCGAGCAGCTTGAGCTCTGAGTTTTCGAGCAGCCCACTTATCTAATGGTACCTCACCGTCCATGATATATACGCGGATTGCTCCCATCCACTCTTTGTCACATCCGTAGTCTGTTTCCGTTGGTTGTGGATATTACTCCATCTCGACTGCTTCACCTTCGGCCGGAAGATCTGTTTTGGGCTCTTCCTCTGTCTCGATTGTCTTGTCCTCCGCCGAAGGTGACATGTTTTGGTCTTCCTCCATAGATGCCGGTGCTCCCGGACGTATATTCGGCCTGGTTGTCTGTTTGGGAGCGGGTGACTACGTTCACGGTGTTAGAGAGGTTGATTCTTGGGTGTTTGATGAATTCCACTAGGATTATCCTTTTCAGGTCTGCATCGGAGGTGGATGCAAGTGCCACTAGAGCGTCTGCCGAAGTGTTTTCCCCGCGTGGTATCCGTGTCAATGTGAATTCTTTGAACTGTGCATCTCTGGTTGTGTACTCGCCACTGACTTGGTTGACCACCAGCCTCGAATCACAGTAGGCCTGGATATGCGAAACCTTGAGTCCACGAGTGAGTCTCATTCCTGCGATCAAGGCTTCGTACTCTGCTTCGTTATTGGATGCGTGAAAATCCAAGCGGAACGACTGTTTGAGGATTTTGCCTGTTGGAAAGGTCAACCGTATTTCTACTCCAGATCCTTGTTTTGATGATGATCCATCTGCGTGGAGCTTCCATATTGGGCTCAGAGCTGGCTCTTCTATTTTTTCTTCTGGGAGTTCTATCATGAAATCTGCAAGGACTTGAGACTTCGCACAGGTTCGGCTTTGATACTCAATGTCGTATTTGCTCAGCTTTATTGCCCACTTCGCCAATCTTCCGGACTGGCTAGGACTATGCATGATGGATCACAGGGGGAAAGTAGTCAAAACCACAATTGAATGCGATTGGAAGTATGGTCTCAGCTTCCGGGCGGACATTATCACAGACAACGCCAGATTCTCCATCTGCGGATACCGGGTTTCAGCGTTGGTGAGAGTTTGGCTGACAAAGAAAATAGGTTTCTGCTCGCTGCGCTCTTCTCGGATGAATACTCCACTTACTGCTGTTGCAGAAACGGCCGTGTATAGAAAAAGTGGTTCACCTCCCACCGGTTTCGTAAGTACTGGAGGGCTGGCTATGTATTCTTTCAGCTGTTGAAACGCCTGTGATGTTACCGCAAATCTGCACTTGGTTGGTTTGAGCTTCATGCTATGAAGATTCAGTTGCTCGAAACATCCTCCTAAATGAGCTACGTGATCTTTTTCTTCCAAAGACTTCACCAACATGTCGTCTATGTAGACCTCCATTATCTTCCCGAGTTGGTCAGCGAATATTCGGTTCACCATCACTGGTAAGTTGCTCTGGCGTTTTTGAGCCTGAATGGCATCACTTTGTAGCAATATATTCTGCGGTCTGTGATGAACGTTGTCTTCTCTTGATTATTTGGGTTCATTAGGATCTGGTTGTACCCGAAAAATGCATCCATAATTGATAGGAGTTTGTTGCCCGGTCTGGCTTCTACTAATCGATCGATATTTGGAAGAGGGAAGCTATCCTTTGGACAGGCCTTGTTCAGGTCTGTAAAATCCACGCACACGCGCCACTTTTCGTTCTTTTTTTTTACCACTACAGGATTGGCAAGCCAGTCTGGGTATTTTGCCTCTACTATTGATCCGACACGTAGTAGCTTGTCCACCTCGTCGTTCACCACCTGTGCTCCTTTTGACCCAAGTTTTCTTTTTTTCTGTTTTACCGGTTTGAAGGTCAGGTCCACATTTAGCTCGTGGCATGTCACATCGATGCTGATACCGGGCATGTCTTTTTCTGTCCACGCGAAGGTTTTTACATTCTTTTTGAGGAAAGAAATCAGCTCTCCTCTTATTGGATCTTCCAGCTCGGCTCCTATCTCAACGCAACGCTCTGGGCGATTGCCGTCAATGTTCCCTAAGATAACGGGGTTGCAAGTGGGTTTGCTCTTCCTCTCACGATCCTCCCCGATCTGTAATTGCTATAAGAGTTTTGCCAACTCCTTCTCGGGCTCCCTATCCGTCTTCATCTTCTTTCGCTTGGTTGTGGTGTCTGTGATGGGGTTCTTCAGTTTGTGCTCAGCTAGAAAACAAATGCGGGATTCCTTTTGGTTTCCCCAAATTGTTTTGACTCCTCCGGGGGTCGGAAATATGATGCAGAGGATAGGTCGATGGTACGGCTCGCATAGAGTTTATCCAGGGTGTGCCCATAATCACATTGTAGATCGCAGGATGATCTACAACCGAAAAATCCACTATCTTGGTTACTTCTTCAGCTCGGACGGGAAGCTTTATTGTTCCAAGGGCCATGGTTGTTTCTCCTGAGAATCCGGTTAAAGGTTTCGGCGCGGCCGTGATTTTGGATAGGTCTATGTTCATCCTTCTGAGAGTTTCCCGAAAATCACGTCTACAGAGCTTCCCGTGTCTATCAGAACTCGGGCGACATCGCAATCATCCACGATCAATTCTATCACGAGGGGGTCGTTATGTGGTCGGTCAATGCCGGTGTTTTTCCTTTCTTCGAACGAGATGACGTCGTTGGGAAGTTTGGAAGGTGCTAACCAGTTGACACTTGCATTGGCTCACCGCTGGAATGCTTTGATTGAAGACACTCGTGTCTGAACAGTATTGTGATCCTCCCATTATCATATTTATTCTTCTTCGAGAACCTGACTGCATCGCCTCGTCATCTCGCCTTCCTCGCTTGGGAGGATCACCGTTTTGATTTATCTGGTTCGGCTGATCCTTCACATCTTCTCGCTCGAAGTCCTTCAGGCTGATAGCATTACCGAGTTCTCCGGCTACTAGCTTCACCGCAAGCTTTATTCCTAGGGTTCGGCAGTTTGCAGTTGAGTGACCGTGCATGTGATGATACTCGCATTAAACTTTTTCGTCGTACGAACTCTGATTTCGTGTCCACGTATTCCATGGTATTTTGCCTAGGCCTGCTCCCACCTAGTAGCTGTGGGCTCCTCCGAAATTGGATTTCTCATGGTGTACATATCTGTTTCCTTGAGTATTCTTCTTATGAGGCGGTTGGTTCGGAGTTTGGAAGGAACGGTTCATCGTTTTGGCCACTCCGTATTTTTGAGACAAAACCTTCACGTTGATTATGAAATCTGAAGCTCGGTGCAGCGTGTCTTGGATTGATAGTGGCGCGTTCAAAGCGGTTTCTTTTCGAAATTCTGATTCGTACCACAGCGCCCTTTTTAATGCGAGTACGGTGACCTTCTCGGTTACGCCCTCGACTTTTGACATCACTGCTTTGAATCTTCCCATGAAACTGCGTAGTGTCTCCGTAGGCCCTAGCGTTAATGTCCAGATATCGGTATCAGAGGCTCCTCGATCCATAAACATGGAGTAATATTTCAGAAAGGCGGCAGACAGCTGCTGGAAATCGTTAATGGAGTTTCGCTCAAGTCTGGAGAATCATTGGAGGGCTGCACCTTTTAGATGCTCCACAAACAGAAGGCAGAAACCGGCGTCTCTTTTCTTTTCCCTAAAGTTGGCTCGGCCCATTGCTATGATTAACGCCGTTATGTGCTCATTTGGGTCAGTAGTCCCTTCGTAAACTGGAACTTTGATATTTCCTGGGTCGGAAATCCTTGCCTTGGCAATCCGGGCTATAAATGGAGTGTTGTGTGCTTCTTCTAGTACACGATCAATCTCCGGGACTTTACTGGTTGCCTTGTGAACCTGGGATCGGACAGCTTTCATCTCAGCAGCGGTACAATCCAAAGAGGCTCGGATTTTGTCCAGCTCTTCTCTCTAGGCTCGGCTCGTCATTCTTAGTTCGGCAGCGTATTGCACCTGTTGGACCCAGAGGATATTTTCTTCTTCCTCTGCTAAATTCCTGGCTCGGTTTAGGTTAGTGTTACCTTCACTGGTTCGGGCTCCCGTCATTGTTGGTGCGAATCCCTCGTCAGCGAGATTTTCTGCGTTGTGGTCTCCTTCTTCATCGAGAATGATTGCTGCAGCCGACCCACCGTCGGGTCGTAGGTCATATCCATTGCCTATTCCTCTTGCTCCTTGAATCAGCCGAGGTGGCTCGGTGATATTTGATCTAGTCATCGCGGGTGTTTGCTCGTTGGTTGGATGTGACGGTGGCAATCGTCCCAAAGTCCTTGGTGCATAGCGTGGTGTTGAAAAATCCAGGGACGTTGGGTTTAAACCGAGTCGTCTAGTAATTACGTTTACGGGTAGATTCAGTGTCGAACGTGCCTCCGATTTGTGTGTTTCTGGCTCGGCTCTCTGTTGCCAGTGTCTCGATTCTTTCTGTCTGCGAGCTATTCGGCTTGTCTTACTCCTCTGCCTTCTTCAGCAACATGGTCATCATGTTCTTCAACTCTGTCAGCGTTTCTGAAGCACCTTTCGTGTTCGTCGGTGGCGGGTTGGTTCTTGCTCCTGGAAGATCGATGCCAGTGTTGCTTGCATCATCGCCGCTTCGATCTCCGTCGGTGGTCATCATTTCAGATCTCGTATTCGATGGTTCTTAAGTGTCAGAAAGTTTAAAGACTCCCCACAGACGGTGCCAAATTGTGGGAGTCGAAACTCGCACAACTAAATTTTGTAAGGAAAATTTAGGGATTCGAAAAACTTATATATGTAAAAAAACTCATAACAGAGATCCAAAGATGGTGATTTTATTCAAGTTGTTTCGAAAGCTGTTCTAGAGAAAATAACGTGTGTTTTGGTAGGTTTCGTCCCCCTCTTTTTCTGAGGATGTACATGAATATATATAGAGATCTAAGTTGGTTAGTTTAGCTTTTGTTACAATAAGGAAAATGTCCTTATTTTTCGGGATTTCCTTTCTTCCCGGTTTCTTCTAAGGCGGTGGAAATTCGTGGGCTTCTTGCTTTGCCTCGTCGCCTCGGCTCACCAATATCTTGTGTCTTGTTGCCTCTTCCTAACAAGATATTGGACTTGTTGCTTTATTGGGTCATCGGTGGCCTGGCTCGTCGCTTGTCTCGCTGTTTGGCTAATTTGGCTCGTCGTCACGACGTACCTTCGCCTTGATTGGCTTGTCACCGTTATCTTAGAGCGCCACCAATCATATCGGATCGTCACCATTTCTCTTCGACGTTGAGCCGGGGCGTTGGCTCGTCGCCTGCTTTTCCTCGATGCCGAGCCAGGAAGTTGGCTCGTCGCCTGCTTCTCCTTGATGCCGAGCCAGGGATTTGGTTTACCAGCACTTTGGCTCGTCACCGTTTGCTGGTTCGCCAACATGTTGGCTCGTCACCGTTTTTTGGTTCACCAACATGTTGGCTCGTCACCGTTTGTTGGTTCGCCAACATGTTGGCTCGTCACCATTTGTTCGTTCGCCAACATGTTGGCTCGTCACCGTTTGTTGGTTCGCCAAAATGTTGGCTCGTCACCGTTTGTTGGTTCGCCAACATGTTGGCTGTCTTGCACCACCCAAGTCGGTTAGGCCCAAGATCTTTACTTAGCCATTTTCGGTGGTCAATCTCGATGGGGTGGAAATTGACCCCAACACCATGTCACATGCATTGACCAACCAAAACCACCACGTCGATGGGATGAAAAATAGTTCAAAACTCTCCCTGGTGTTTCCTGCATCGACATGGTGAGCTCACCAAGTTGATATGACACGTCAATGCAGCATGCATCAGTCGAGGTAAGTTTTCTTTGATCTTTTTCTAAGTGTTGACTCGGTTTGCTTTGGTTTAGACCAGTTTTCTTTGATTTTAAACATTATTTTAAGCCGGTTTAGACCATCTAAAACCCTCAAAACGAAATCATCTTCCTTCTCTCTCATTTCTCAAACTCTTTTGTATCTAAAAAGTTTTTTTTTACACTAAAGCTTACACCTTTCACACTTCTTGCATTCAAACTCTTTTTTTTTTCAAAAAGGGGATTTGAAATCTCCACTCCCAATATCTCTTATTCATCTCATCTCTTGCCAAGCACAATATATGCTCTCTCTCTTTCTCTTTTAACCCATCTCCTCCATTAAAGCTAATGGAAGCTTACATTTTGTTTTCTTAGAGTTGTTAGCTTAGGGTTATAAGATTGCTTCCTTTTGCCTTGGTTAAGGTTTATATACTATGGGTTGTTGATTTCTTATGAGTTTGAGATGATTTAATGGTTCCATTTTGAAAATTTCACCTCTTAGGATCCTTAGTGTGAAAAGTGAATAAATGGGTATGAAATTTGAAATTTTTGAGAAAGTGTAAATGTTTAGTGCTTTGTCATTCAAATGCTACCATTAAGCATGCTTAGTTATTACATTCCACTACATTGTTGAGATACTCTCAAATTGGCTTGCTTTGGATTTGAATGAAATGTTAGTTGTTCTTGTAATTTCATTTGATTGGTTTGTGTTACCACTTGAGTTAATAGTATAAGTGTCAATCTATTTTTGCTACTTGAGCTTTTAAAATTATTATGTAGATAGACACTTTGTGCTTTAAAATTGTGGACCATTCTCATTTGAGAATTGTCTTTTGTAGGATCCACTATCAAACTCAACTCATGGATTCCCCTTCATGGCCAAGACACCACTCTCTTCAAGGAGACCACACTTTCAATGGATAGTCTCATTAGGCATTTGGTTACTTAACGGAAACAGACCGTGCCACCTTTTATCCTACCATCTTTCTTGTCATGGCACTATGATTGAAATGGGAATAGAAGATCAAGTGAACGATCTTTTGACAAGAATGTATTTGGATGGTCTTGCTCACATGGATTACACGACATAAGCCGAGCCTACCAAGTACTTCCTAGCCATGGTTTAATACTTTGATGATGACCTGTATGGTGGAGGACACATTGAGTTCATGGTTGGCCCGAAGAAGTACTCTATCCCTTTCAAAGCGTTTTGTGAAGTTTATGGTTTTCCCGAAACCAACTTCGACATGGTGGAAGAGTTCAATCAAGAATCCTTGGTGTGGAGGAACATAGCGGTCATACTCACCTATTGGTTTCCGGATGTCAAAGATAAGGAACCCTACAATCCGCTATGTTCTCCGTCTTATAGCAAACACCATCTATGCACGTACAAGACCGGTTGTCCCAACTTCCAATGAGCTAAGATTGTTTTAAAGAGCCACAAGATGCTCACTCCAAGACTACCATGGACGCCCCATAGACCGAGATCTAGACTTCTGTGCGGATCTGACCTCCATGTTCTTCATTCACCTATCTCAACTTCGCTTTGGTGTGTCTACTATGGATGACCCCAAGATACACATAGGAGGAATGCTCACTCCACTCTTTGATCCCGTCGGCGTGAACCTAGCTCTCTACACACCTCTCTCGGAGAAGCCACAAATGGACCTCAACTACATGATGATCACTCACACAATCGCGGGTAGATTCATCCTAAATTTTCTAGTGTATCGCTTAGGGGTGGGAAAAATTCCCGAATCGAACCAAACCGAACCGAATAACGTAATTTGATTCGGGTTCGGATAATCCAAATAACCCAAACGGATCCATCACTAAACTTATTTGGTATTTGGTTCGGTTTGGTTTTTAACCGAATACCAAATTACCCAATTGGTTAACCGACATTAAAATACATATCACTATTAGAGTTTTTTATATTTATAGTTAATTGGTTTTAGATTAATGTTCATAACTTCATTAGTTTGATACTTTTGAGACTTGCAGTTTTGACTTTTCATTTGCTCTTTTTCTAACGTTGTCGTTTTGTCTCCGACGAACAAACCTAACACTTGTATTTATGGCGAGTGAAAATAAAAAAACAAAATATTTTATTTATTTTAAAATAATTTAAACATTGGATTTTTATTTTTTTTTAAACGTTGGATTTTCTATTGTGAATGTGTGTTTTTTAAACAGAAAAGCAACTAAAATTTGTTCAATAAAATAAACAAAAATTAATTGGTTAATTGCTTCCAAAACCCGAACCGAACCGAATTAAAAGCAAATCCCAAATGGAACTTATTTTTCTAAAACCGAAAAAACCGAAACCCGAATAACCCAAACCGAACCATACCAATTAACCGAATGCCCACCCCTAGTATCGCTCATGGATGAGGATAGAACCCCATTGTGTTGCTTCTTGCCTCAACCAAGGCATTGCAACACACGTTGCAACCGAGACCTACGGTTAATCTTACCAAGACGCCTCACATTTAAGCCTCCTTCTCCACAACATTTGGCAAGCTCGTTAAGACAGTTCAAAGTGACAACGGTACTGAGCTTATGGTCCTCTCTTCTTACTTCAAAGAACATGGGATAATTCATCAGCCATCTTGTGTTGCAACACCTCAACAAAACGGAAGGGTTGAAAGAAAACATAGACACATTCTTAATGTCTCTCAAGCAATTAGTTTCAAGCTAGTCTTCCGATCAAGTTTTGGGGTGAAGCTGTGTTAACCGCTGCGTATTTAATAAACAGAACTCCGACTTCTATTCATAAAGGACAAGCTCCATAAAAAAAATTACTTGGCGTCAAACCAGATTATAAACAGCTGAAAGTGTTTGGATCAGCTTGCTACGCGCATAAGTTGGCTCGGGATAAAGATAAATTTGGTCCACGAAGCCGGTTGTGCGTGTTTGTTGGGTATCCCTTTGGTAAAAAGGGCTGGAAGGTTTATGATATAGAACGTAATGAATTTTTGGTCTCCCGGGATGTTATCTTTCGAGAGGATGTTTTTCCTTTTGCAGAATCTAATACGAATAAAAAACCAGTTTCAATATCATCTTCCGTGGACTGTGATGATGATTTATTGATCACGCCGGTCAAAAGGGGGAGAAACACTGCTCCAACATCACTGGTTGTTTTTGAATTTGTCTCCTCGGCTTCACTTGATACATAGATACAGCCCGTGAAACCTCCTTTAGTTCCGGTTAGCGAAAACACAAAGGAAACATGGGAGGCACCCGTAACTACAAGGGAAACATCGGAGGCAGAGGATCAAGTGATCGAAGAAGATAAGTCCCCTGAGGTTGAGAATACAAATTCAGCTCTGATTCTTGAGAATCCCGAAAGTTTTGGCAGAGGTCATAGAGAAAAGACTAAATATGTGGTTTTAAAGGATTATGTCCTTTACAATGCAACTAGCGCTTTTAATACACATCACGCTCCTCTCCAATCCAGTTCTTTGTCCTCGTCTAACTCTCCAGGTAACTCATTATATCCTCTATCAGAATTCATATTGGATGACCAATTTTCTTCAGGTCATCGAGTTTATCTCGCGGCAATCACTGATGCAACAGAACCAAAGCACTTCAAAGAGGTTATACGTATAAAAGTTTGGAATAACGCCATGACAACGGAGGTTGTGGCTCTTGAAGACACACATGGGACATTACTGACCTTCCTCCTGGGAAAGATGTAATTGGTAGTCAATGGGTGTTCCGAATCAAACATAATGCGGATGGATCTATAGATTACAATGGCAACAATCAAGTGTGGCTCTTGAAGATACACTTGATTGTTGCCTTGTTGTTCAGGGCAACAATCAAGTTAAAGGTGAAGATTACAATGAAACTTTTGCTCCTGTAGTGAAAATGACTACAGTTCGTACTCTCTTGCGTCTTGTTGCAGCAAAACAATGGTAGGTATATCAGATGGATGTGCAAAATGCCTTCCTACATGGTGATCTTGAAGAAGAAGTGTATATGAAGCTTCCTCCGGGATTTCGTCATACACATCCCGGAAAAGTCTATCGTTTAAAGAAGTCTTTGTATGGACTTAAACAAGCTCCACAGTGTTGGTTTTAGAAGCTTTAAAATGCCTTGCTTCGTTTCGGTTTTGTTCATTCCTACGAAGACTATTCGCTTTTCTCTTATTCTCGCAAAGACATAGAATTGCGTGTGTTGATTTATGTTGATGATTTACTCATCTGTGGCAACAATGCTTACATGTTGAAGAAGTTCAAAGAGTATTTGGGGAAGTGTTTTGCTATGAAAGATTTGGAAAAATTAAAATATTTCCTTGGCATAGAAGTGAGCAGAGGACCCGAAGGTATTATTACGGAAACAGGAAATTTGGGTCAAATCCATCGCATTGGAAAATACGAAGGCCCTGTTATGGATGATCCAAAGAAGTATCGACGCCTTATTGGAAGATTGATATATCTCCTCAATACTAGGGCAGAATTATGTTATTAGGTCCATATTTTGTCGCAATTCATGCAAGCTCCTAAGGAAGCTCATTGGCTGGCTGCTCTTCGGGTTGTCAGGTTTTTAAAGGGGACTCTAGGACAAGGTATTATGCTGAAATAGAATTCTGATCTTTTGCTCTCGGTCTATTGTGATGCTGATTGGTCGTCTTATCCGTTAACGCAATGATCACTTAGTGCATTTCTTGTTATGCTTGGAGGATCACCTATTTTCTGGAAGACTAAGAAGCAACAGACGGTTTCGCATTCTTCTGTTGAAGCAGAGTATAGTTCTATGGCAGTTGCTTTTCGAGAGGTAAAGTGGGTTCGAAAGCTATTAAGGGATCTTGGCATAGAGTTATAGACCAATCTGCTCCAATGCAATTCTTCTATGATAGTCAAGCTTCGATTCACATTGCAGCAAATCCAGTTTTCCATGAGCGTACGAAGCATATTGAGAATGATTGTCATGTTGTACGTGATGCAGTTCAAATAGGGATCATCGTCACTCAACATATTTGTACGGATTCACAGATAACAGACATTTAACTAAAGCTCTTGGAAGTGTTCCATTTCAGAGCTTAGTGTCCAAGTTGGACATTCAGAATCCTCATGCTCCAACTTGAGGGGGAGTATTGAGATAAATATGAATGTTAGGATATATATCAAATTGGAATTGGTATAGTTTAGTTTTCTACTGGGATAAGGATTAGGCTTATGTTTAGCCAACTTGATTTTGCACGAATCTGACCCTGCACAGATTTTGCACGAATCTGATCCTGCACGGATTGCAGCAACTCGGTTTTGTAGAGATTTTCCAGAAACCTGGATCTGCACGAATTTCGCACAGACCGAATTCTGCACGGATCTGATTTCACCCGGTTTTTGCATGAATCAGATTCTCAAAAACCTCTTCTCCGAAGACAAAGTCAATAACCAGGACATCGTCTTCATATATGTCGTAGATGGGATCAGCATAGATCTCTCTATAGATCTCATGGTTTTCTTCTCTCTCGATGAAGAGACTTTTGCCTGTGATAGGATAGATGTTATCACTCACCATGATAACCAGAATCGTTCTTCGATTAAAAAATCAAAGAAACGCGGCTCTGATACCAACTGACGTAGCGGAAACAAAGATAGATGCAATGATCTTATTTAGTCTAAGAATACATAAGAATCAATGTCTTCCTAGATTCGTTGAGATCTCTCAAGATATACCGAAAAAAGTATTAGGGAATACTTTTCTCTCAAAAGATCAAAACTCTATTTTATTAATCAATAATCAAAAATTGACTACAAGAAACGCAAACGACTTATTTATAATAAATCTTAAAAACCCTAAAAATCTTTAGAATATTTTAAAAAGTTTTAAAAGATAAATAATAAATATAGATATATATAAAATACAAATAATATGTAATTTTCCTAATTCTACGTTGTATCATTCACACCGAGTTTGTCGTTGGAAGTTTCAAAAACATGAGACCAGGGTTTAGTTTCATCACACAACATGGACACAAGTACGAGGTGATTCTCAATGACCGGACATCACTACTTATATTGTGATCGTTGAATACCTAATAAACAAAATTTTCTACATATAGTGCTTGCATTATAATATTTAATATAGTCTTTTTATTCAAATTTCCTGTTAAAATATCAAATACTAAGCCGAATTTGTTGTGATGAAACAAAATTTACACTTTAGAGAGTGCGAAATGTTATGTTTTTTTCTTTCTAAAGACATCAAATGTATGTTCGATTTATGTGGGAACTTTTGTGTGGACATAGTTCCCATGTGAAATAAAGATAGGCATAAGTCTATCTTTTTGTTTTCGTTTTCGACAAAAAGAAAAATGAAACATGAGGAAGGGAAATGACAAAGAAAAGAAGAATGGCGTTGGCATGGGTGTAAATGTGTAATACGGAAAGGAGTCTGAAAAAAGTGCCATTAACCAACGATTCACTTGTCGGACACTTCGAACCACTGGTCCGTGGTTTCGCCGACAACCACCATCACCTGTCATCTCTCTTTTTTTCTCAATTTTTTAAATTTATATTTTCTCTTTTTGCTAATAAAGCTTAAAGTGATGTGAATTAGAATAGCAATAATTATCATGGTGGTGTACCACGAGAGAATGGAACCACGCACACGAGGACACCACCATTCCCCGTCTCAATCCTAATCATTTTTATTTCATTTATTTATCTTACTTTTTCCTTAATATAAACATTTGTTTATCTAACTTAACTCTTCCACTTATGCTATTCATTGAGATCTACTAGCTTTTTTTCCCCTTCTCGTAGCCTTGTTCTTGATGGAATTCATGTGTGCAATTGCAAAAATCCCTTCTTTTTTTTGTTCAAACAAAAACTCAAAGAAAAAATCCTCCAAAATTTTAATTTAAAGAAAGATTATAGTTGGAAAATTTAAAACTCCAAATCTAAATTTGTTAGTATAAATAACTTGTTAGTTTTTCGTTTTTTTTACCCATATGTCACATATATGCACGTTATTTTTAGGGTATGGAGCAAGGATGTTTGTAAAAATCACATACGAAATGCATACGAGAAAAGGCAAAAGGTAGGCACTAGGCAATGGCATCGTTAATTGAAAAAGCGTAAGGAGAGAGAGAGAGAGAGAGTTTTTGGCTCTCTCCAATCAGTCTTTGTGATCCACACAAATTTTCCTCGACAGGTAAATAAGTCTAATGAAATGGATCAGTACTTTTCAAAATAACAACAACGTTGCTTTCTTCTTTTGGGTCCGTTTTTTTTGTTACTACTTGACTTCAAATGCATGCACACGATCCATTGTACATACAAACACCTCTCAGTTATTCACTTTAATTATCAAGGTGGTGTGGATCGTTCGTGCTGTCCATGGTCCACCCCACGAAACTTGTTGGCTGTTTCATATGTGGAGGAAGGAATTAGGGGAGTGCATGGCGCGATCGATTTGATGGTTGCATCAATTTACAGTGAGCCTTTTTGAAGCCTAAATCAATTTGGATGTAAGAAAATGAAATGACATTATAAATGTATATATGACTTGGGGTAAAGTCCAACGAAGAGAGTGTGCAAAGAGACAAGGAGAGGAAGGTCTATAGACTATAGGTATAGAGAGCACATGAGATGAGGGAGTGGGCCGAGAGAATAATAGAGGCAATAGACAGAAAAAGAAGAAGAAGCTAACAAGCAAGACGTAGACATTTTTAGACATTGTCTCTTTCCTTTTACTCACAAGTACATGCATGGCTAGTCACTCACACTTCAACATATATCAAGTATGGCTATGATTTGTTGCATTGTGGAACCAGATCATCAAGAAAATCAAAAATAAAAATAAAAAACAAACGAATTGAAATAACGAAATCATTAAAAAGAAGATCAACTTAATTACAAAATTTGCAGAATGATTTCTTTTCTTTTCTAATTATTATTGATTTTTACTATTAGTTTTATAGAATGACATAATGATTACTTATAGTAAGGATTCTGCAAATTTTGTGATTAATAAAAACTTAACCAATATATTATTATGGTCTTCTTTTGTCCATTGTAAACATTTTAAATGACAATAATACATTGTTATCATATAAATCCCATGATTAATCTAGATTTTGATTCATGACTTATCTCTATTACAAAAAATAAAAATAAAAAATAACGATCTTTGCAAATTTGTGATTAAAAAAACCAATAAAATCACTACTTTACTAATTATAAGAACTTGTCTCTTCTTGTCTATACATACCTCAACCATGAACTTAAGACCAAATTATATATATCTATGAATAAAAAAACATTACAGATGTCCTTGTTTTTGGTAGGCAAATTTTCGTTTACGGTCACGACTATATCGATAAACATTTCTGATTCCGTAAGGCATTTTCGGTAGTAACAAGAAATAAAATACTATCATTCATACGTCTAACTGAAATCGATGGTGCACGGAGTTCATTACAGCTTTTGTACGAGGTATGTTGGTCTAAAGATTGCGACTCTTTTAAGTTTATTGCTTACGAAATTTGCTAATCTCGATGATTAACCAAATTAGTTACCTTTTCAATGACCGGTTAAATCCGTGATTGTAGATTATTTATTGCAAGACTTTTTCGATTCTTTTTCTAGAAGGAAAAGATGAGCATTGAATATGTTCCCTTCTACTTCGACATCCAATTTAATGGATCTATAAATTGGTTACATGTTTTCGGAACCCAACGATCATTCACCCACCAATATTTAAACTTATGTTATATAGGGCTGAACCAATTATCTGTCATATGTTTCCCTACTATTACTAGTTTCTATTTCAACCGAAAAATAGGGATTCTCAGAAAAAAAAATGAATACGAAATTCATATTCACTATAAAAAAGATGAATCGCATATGACGTCAGAAGCAGATGGATCACACATAAGCATATGTGCAAATTTATTACATGTTAGTTAAATAGTAGAATTCAAAAAAATTGATTTTATAACCAAGTGGTGGTGGTGGTTTCGTGTGGTAAAAAAATGGCGTAAACTCGTTTTCTTTTGAGTTTGATTTTTATTATGAACATTCTCATTCTCAATTAGTTAGTCGAAATAGTATTAAGCTATAGTCTCATTAAAAATTCCAGTGAATAAGCTATTCGAAACCTATATTTCGGTCTAACATCCTAGTTAAAAACAAATTTGTTTTCGTAGAGTTTAGAATACAGTCTGAGTTGGTCTTTGTCCACCGCAAAATAAGGAGTAATTGTCGGACACTCTACTTAACATATGAATATAATAATAACATATAACATATAATAACATAATACAATCTAACATTACCGAAAAGGGCTATTTTCAATCGTTTTCCTATATTTGAGAAGAAATACGGAAAGAAAAGAGTAAAAAAAAAAACAATAAAAGCAGTAAAGCACTTTACAAAAAATAAAATAAAAGGAAAACAAGCTTTTATACCTTTTTTGTTAATTAGTTTTATACTCTCTTTTTTTGCTTTCGACTTTTAGATAACTTTCTGTCTGTTAATTTACTTTTTCTTTCTTTATATGTGACTGGCAATTACATCACAGGGCTTGACACAAAAAGGTTTGAGTGCAAAAGCGCCAAACCCATTTCTTCCCACACCAATGACCAATCTCATTATGGCAATTAAAACCAATGCTCTAAATGGTAACCTAGAGGTTTGTCAAGTGGTGTACTTCCACCACCTAGACTGTGTAAACAACATCTAAACTCCTAGACAAATTCTTTATTAGAAAAAAATCACCATACAAATTCGTATATTAACATCTTTTTTTGTTAAAGAAATTCGTATATTAACGTCCTTTTTTGTCAAAGAAATTCGTATGCTAACATAAAAATAATAAAAGTTAAAGTGACTCAATTGGTAAAACGAATAAAAAGTACTTAAAATCTTCACAACCCACATAAAAGTGCAATGGGTTGGGATGTTTTGGACTGTAAGATAGAGCTAATAGCTCAAAGATGAAGATAAAGACTCTCCTTTTTTTATTTCTGCTTATCTTATCTTTCGATTACATTAAGGCTTGCTTTTATAAAATAGAGCTATCTTAACCTAATGTAGCCTTTCTGGGATGATGTCAACTGTCTCTCTTAACACATATCATCAGATCCTAAGAGCTCATAACGATTGCTCAAAGATATCTCTTTGGTACGGCACAGGTCATCTTTATCCTTTTGATTTTGTTTTGCAGGTACTCTATTTTTGACTCTATTCGCAGGTGACCGTTGCAGGAGCGTTGATGTGGCTGTGGGCTTACGTTCAATACAGCCCATCTCAGTGTCTTTTGCTATAACGACACCGTTTGGCTTTGTTTTGACAGAAGGAGAAGCCTGTGGGTGAGCTAGAGTCTTTGCTATGCTAATAGCCCCTCTCAAACTTGGAGTTGGGGGAAAGTCTACTCCAAGTTTGAAACGCAGACTGCAAAATGGCTTATAAGGAAGCGACTTGGTGAAGATGTCTGCAATCTGAAGATGGCCGGGAATGTGATACACCAGCAAGGATCCAAGAGCCACACGTTCTCTAACATAGTGATAATGAGTCTCAAAGTGTTTTGTCCTAGCCTGGTAGGCTGGATTGGCTGATAAGTGCACAGCTGAGAGGTTGTCACAATACAATTCTGGTGTCACCGTTAAAGGAATTCCAAGGTCCCGTAGCACATTGCCGATCCAAGTTAGCTCAGAGGCTGTGTCTGACATGGCTCTGTATTCAGCTTCTGTGGAGCTTTTAGCAACAGTGTCTTGCTTCTTAGAGGACCAAGAGATAAGGTTTTGGCCTAAGAATGTGCAGAACCCCCAGTAGATCTCCTTGTAATCTTGCAGCCAGCCCAATCACTATCTGAGTAAGCTCGCAGGACTGAATCTGTGTTTTTGTTCAATGTAATTCCCATGGTAATAGTGCCTTTCACATACCTTAAGATCCGTTTGAGAAGAAGGAAGTCAGACGCAGTAGGTTCATGCATCTTTTGACACACAAAGTTGACTGCATACTGGATGTCGGGTCTTGTCAATGTGAGATATTGAAGCTTGCCTGCAAGACTTCTGCAGTAGGTTGGATTTGGGAAGAGTACCAGTTGATCAGGCACACGATCCAGTTGCAGAGGTAGGGGAGTTGGCATAGAGGAGCAGTCACTCATTCCTGCAACTGCAAGGATATCTTCAGCATATTTCTGTTGTGATAAGAAGGGCCCCTCTGAATGGTGATGGACCTGTATACCCAGAAAGTAGCTGAGTTGACCCAAGTCTTTCATTCGAAAGCTTTTGTTAAGCTTCCCAAGGACTGTGGTGAGAAGATATAAGCTGTTGCCTGTGATGATCATGTCATCAACATACAAGAGAAGCATGATGATGTTTTTGCCTCTGATACATACAAAGAGAGAAGGATCTAGTTTACTGCAAACAAACCCAAACTCAAGTAGAAAGGTACTAAACTTGTCAAACCAAGCTCTTGGGACTTGTTTCAGTCCATAGAGGGCTTTGTGCAGGAGACACACGTGGTTTGGCTTTGTTTTGTCGACAAAACCAGCTGGTTGTGTCATGTATACTGTTTCAGTCAAGTTGCCATGGAGAAAGGCATTTTTGACATCCATTTGCTTGAGCTCCCACCGTAGAACAGTGGCCACATGAAGCACAAGACACACTGTTGAGGATCTGACCACTGGACTAAACGTTTCTAGGTAATCAATTCCTTCTTTTTGATGAAAGTCTTTTGCAACTAGGCGAGCTTTGAGTCTGTCTAAATCTCCATCAGCTGTAAGATTTGTTCTAAATACCCATTTGGAACCCAACACATGCATATCTCAGGTGTAGGGAACAAGAGTCCAGGTTTTGGTTTCATGACAATTATCCATTTCTTCTGTCATGGCAATATTCCAACCTAGATCTTTCAAGGCAGCTGTAACAGTTTTAGGCTATGGATAAGCAACTATGTGAACAAGTAAGACATATCTTGTGTTTGGTTTAGCAAATATGGACTAACTTTTCCCTATATTATGTTAATGAAGAACGGAATTGTAAGAGAATAAACCCATCTTCTTTCCTAGTCTTATACCAATCTATAATATTAAAAACTATAACAAAAAAACCACCTCACTTTTTGTTTTCATGTTTTACACTGATTTTCTCCACTTTATAATATATATATAATTAAATAGAACATATAATCGGTTTTCGCTAACAAAAAAAATTGAATATAACCGATTAAGATAGAGATTAGGCTCTCAAATGCCTAATCGCTACCTAATAGATCATGTTTCTAAAGGCACGTTAGTAGAAAATGTGTTGTAACAAAAGTACACTTTCCGCCAAAATATGGTAGTTAAAAAAGAGTTTTACTTTTGTGAGAACATTTGTATGCTAGATGAATAAGGAAAATATACAAAAAACATACGCCAAATAAAAGCTACACAGTAACAAAGAAAGTGAAACATTTTAACACTAGCCCAATACCTACCTAATTCAAAACACATAGGAAGTAAAAAAAAAAACTTGCAAAATCAACCCAATATTATATCATAAAAACGTTTTTTTTCTTCTGTTGCCCTTATTTTGCTCCTCTTGTCTTTCTCAATGTCACCCATTTCTTTCTCAAATGATCTCTCTCTACAAAAATATAGACAAGAAAAGGGCTTTTGGATCTTCAAATCAAATCTTGATCCCTAATTTTACAAAACCTCTTGTGTTACATTACATCCTCTAGTTTTGTTCAACTCAGTTTGGAGCTTATAACCCGAGTAGAATGTAGTAAACAAGCGTGATGGGTAGTGCGATAAGCATTCCAAATATTACCCTGCAATACCAATCGACGACAGATTTAAAAAGGAACATGAGTAATCTTATCCTATGGGCCAAAAGATTTACTCTTTGATCGAATATAAGATACTAACCCTGTACTCAAGATTGCCGGATGAACATTGTATTCCTTTGCAAACACAAACGGCACGATTCCTTGAGGCAATGCAGCCTATAAAGCGGCACCACAAAATCTCGTTAAAAAGTTTATTATAATCACTATTAGCAAAGATTGTTTAAAAGACACAAAATATATTTTACTTGAACTATGGCCACACGTAATAGATCTCCGCGTAATCCAATAGCCATAGATGCCACGGCCATCACGGCTGGTCCTGTGAAGAATCTCACCGCCATTGCGAAAGTTGCCGTGGAATTTCCGCAAGCAATTAATTTGGGTTGCAATGCCATGAACAATCCTTAACCAGTTTTCACAATCAGTTTAATTAGTTTCCATTCAAAAACAATAAATGAATACATGTAAATGTATAACCTAAATCCAATAAATGTAGAAGGTGGTGTTAACTCCAATCAACTTCCACTTAGAAACGGGGACCACGACAACAATCAAGAACACGAGCTATGTCCTGCCACCACGACCATTTATATAATACGATGTCGCATCATTGACCCTACCTGTCGGATAGTCCATCCCGTAAACGAGCCAACCCAAGAAAATCTAAAATTTACCAATCTATTTTCGACTATTCGAATCATCAACCCAAAAAAAAAAAAAAAAAAATCCGTACGATTACGTAACTGATCTTAAGAAGATGATGCGACTCACCCAAACTGAACATTGCCATACCGAGACCAGCATCAGAGAGAATTGAGATTGATTGCTTAATGATTTTAGGCATTGCCACATTCCACCTTTCACATTCATAATCCAATCACCGATCAAATTCTAATCTCATAAATAATAATAATACTAAATTTAGTATTGATTTGATTTTGATTTTGATTTTACCTGAAAGCAACGAGAGCCCAGATTAGTCCAATGAGACTAGAATAAGTGTTTGGGTTTCTAATCAGTTTTCTCCACACCATTATCAGTATCAACCTCGTCATCACACTCGCCGGCGGCATATTCTTTCCCGGTCCGGTTTCACCGGTTTCGATGGCTTCTTTAGGGTTTAGCTCCGCCGTGGAGTTACACCGTAGCTTGTGTAACCCGTTTGGTCCGTCCTTGGCTCTTTCCGACTCATCTTCGCCGCCAAATTCACCGTTCGTCGGATCAGAGACCAACATTCGAATCTCTTTTGCTCCCTGATCGGATTTTCCGGCTTGTTCGTTGGCTCCATTATCAGCTCCTCCGCCGAATACTTGAAGACCCGCTCGATCCGAAACGGGTGACCCGTTTGATCCCCACACGAACATATGCAGCTCCTTCGCATCATGGCTATTCGATTTCCCGCCGGTATGGTTTTTGCTACCGGTTTTGTTACCGGCGGCGGAAAACTCCGGTTTCGGAGCTGGGTATGACCCGGCTGGACCCGGGTAATACCCGAATCTAGGCGAAGAAGAAGCCATAGCACCACAATTCTCATCGAAATTCGAAGGTCTCGGAGTTGGTCCCCTCGACGACTGAACAGAATACATATCCGCCGGACCAAAATTCGAGAGACGGCCACCGGGAAATCCCATCATGGAGTAGAAATCGGAATGATTGAAATTGGAACCTCTCGGAGTTGTGTTAAGACTGTAAATCTCAGCTCCGGTGAGATTCGACGGACGAGGAGTCATATTAGGACCACCACAGAAAGATCTCCGTGAAGCGTTTGATTTCCTCACCGTAACATGAAGCTTCCCGTCTTCTCCGATCTCAGCATCCGTCTCGAGAAAATCATGCCCGTCTAACGAAACGACGTCGGATTCGACTTTGAAAGAGACGATGGAAGCAGCCGTCTCCGGGAATTGCTCCATGATCAAAATCTTAGCTCCACGATACTCGAAGAGAAAGAGAAGAAGCGTGTACCAGATTATACACTGAAGAACAACGATCTGGACCATGAGAGAGCCGGAATATTCGCCGTACATGGCGATCAAGAGAGGGATTCCCATCACGAGTGTGTTGGGGAGAGTCGAAAGAGAGAAGATTGTGATGCTCCATTCGAGGTTACCGGAGCGAGTGAAATTAGCCCAGATTGTTAAGAGAGAGAGCATGATTATCTTCTGGAGTGTATCGGCGGCGATGAAACGGAGATTCATGGAGTAAGGATTGTTGGTGGAGATGAAGTGGAAAGAGAGGAGAGGGACGGCGAAAATGGCGACGAAGCGGTTGATACCGGAGCATTGGTCTGGTGAGAAGATTTTCCACCACCGTACGGAGCCGTAAGCGAGGATCATAGCTACGTAGAGTGGTATCACCGCCGTGAGCACCGTGTAGAGGTCGTGCCATGTGATCATTTTTTCCGCCGGAGGAGTGGCAAAAAGTGTAAATTTTTAAGTGTTGGAAACCGTTAAGAAGAGAGTGTGAAGTCAAAAGAATAGTGTTGTGATGACGGAAGCTACTGTGAGAGAGAAGAAGAAGATTATGGTATTACGAGAGATGTTCCTTTACAGCTCTTTATATACAGCAAACACATGACGACCTAATAAGTTCCTATTTTTATTTATTTTACATCTCTTTTTAACATTTAAATTTTTTAAATCTATTTTTCTACTTTTTTGTTCAACTATATATTTCTCAACTTTTCCCTAATTTCTGTAACATTTAATTTTTAAGGATAATATAAAAAATATCGCATAGGATTCATTTGATATATGGTTATGGATTGTGTGTGAAATATGGGGATTATGAGTAGTTATGAATTTGTTTCAAAATTGACGGACTTTTCTTTGAAATGGATTGTGAAGATTTTAAGAGGTTTTTAACACAAAAAAAAAAAAAGATTTTTAAGAGTTTTTTTATTCGAGTATTAAAGCAGGATTCTGACAAATCACTCATTTGCAATAGTGATATTATTGCATCATCATTCATATTAAACTATGCAGTATATTATTGAAAAAATAAATATTTTTTTCTCTCTTGACAGTTGATATCATACATATTTGCATTTGAAGTAGGGTTTACTTGTTAAAAAACCTGCTATATTGTTTTAAAACTACCAATAATTAATTTTAAAGTTCTTAGTGTATATATCCAAAACATAAACGAAAATTTCCATACCGTTTGTATTTGAGGTATATGTTTATAAGTTTCTATCATTCAATGGTCGTTGATATATACACGTACTTTTTGGGCTAGTGACTTAGCCATTATGCTTGGGTTTTTCATAGGCTCACTGTGGGATAAAATATAAGTGGGCTTTTGGCCCATACAGATAAATAAAACGTAAGCACAAATTAAACAGAAAAAAATTCAAGCAGAATGTGTATGGTTATGTAAAATATAAGTTGAATAAGTCCAGACACAAATTGATTAAGCTTGATTAGACAAGTGAAATCTGCATGACCTTGCTTGACCAATCTACACTGTTGAGAAAAAACTAATTCATTAGTTTGACCTATTATGAAAGTCAACTATGACATAGGTCCGAATGACATATGTTTGAACGGCATAGGTCCGAGTGTCATAGGTCCGAATATCATAACTCTGAATCCTACGGGATGTACAACGTCCGAATCCCACATATGTATGAGGTCTGAGTCCTACGGGATATAAGAACTCCAACTGATGATAAGTCCGAATTTCCAGAAGATAGGTTCGGAACTGATGTGTCAACCTAATCCTAAATGAACTAGTGTTTGGGAGATCTCTATAAACGAGAGAGCTCCAAACAGAGCGAGAGGGGACACGAAAAAACCCTAAACAATATACTCTCACCGCTTCCAAGAACAAGCTACGAGACCACGACAGAGCTCCGATTCCTGCTAATCGAACCTCTAGAACAACCTATGATTCAGCGACAACGTCTGAATCATCAAAGATCTTCTTCAATCAGCCGCTTAACGCTTTTGATTTATTGTAGCTATAAGTTGTGTTGTTCAGAGATCAGTCATCAATAAAGAACGATTATCTTCCGTGAATCCGAATAACTTTTAATTCGAACGTGTTAAATATCCCAAACAGTTTGGCGCTAGAAGGAGGAGATAGTTTTAACTACGTGAGTTATGACGAGGAAATATAATCACGAGGCTTTAGGAGGTGACGACACTCCCGGTCCCGCTGCTCAACTGGTGACGCTCACCGCACTGATGAAGCAGAACGAAGAGCGACTAGCATTACTCGAGGCAGAGAATGCTTCCTTGAGAGATGCAAACGCTAATCAGGTCTCCAAAGATAGAAGCACCGTGGTCGACGCTTGAAACCGATTTCGAGTACGCGTTGATCCGATGAATCCATTGGACGGAACTATGCCGACTGCATGTACCAGGACGGTGCAAATCCCAGGAACTGATGCATCTAACGCATTTGCAGTTAGGATGAACGTCGCTCAATCCTTGCTTCACCCTAATGAAGCAGCAGCAGCCCGATCACCTGACGACATACACCTGGTTTACAAACATCTGGAAGCGATGCTTAAACGACTTCCCGGCAAAGTACCACCGATAACGAAGAGCGCTCCTAACTGTTACACGGATACTCCGTTCACAGATACTCCGTTCATGGATGAGATCGTGCTTGTGGAGATGCCCAAGAAGTTCACGATTCCTTCGATGATTATGTATGACGGAACGACATATCCTGACAACCACATTGCACAATACAAGCAGAGGATGTTCACTACTGCGACTGAAAGAGAATATCGTGAATAACATGTGCAAAGGATTTAGTTCAAGTCTCACAGGACCAGCTCTCCAGTGGTTTACGAACCTACCAAACACTTCGATAGACTCGTTTGCGTCGCTGACTGATCGTTTTGTCGAAAAATTTGCAAGCAGCCGAAACTTAGAAAAGACAGCTGATGATCTCTACGAGGTGATACAAAAGAGAGGAGAATCACTATGCAGCTACGTCGGACGCTTCAACAAGAAAAAAGTGTATATTCCAAGTTGCATCATGCCCACTGCCATCTCTGCTTTCAAGAGGGGCCTACTCTCTGATGGTGACCTATACAAAGAGCTGACAAAGTACCAATGCAGAACGATGGAAGATGTGCTTTCCAGAGCATGGACACGAATAAAGTGGGAAGAAGACCCTGCTTATCGACATCAACATTCTCCCCGATCTGAATCGCGTGTGGTAAGGAAAGAAAGAGGTACGAGAGATGACAAACCTTACCACAGACCTCGAAGAAAAAACACTAGCAGCATAAACGATAGTCGAAGCGATAACAAAAGCTCTCACAGACCATTCAGCATAACAGATATCGAGAAACGTCCAATGTCTACATGGCCAGATATTAGTAACCTTTCAATATCTCACGGAGAATTGATCGGGGCATTAAAGCAGCTAGGTGGAACAGTGAGATGGCCTCAAAAGATCAAAACTCTAGACGACAAGTATGACACTTCAAAGTGGTGCGAATTTCACAACGATCATGATCATCGAACTGAAGGTTGTATTTCACTTAGGCTGGAGGTGAACGAATTGTTAAAGAAAGGTCACCCGAGGAATTTCTCTCTGACAGAGCTAGAAATTGCATCGATGATAGATGCAATGACAGAGCTTCGAAAAAAACCGGTCCTGCCTCACCTCCGAAGCTCGACCGAGTTATCCATGTTATATTAGGAGGTTCAGAGATTAGTGGGATAATTCATTCAACTGCCAAGAAAATCACCATGAGTGCAAAAATCGCCAGAGCAACGACATAGTGAGACGCAAAGGGATATCAATATGTTCAATAAGCTTCACTCATGATGAAAGTGCCGGAATACTAGCTCCACATGATGATGCACTTGTCGTATCTTTGACTGTCACCAACAGCCTTATCAAAAAGGTACTTATCGACAATGGAAGCTCTACGAATATCCTCTACTTAGATGCCTATAAAGAGTTGGGATTGGATGAGGCTGGACTGACGAGAAAATTGACACCATTGGTAGGATTTAGTGGTGAAGTAAAATAAAGTATGGGAGAAGTGATGTTACCTGTGTACGCAGAGGGAATCAACAAACAAACAAAGTTCTTGATAGTCGATTGCGCCTCGGCCTATAATGCAATCATGGAGCGTCCATGGATTCACGATATGGGCGCCGTACCTTCATCCCTCCACCAATGCATCAAATTTTTAACCCCATGTGAAGTTAGGGAAATCAAAGGAGAACAAGAAAACTCGCGTTCGTGCTATCAAACTGCGTTAAAAGGAAAAAGTCAATAGCTTTATCAGTTGCATAGTCCACTATCTCTTCTCCACGGTGAAGAACCATAAGTGGAATAGCTCGACGAGGTTCCCCTATCGGAAGACGATCCTGATAGAAAAATACACGTCGACTCGAAGCTATCGACATACATACGTAAAAGACATGTCAATTTTCTCAGATCTAACTCCGACTACTTTGCATGGTCACACGCTGACATGCCTGGAATCGACCCCGAGATCATCATGCATAAACTACAAGTGGACCCAGAGCACCAACCCATAAGGCAAAAATGGAGAAAGTTTGCTCATGAACGTGATATGATCATTAACAATGAAGTTCAGAACTTATTGGACGCGGGATTCATTCGTGAAGTACGCTACCCAGAGTGGTTAACCAATGTAGTGGTCATTCGAAAAAACAATGGAAAGTGGAGAGTGTGTATTAATTTCACCGACCTGAACAAGGCGTGTCCAAAAGATCCTTTTCCGCTACCTCACATCGACAAATTGGTAGATGCTACAACAGGACATCAATTGATGAGCTTCATGGATGCTTTCAGCGGTTACAATCAAATCTTAATGCACCCAAGTGACCAGGAGAAAACATATTTCATGACATCACGTGGTATATACTGCTACAAAGTGATGCTCATCGGTTTAAAGAATGAAGGTTCTATTTACCAAAGATTGGTAAACATGATGTTCGCCGATCAAATTGGCCACACCACGGAGGTTTACATAGATGATATGCTGGTAAAATCTCTTGCAGCGGAAGACCACACCACACATCTACAGGGGGCATTTGCTACCTTGCGAAGGTATAACATGAAGCTTAACCCTACAAAGTGTTCATTCGGCGTGAGCTCCGGGAAATTCCTAGGTTACATTGTAACTCATAGAGGAATAGAGGCTAACCCGGACCAAATCAGAGCAATTCAAGTCACACCTTCACCTAAAAACATGACGGAGGTGCAGAAGCTAATTGGAAGAATGGATGCGCTCAGCATATTCATCTCCAGGTTATCCGATAGATCTCACACATTTTTTGCAGCACTAAGAAAACCGAAAGACTTTGTATGAGATGACAAGTGCGAAAAAGCACTAAAGGAACTAAAGGACTACCTAACGACACCTCTCCTTCTGTCAAAACCAAAAGATGGGGAACCATGATTATTTTTTCTGGCGGTGTCAGAGCATACAGTAAATGGAGTGCTAGTCAGAGAAGAGGAAAATAAGCAGCACCATGTCTACTACGTTAGCAAATCAATGTTGGATGCTGAAACGAGGTATAACAATTTGGAGAAGCTTGCGTTGACATTGATTACAGCTGCTAGGAAGTTAAGTCCTTATTTTTAAGCACATCATATTGTGCTTGTTAGCTCCACACCCATTATGGATCCATTAAATATAAACTTTAATTAACAGAGTCGAGAAAATAATCTATTTTTTACAAAGCAGTTCTGCATAAGCCGGAAGTGTTCGGAAGATTAACCAAGTGGATAGTGGAGCTCGGAGAATACGATGTAATTTATAGACCTACTACTGCTATCAAGTCTCAAGTGCTTGCATATTTCGTGGCAGAGTTCGTTCCAAGCATGGTTCCTGAGTTAGAGGAGGAAATCCAAACTCTAGAAGAAGGAGATTGCAACGGAAGTTGGAAATTATATGTTGATGGATCTAGCAATATACAAGGAGCTGGGTTTGGTATCGTCCTTAGCTCACTGACATGCGAACTAGCTTCGAGAGCAATGCGATGCAACTTCAGACCTACGAACAACGAAGCATAATACGAAGCGTTAATCGCAGGACTTACGTTGGCACATGATCTCGGAGCTAGAAATTTGGACGTGTTTAGCGACTCACAGCTTATAGTTAACCAAACGCAGGGAGACTATCAAGCGAGAGATCCAAAGATGACACAATATCTGAATATTACGAAGAAACTGTTGGAAAAATTTCATCGTTGTAAAATCTTACAAATCCCAAGGGAGAAATTTTTTCACGCAGATGCTCTGGCGAACCTTAGACTAGCTCTCAAATCCAAAACTCCTCTCACTATCCCGCTATTGGTTTTGCAGTGGCCAGCCACAAACAAGGATCTACCAAATCTAGAAGTCGCGACCATAGGGTGAAACACCAAATTGGATGACGCCTATCATCAGTTATCTACGAGATAACACACTACCAACCGATCATGGCGAATGTATAAAAATCAAACAACAGGCAGCGCACTACAGCTTTGTCCAAAACCAGCTGTACCGCAAATCGTTCTCTATCCCCTATTTGAGATGTGTAACTCCAGAAGAAGCACATCATGTCTTAAAGGAGCTACACGAAGGAGAATTTGGATCTCATTCTGGAGGGCGAAGCCTCGTATTAAAAGCAATGAGAGTTGGGTACTACTGGCCGACCATGTCCAACGATGCGACGCGATTCACTCTTCAATGTGACAAATGTCAGAGGCATGCTCAAATTTCACGACTATCACGGGAGAACCTGAAAACTATCAGCTCGCCTTGGCCATTCATGAAATGGGGTATGGATATAGTGGGCAAGCTACCAACGGCACCATCTCAAAAAGTGCTTCTACTGGGTGGAAGCGGAAGCATTTAGCAAGGTCACAGACAAAGAAGTCAGGAGATTCATCTGGAAGAACGTCGCAAATTTGGAGTTCCCCAGGAGTCACAGACAATGGTTCTCAATTCACAAGTAATAACTTCAAACAATTCAGAAAGAACTGGAGTATAAAACTAAGTTTTGCAACGCCTCGACACCCGCAGTCTAATGAACAGGTGGAATCTTCAAACAAAACCATTGTAAAGATGTTGAAAAAATGTCTCGAAAAAGCCAAAGGCAAATGGGTGGACGAGCTCCCAGGCGTGCTATGGGCTTATCAAACCACGACCAAGTTGGCAACAGGAGAAACTCCCTTCTCACTAGTGTACGGAATGGAAGCAGTAGTACCTGCTGAAGGCGGGGTGAAGACAATTCGAACAGAATATCTTCGATACCAAGAAAATGAAGAGCTGATAAATGTAGATCTTGACTTGCTCGGCGAGAAAAGAGAGGCCGCTAGAATTCGAAATTGGTGTTACCAGCAAGAGATCGCAAGGAGCTACAACAGAAAAATAAGAACTAGGACGTTCCAACAAGGGGATTGGGTCCTTCGACGCACCTTCCAAAACACAATGGAACACGGTGCTGGAAAGTTAGGTCCCACTTGGGAAGGAGGTACGTGGATTAGGAGCATACAAGCTGCAAGATAGAGAAGGGAAAAACCAACCTAACAGCTGGAACGCTCTGTACCTGAAGACCTATCATTTTTAAGTGAGTTTTAGTTATCTATGATGTGCTTTGGATTTTTATATCCTCTCCATATATAATCTAAGAGAGGTCACAGCGTTCTACTTGTCGATTTAGTGCTTTTGATTAGAGTTCATTCACGTCTACGAACAATTATTTTAATAAAAGAGTTTTACGAATTCAAATCTCGAGATGTTCCAACTAGAAAGTCTTGGATTAATGACCACGATCACTATAAAATTAAGGCAAGACCTCATATAAAATAAAGAGCGTTAACCAAACGCCAACCACATCAAGCGTAAAAGGAAACACTTCTTACAAAATAGTAAGAAAAGCGCTGCAACGTTAAAAAAGGACTTGCAGGAGCTCCAAAAAGATAGAGAGAAAGGACTTGCAGGAGCTCCAAAAAGATAGAGAGAGAGCTGCAACGTTCAAAACGTAATTGCAGACTCCAAAAATATCCAAAGAAAATGTTGCAACGTTCAAAAAGGACTTGCAGGAGCTCCAAAGGTAAAGGGAGAGCTGCAGCGTTCAAAACGTAATCGCAGACTCCAAGAATATTCAATGAAAGAGCTGCAACGTTCAAAACACACTTGCACGCCTCAAAAATTGCAAGCTCCGAAAAGCTAATGGGAGAGTTGCGACGTTCAAAACAAAATTGCAAGCTTCAAAAATTGCAAGCTCAGAAAAGCTAATGCAATGTTAAAAATGAAATTGCAAGCTCAGAAAAGCTAACAAAAGCGCTGCAACATTAAAAACAAAATTGCAAGCTTCAACAACCTACAAAGAGCATTCCGACATTCAAGCATAACTCGTAATAGCTCCGAAAAATTTCCAAAAAAAAAGAGCACTACAACGTTCATAAAATTTGTAGGAGTTCCGAAATATTATAAAAAAGCAATGCAACATCCAAAACAATGTTGCAAGAGCTATGAAACGCTAAGTCAAAGTATACCAACGTTCAACAAGAAGTTACAAACTCCAAAAAGATAAAGAGCATTTGCAACACTCGACAAAAAGTTGCAGGGGATCTGAAAAAGTCTAGAAGTGCAATACAACGTTCGAAAATAATGTTGTAAGAGCTCCAAAAATTCATGAATAGAGAATCTAGACGTTCAAAGAAATAAATGGCAACTTCCACGCCAAAAAAAAAAAAAAAAAAGGGGATCGCTGGAGCTCCGAAAGGCTAGAAGGAGCATTGCCATTGTAGAAGTTCCAGATATAACAAAGAGCTCCGAAACAAAAGAGCTCTAAAATCATAAATCAAGCGGCCACATAACTAAAACAAAGATTACGCCTCAACACAAAATACCAAAGTCAAAAGGCAAACGACAACGTTCCACAAAGAGTTCCTAAAAACGAGTTCCAAAAGGCTAACATAAATAGCCAAAATCTTAAGAAAGATCATAGACAAAAGGGAAAAGGCTCCTGAAGGTAGACGGGTCATGCAACAAAAGATGTAACGCGACTTCACTCCATTCCTAAGACATGAGCAGTGTCGTCAACATCTGGAGGAGATTCGGAAAAACACTGGTGGAGTCTCACCTTCCATATCTGCCTGCGCAATGATCACCTCCCTATAAGCTACTTCCGCCTCTTCCGCCTTCTAGCCTGGCGCCAAAACATTGGTTTTTTATGCCAAAATACTGATTTTGCCAAGCTGGAAGGCGAAAGAGGCAGAAGCAGTTTATAGGAAGGTGATCACTGCGCATGCAGACATGTAAGGTGAGACTCCACTAGTGTTTTCCTAGTCTCCTCCGGATGTTGACGACACTGCTCATGTCTTAGGAATGGAGTGAAGGTATTTTCTCTCACAAACCCAAAGCGAAGAAAGCTTCATACACCACAATCTCGTTAGGTCCGGCTTGACTAGCCCGCTCAAATTCTGACGATGCTCTAAGAATAATCGAGGATGGAAGGTTGTAGGTGTTTTGGATCCTACCAATATCGCTAGACTTCAACTTTGAGCAAGGATTGCTTTCAAACAGAGGACGACGATATGACTTGCATGTATCAACAACCTGCGAATCACTACCCATAGAATTTGGACACCGACGAAGCTCCAACTCACCACTTGTTGGAACGGTTTCATAGACGTAAACCGAAGAATCACAACTACATTCGCTATCAGATTCAATCATTTCCACATCCACATGAGACGAGTTCTCCGAACCACTCTCACTATCAGTAATTGTGTGCCTAACATGAATGCATATAGGGTAAAGTCTCCACTGATATCGCCTAACGGCTCATTAAGCAACGACACGATTCCAATAAGTAATCCTACGACTCACCAACGAAATCATAACAAAGGTACAAGAAAGAGGCGCGTACTCTACCTTCAAACTTTGGGTGTCAGGAAGAAGAATCAGAGCTCTAGCGTGGTAGAAAACAACATATATGGCTTAAGGAGAAGCGACACACTTGTCAAAGTTTTGCTCTTCAAAATCTATGAAATCAAAAAAGCTTCGTACGAAATGGAGCGTAAATACTACAATCGAAGTGTTATTCAAACAAAAAACAAAAAACAAAACAAAGACCGTGCAGAGTCTAAGCTAGAACGAAATGTTCGAAGAGCTCATGGAAAATGATTTTCACTTGGAAAGAGCTTGAAGAGATGGTAGAATGGCAATGAACGGCGCGTGAGGAAATGTGTCCGAGAAGAAGGTCGAGCATAAAGACCTAGACAGAAAAATGGGCCCCAATGGGCTTAGATATTTAGAAGCCCAAGATTAAAATAATGAGGATAAATAAAAAGCTTCATAGGGAGCCATGGTCACGTTAGTCAAAACTCGTAACATGTTAGCATTGGTTCAATAAGAACTCTAGCCTTCGTGATAGGGGTCACAAAAGCACCCACTCAAGAAGGTATTGATTTTGTTTAAATTGTAAAGCAAGCACACACATGTGCCATTGAAAACGAAGCAACATGGCCAAAATTCCAATGGAATATGGAGGTGAGTAACACATTTTTACGTTCTATGGAGCTTGAAGTAAGTAACCAACAACATTATGCGGTATGTCATAGCAACGGGACGTGTGAAACATCGACAATCACTATTAAAGATATACTACTCTCTAAAATCTAAAAAGAAATTAGAGAGTGGGGGGACAAGTTGTTGCGGAAAAACTAATTCATTAGTTTGACCCATTATGAAAGTCAACTATGACATAGGTCCGAATGGCATATATCCGAACGGCATAGGTCTGAATGTCATCGGTCCGAATGTCATAGGTCTAAATATCATAGCTCTGAATCCTACGGGATGTACGACGTCCGAATCCCACAGATATATGAGGTCCGAGTCCTACGGGATATAGGAATTCCAACTGATGATAAGCCCGAATCTCCAGAAGATAGGTTCGGAGCTGACGTGTCAACCTAATCCTAAACGAACTAGGGTTTGGGAGATCTCTATAAAAGAGAGAGC